>VYXD01014140.1:843842-939182 GCA_013397195.1 Hylia prasina
CAAATACAAACACTGTTAGACCACACAGAATTTACAATAGCCTGATTATCCTTCTCTTTGGATGATTAGCAGGAAAGGCTACAAGAGCTATATAATTTTAGCCATCCTTGATTGTTGTTGATAGCAAAAGAAAGACAGTTTCAGCTGGGTCCTGGGCTGCAGTCAATGTGTGAGTCTGAGCTGTTTCCTTCTCACTCTTTATTGGATTTGGGATTCAGCTAAAACCTTGCATCAGGGTCTCTCAATTAACATTTTATGAATGTAAAAACCAGTGTTGATAAAGAAAGATCCTATGGTGAAGGAGTGGATATGGTTATCTTCATCTCTGAAGCCCTTCCAGAAAAGAGGAAAAGCTGGGAGGGTGTACTCCTCTGGATGTGCATTCAGAGTCCTATGTGGAAGGAGCAGGAATTTGGAGAAATTATCACACCCAACTCAGAAAATTACTCAAGCCTGGAAATACCTATTTGAACAGAAATTAAGCATAAGAGACTGTGTGTCTTTCACAGACTGTGAGTCTCACAGACTGTGATTGGCATTGCAGTATTAGACAGACAACAACAGTGATTGCAAAATCATATTGATAGACTTGTACAGTGTCTCTGGTTTCCTACTACAGGGCTTTTCTAATATTTTGATGCCTTTATTCTTCTCTCATAGCACTCCTCCATGAACCAATATAGCCAGCTGCAGATACTTATCCAAGCTGCAAACACAAACCTAGACAGGAATCAGCTTTTGATTTAAATAGCCCTAAATTAATTTGAATCACTGTAAGATTACACACACCTGTGCCCATGGATGCCTTTTTCTGTGTTCTGGCCCTGAAAATTTTGCAGAGATTTCTCAATGACTCAGGGCAGCAGCAGCTCCAGAGGTATGGAAAGATCAGCATGTAAGTCTGTGTTCACCAGAACCCAACTTGTGAGATGTTTTAAGATTAATTTTTTCATTATCACCACATAGCAAATATTAATGTAATAAACTCATGGTTTTTTCAGTGTGCCAAAAATAATTTCTGATCAGCAGATTACTGAACATATATGGAATTTAGTACAAGATAATTGCAAAGAAAAAAACTAAAGTGGAAAAAATAGATTTTGTGTGAGGCATGTTTTATTTTTTTTTTTCCATTCAAAGACTGTCAGATTCTTTGACATATCTACAGGCTGGAATTTCAGTACACCTTAATATACACACTGCTCATAGATTTACAGTCACAAATTAACTCAGTAACATACTTTACAATAGTTAAAATTAAATTTATTTTTATCTCTTTCACATAAATGCACACATTCAAGCACACAAAAACATATCAGCTCACACATATCTGAAAATTTATAGTGATCTTTTATTTTAGCTCACCTCGAGGTGGGCTGGACTTCCATCATTCACATTTTTATATATTCTGAACATGTTAAAACAAATCTGTCCATGTCAAAAACGTGAATGCCATGGACTTTATCTTTCCAGATGAGAAAGCTGCTCTGAGGTCTGATTGCAGCTATCTGAAATGAAAACACTGTAGGTGTATCCCACATTAAATGTTCAGCTTGAAGCTAGCAGTTAAGCATGTCACATTATTACATGCATAATAATATGATGAGCTGAAATGACAGAATGCCAGCTTCCCACCAAAAATTAAAGCAACAAACACTGATTTCTTCCGAGGATACCAACTACAACTTTGCACAGTGGCTTTGGGAACTGAAAACATGTGCTAGACATGAAAAAGGACATACCAATGGAAATATATGAGAATCCAGCTGGCTGGGGAATAGACCCGCTTCTCTGGTGTTCTCAAGTGCTACCAGGCAAAAAAAACTATAACTACCTGAAATACCACATCATGGTTAAGGAACACACCAAGTTTTAAATGGTGCAGCAAGTATAAACTGTAAGCAGGAATGGCAAAGTCTGTTTAAGATGATTAGTTACAGCTCCTTCCACTGAAATAAAATTTAATGTACACTTGATTGGGTCTTGATATTTGCTAAAGAACAACCAAGTATGTTTGATGCATTAGAAGATGACCTTTTGGGGAATCTTAACACCGACTCCTTCCATGGAATTTTGGATCTGTCCAACACTCACATGTACGACCTCACAAGGTTTATCAAGTTTTAAAAAGACGCAATTTAATTGGGTTAATATTTTATTTATGTTACAGCTTCCCCCTAGTCATGTCTAACAGAGGTTCTGCTCACAATCTTGCCAAATACCAGAGAACAAATCAACAGAACCTAAATATACTTTTTAAAAAGATGTTATTTGGATAAAATTTACATTTAAAAGTCTAAATTTGCATTTCTCCCTATCCCCCCAAATATCAGCTTATTAAAAATAAAAGTTTCCAAGAGATCTTTTGGAAGCAAAAGTTTTATTTTATTTTTAGAATGAATTAAACACTTCTGCTGGTGTATATTTTATATAATTTTATTGCAATACATCCTAATTTTAGTTGTTGTAGAACTTCAAATTTTTTTTCTTCTTGAAGTAGAAAAGGGACATTGTTTGTAAACAAGCAATCCCACAAAAGAAGCACATTCTTACTAAAAGCTGAAAACAACCAAATCTCATAAAAAAAGATTAGTCACCAATCAGAGGTCTTTCTACATCACATACATGAGTGTTAATTGGAGCAAAAAATCACCTCAAAATTCTGCATAAATCTACTGTAGTACATAGTTGTGGTACTTAGTGCTGATTCTCAAGAATGAATCTCAGGTGTTCCAGTCCTGTCACTCTGTCACAGGACTTCATCCTGTGGCTACTGGATATAATACTTTCAGGAATGGATTTGCTTTCCAGAAGAAGACAGAGAATATTCCAGGGCCATTGAAATCTGAGTAAAAGGGGTAGTAAAATGTGTTTTTATTCCTAAAAACTAACACACGTTGGCCTCTTCCATGCTGTCTATGTATCCATCACTTGTGCAAGTAATAAGGTAGATGTTGTTATAAAATAATGTATTATATGAGAGTTTTGGCACTTTATTGGTCAAATATAAATGAGAGAATAGTGTTTCTTTTTACTTACGGCAAACAAAGAAAAAGACATTTGGTGTCTTATATTTTTACAACAACTATAATACATGACTACCAAAATTCAACAAGACCAAGTGGTCAGCCCACATGCTTCTTTATTGGTCTCAGAACAGAGCTCTTTGATATTCCAAACTTCTTTGCTCTCTGTAGTGGGCCCCTAGGTGACCAGGCTCCCGTTTTCACCTCGCACATCCCTCATTTAAAGCACTGAAAAAGTGACATGTCTGGTTTCTGGCAAACTACAAGGAAATGCAAGTTCCAGCCTCAAGAATTTCCTTGGAAATCACTGTGCCAAAGATCAGTCTCTGTCAGCAGAAGCACTGCAGCTTTCACTACTTTTTTCACTCACCCAGAAGCGTTGTCATGAAGCATAATCCTGCACTGTTTGGTAAGTTATGTGCTAGAGTGCTCACCCTGGATGTATTTATATCCCTGTTAGGTCATTCACAGATGTTACCCCATGAGAGTACCCCAGCCTGGGCACTGTTTGTACACCCACTGCACAGCCAAGCCACTACAGAGGTAAACACAGGGCAAAGTGGCACCCTGAGGGGGGCTTTCCTAGCATAATACCAGATTTTTAGTCCTGGCAATGCTCCTTTACCACTCCTCCTTGTGACGCTGCTGTCTCCAACTCTTTCTCCTTTTCTATTCAAAGGATAATTGTGGACAGTCACAGTCTCCATGGCAGCTTCTCTGACAAGTACCTTCTAGAACATTTAATGCCCCAGGACAAGACTCTCTTTCCTTCTCCAAAGGGATGAGTTGTGAACATTTTGGTTTTCTCCAGCTATGCCAGACAAGATACTTCAAAGCACATTTTGTCCAGAATACACTTGAAAGCAACACAGACACCAGTGAAAAACTTACAGCATTCCCTCCTGCCCTCCTGGACACTAAGGGGATACTCCAGAGGGTCTGCCAAGGGAAAAAAGGTTTAACTGCTGGTAAGCTGATTTCAGATCTGCGGTACTATAATGAGATAAATGTGCATGGCTATTTTATGCTCTCTGGCTCCTTTTTTAATTTGTGGAGTCTCAGATGGGTTGCTAATTTCTGCTCTGGTTTTCAACTTCTAGGAGCTCTCTAGATGCAGCATCAAGCACACCTCTTTGCAATAGCCTCATTTGTAATGTAATCAGAGCAAGGGTAACTGCAGTCAAGTTCACACATAACAGAAATGCCTGCACCTGTTCTAAATGCAAATGGAAAAAAAAAATAGCTTAGTTGGCAAGACCCAGCAATGTGTGTTTGCAGCCCAAGCAGTGTCATCAACAGGACAAGGGAAGTGATTCTGTACTTCTACTTTGTTCTGGTGAGACCGCACCTCAGCTCTGCGTCCTCAGCAAAGGAAGGATATGGACCTGTGGAGCAAGTCCAGAGATCAGACAAATCCAGAGATTAGAAGGATGGAGCAGGTCTCCTGCGAGGAAAAAGTTGAGAAAGTTGAGGTTGCTCACCCTGGAGAAGAGTAGGCTCTGGGAAAACCTTATAGCACTTTCCAGGCTACAAGAGAGCTGGACATGGACTTTTCATGACAGCATGTAGTGATATGACAAGGGGGGATGGCTTTAATTGAAAGAGTAGGTTCAGACTAGGTGTAAAGAAGAAATTCCTTACCATGAGGATGGTGAGGCAATGGAACAGGTTTTTCAGAAAAGTTGTGAATGCCCCATTCCTAGGAGTGCTCAAGACCATTTGGATGGGGCTTTGGGCAACCTGGTCTAGTGGAAGCTGTTGGAATGAGATGATCTTTAAGGTCCCTTCCAACTGAAATCATTCTATGATTCTATTAACCTACTGGGGCTGCTATGCAAATCAACAATTCTTGCCTGTGTTCAATCAAGGCTTTCAAATCAGGACCACTTCTTGTTTCATCCTTTCTGTATTTTAAGATATAATTTATTCTTTGTCTTTATGCATCAAGCTCAGCCTGAGAATTTTTCCTAGACTGTTCTAGCCATCTTCTTGAACTTCTGCAGGTGTTTTGTAAACCATGCTGATCTGCAGGGCTAGAGAGAGAGAAAATTCAACCACTTATATCCTTCTGTCTATGTAAATAAGCCAGGACATACACTCTACCTTCCTCCTCTTATACCTATTAATTTGCAATGTCTGGATTTTCCACTAAATGTCTTATGATTTCCATATGGTTAATATTATGCACAAATAAGTTTAGTACTTAAAAATTCAACTGTCACATAGAAAAGATGAAATTGTGAAAGCAAAGCTAAAAAACTCAGAGCTATAAACTGTGATACTGTCTGGTGTCAAACATAGTGATAAAAAGGCAACTTATTTTTCCCTTCCTCAGGATATGAGAAGCATTGCTTCCAATTAAGCATGCAGCATATGTAGCAACCCAAATTATGGAGGTGACCACATGATTTCTGCCCTCACTCCCTCCAACATAAATCTGGTTTTGTGTCCTGGAAGGGTCTGCTGTGAGTTTGTGCTAGAAAAAAAACTAAGAATAGTGTTTGAACCACTGCCATAAGAAGAAGCAAAGAACCAAACAGAACATTATTAAAATGTCAGTGTTCATTTCTGTTCTCAATAGCTATGCACAACACCCCTGCTCCTTCACAAAAAGGAGCTGGAAGGTCACTGTCATTTCTGGTCTTGAAGACATGTGTCACTCATTTCCAGCCTCTTCTGATATTTGACAGTATGGACCTGCCTGGAGCACAGCAAGAATAAAGGATGACACAGCTCACTGAGCAAAATTTCATTAACAATTTTCCTCCTACTCAAATAAGAGTTCACCCCTGACCCTAAAATGTAGAATTTGCTACAGAAGAGGCACTTGTGAGGCCTTCAGTTAATGCAACTCAGCCTTTGAAAAAGCCAGGTCTCTGTCATGGAGGAATGCTTGAATTTATAACAATCTTTGATAAAATACTACATAATCTGTAAGAGCAGAAATGGGCTGCTTCAGCAGAGCAGGTCATGTTTTTCATTGTCTAGTCTGATCTGAGTTTATTGCACCAAGTGAAACTAAAGCATGGATTTTCAGTGAAAACCACTGCATGTCTATCAGCTATATTTGTGCATTCTTACTCATGTCATAATTAATAGTTCACTCAAGATTTGTAGATTAGATGTTATGTTTCATTTTGGTAAAACAGGAAACTCCATTAACAGTTTAATTACAAGCTTGTCCAGGATATTCTGTGTTGCAGTAAAAACTGATGCTTTTCCTTTTACTGTAACATGACCTCTTCAAAGGCTACAGTTGGTACCTGGCTTGACACATGACACAGATTTTTCTTCATGACAAATAATCTTGCTTGGGTCAAGCAGCTTCTAGATTCATCAAAATTGTTTGTATTTTAAGAACCATATATGACTGTCTATATAGCCTAATGCATGATGTGTTATCATAACACATGACATGATAATTGATGTTTCATATTCTTAATGAAGACATAGCATGAAGCTTCAGTTGGATGAAATCATGACACTTGTCCAAACCCATAAATATTTGATTGGAAAAAAGTCTCCCAACCTTAATATTTCTACATTCAGGGAAATTTTGGGTTTGAATTTTGTGGATTAAGCCAGCCTCTAATATTAAATGTCACTGCTTGCAAAGGTAATGTATTTTATTTCACCTGCCCAGACACAAACTCAGATGATTTTAAAGCATTGATGTGGCAAAGAATGTTGTACCAGCAGACAGTGCTCTTCTGTACAGTAAAACATCTCCAGAAGACAAAGTCCTGTCACAATAGCTTTAGAGTTTCCACTCCGCAAAAAAAATTCATTTTTAACCAGTTCTATAGAAGCACTTCATAGAATCATAGAATATCCAGAGTTGGAAGGGACTCATCAGGATTATCAAAGTCTATCTCCTGGCCCTGCACAGAACAATCCTTAGGAGTCACACTGTGTATCTGCATTGTTCAAACACTTCTTGAATTCTGTCAGGCTGGGTGCTGTGACCACTGCCCTGGAGAGCCTGTTCCAGTGCCCAGCCATCCTCTGGGAGAAGAACCTTTTTCTAATATCCAACTTAAACTTCCCCTGACACAACTGCAGGCCATTCCCTCCGGTCCTGTAGCTGGTCACCACAGAGATCAGGGTGTGCTCCTCCACTTTCCCTCACAGGAAGTTGTAACTGCAATGAGGTTTCCCCTCAGTCTCCTCCAGGCTGAACAGACCAAGTGACCTCATCCACTCCTCATAGGACTTCCCCTCAAGGCCCTTCACCATCTTTACTGCATTCCTTTGGACATTCTTTAATAGCTTTGCATACTTCTTACATTATGGCGCCCAAAACTGCCCCCAGCACTTGAGGTGAGGCTGCCCCAGTGCAGAGCAGAGCAGGACAGTCCCCTCCCTTGCCTGGCTGGCGATGTTGTGCCTGATGCACCCCATGACACTGTTGGCCCTCCTGGCTACTAGAGCACTGCTGACTCATATCCAGCTTTCAACAAGGAATGGCAGTTCCCCTTCAACAGCACTGGTCTCCAGCCTCCTGATCCCCAGTCAGTGCCAGCTGCAGAATCCAGCACTTCTCTGTGTCAAACTTCATACAATTGGTGATTGCCTGGTCCTCTGAGCTGTTGAAGTCTCTCTGCAAGGCCTCCCTGCCTTTGAGGGAGTCAACAACTCCCTTCAATTTTTTATCACCCGCAAAATTAGTGCACCTTTGAGTTCTGCATCCAGGTCATTTAGGAAGATGTTGAAGATCACATGGCTGAGGATGGAGCCCTGTGGAATCCCACTAGTGACAGGTCCCCAGTCTGATGTCACCAGTCACTGTAACCCTTTGTGCCTGACCCGTGAGCCAGTTGCTCACCTACCCTATGATGTGTTTATCCAGCTGTGTGCTGGATGTTTTGTCCAGAAGGATCTTGTCAGAGACATTACCAAAAGCTTTACTGAAATGTAAAAAAATTATATTTACTGGCTTCTATTGATCAGACATGTGAGTTACCTTGTCACAAAAGGAAATTAGGTTTGCCAAGCAGGACTTTCCTCATGAAGCTGTGCTGGCGGTGTGCAATGACTGTGATGTCTCTTAGATGTTTTTCAATAACTCATAGGTATCCCTTATGGCAGGAAAGGGTAATAGCAACCATTTCTTGAGAGAAAAAGTAAAAGAAAGCTTAGTATTACTTTAATATTTGGTTTAAATTTAAAATACAGTCTAAAGACAGTTGCGGTGTGGGAGTGCAGTCATTTTAAGCAAGTACTGTCTTATGTTGTTCTTGATTGTAATGTTCTTAGTAACTGAGAGGAGAGAGCGGTGACTGATAAATAATCAATATCTGCAAGACCATATAAATAAAGCAGAATATTAAGATGAAAGAACTCAATAATCAAAAGAGATTTTGATATAATTCCCAAGGAATTAGATATTTCCTTTGTTGACAGACTTTTTTTAAAAATCTATCATCATCATTCTAACCAATACTTAGAGTTATTAAGAACTGCTTCAGCAGCAAGCAACTGAAAGAATCTGACACAAGGTTCAGTTTCTCTTGTTGTTATATAGATATTATTGTTAGAGATAGGGATATTAATTTAATTTTAAAATTCTATTCTTTCAGTAAAGACTATATTGATGTAGACAGTGCATAGGAGTCTTAAAGTATGAGATAAGGCTGTATGGGGGAGATCTGCTCAATGTGGGCGACCTGTCTCCCAAATTCAGTTCTTATACTTCATCTTTTAATTTATTCTGAACGCCTTTGCAATTCACACCCTCTGATCTTCTCTTGTATAAATCACAGTGGCCCTCCTTATTCCTTTGGTAAGATAATACTGGTGCCTACCATGAGGTGCCCAGATATGAGACAATGGTGCATCTTCACATTTTATCACCTCGACGCACTGCACAAGATTTGTACTTTGCCCAATGAGTGCAAAAGCCAACAGCTGCTGGGCTCATATTTTTCTTGCCCTAGTAAATAGGGCTTAGGAAAGCTTTGAACTCCACTGAGACAGATAAAGATTGTAAGGGAACACATTATGAAAAACAGATCTCTAAAATGTTGCAAAAAAAGTACTAATACAGTTACACCATCTTATCTCTTAAACAGCATTTATAGAGAATACAGAGTTCTTCATTTTCCCTCCATTTTTAACTAAAATAGCTACAGTGTTAGAAATAGAAAGGGCAAATCTTTTGTTTCTTTAACCTAGCCTAAAAAAATTAGATCTGCAGCTCTGAATGTGAGTAAAAATTTCAATCATTTCTGGGGAAACTGTGGCTGTGTTCCTCTGGCTGCTGGTCACTCATTGTTTCTGACCAGAAGGCTGATGAGCACTTCTCAGTGCCTGTCCACAGCCTCCAGTATATATTTACTGCTCCCTTACAGACTGTAACTTCAATACCCATAGTATTTAGTGAGGCTAGAAACTACAGAACTAGCCCTTAACTGCATTAGCCAGCAAAAAGGAGGTCTTTGGAAGACTGGTTTACAGAGGATTTGGATCCAGAACACTCCTGTAGGACTCCATGCCTTCCATATTGTCCTCTGTCTTTTCTCCTATTTACTGTGCTTTTTAAAGCTTATTGTTTACCTGGGAAGAAAATTCAGTCAGAACCATGAAATACAAGTAATCATCAATGTTTGCCAATAACCAAAGGGTAGTAAATAAGGTATTAGCTGCAGAACATCAGTTACTAAATGCCTGGAGAGGGGCCAGTCTGGCTGTAAGTATGTATTCCTTTTCTCCCCTGCTGTCATTTATGTCAATCTTGAATAGATTCTCTTTTACTATGCAGTAGATTACACCCAGAGCTTATGGATATGAATATGGGCTGCTTGATTTGCTCTCTCTGATCATGCTCCAGTGGTATTAACACTTGGGGTCAATCTGGATTATCCCATGTTTAAAAGATGGCAATTAAACACTTCAATTCTTAATTTCTGAGAATTTCTTCTTGCTTATATGAGGAGCTAAAGGAATAGCTCATGCAGACTTTGCCAATTTCTTGTTGCTGGTGGGCTCGGTAGTGGTAAGGGGAAAAAGAAAAAAGATTGTTGCACAAGTATTCTCCCTTGGATCTGAACAAGTTCCAAGGAACTTAAAGGTTGAATGGGTGATTTCACTTTTCAGAGACATTTTCTCCTTCTGTGTTGAGGCACCACAGTCAAAATTCAATAAGATGTAAACCTAAAGCAAAGTCTGGAGTTCAAATTTTACCAGTTTTGTGTTTAGAAAAGAGCCTGGTTTGTCATCACAGGAGGTAAGGGTGACTGCATGTGAAACCGTCTGGGATACCACCAAGTGAGAAGGAACTTGGGACCCACTTCCAAGCTGGAAGAAAAATGCAAAGAAAAGCAGAAGGTTATCTTTAGCATGCCAAGTACATTAGATGAAAAGATGAGATCATCCGAAAGGTAAAGGAGACTTTCCTCTAAAATATATGTCTCTGATGTCATGAAGTAGCTGGTGTGAAAACTTGCTTGATATGTAGTAGCTCAGATATTTTTGCTCACTATTTATTTTTATCCTCAGTATGTTAACTAGAAAGACAGTGTCAGAACTACACAAAATGAAGACACTTTGAGTAAGAAAAGATATTATGAAAAAGTACAAAAAATTATTGTGAGAAAAAATTTATTTAAAATATTGCTAAATCCCCTTTCTAAATACACTGGTTTAGAACTCAGGTCTAATCAAGATTCAGTACAGCAGCTTCAAGGGACTTGACAAAGTGGGTGCAGGATAAATGAAAGCAAAATGCCTGCTTAGACTCACTGTGTGTGACCTTTCCTAGGACCAGGCTATGAATTCCAAGTTTGACCATAGTTTTCTGTGCTTTTTTGAAGGCAGGGATTTTTATCTACAGAAAGAACTTTATGATACAACTAGGTGGAATAGACTACATATTTCCTCTATATTAAGAACAACATAAATCAATGATTTTAAAGATTACATTATTCTTTTCTCAAATGTGGTGGACAATGTGTGACCAGATAGCATGTACATGTCTGTAGCAATTTAAATTTATCTTTCCAAAATTTGTTTCCCAAACTCTCTGACAGCATGCAAGAAATACATACTAGCCAAGATTGAAAATAGCCCACACAATCATAGGATTCCAAGTGTCCATAGTGCCTACAAGTACTCTTAGTCATGAAGGTGTTAATCAGTGTATATACTGTCTCATCTGCATCTAAGAAGCTCTGCAATTAAAATTAGAACTTTTATGTCTGATCCCCAGCTTGCTGCTATTCAAAGCTCCTATCTGCATACACTGGGGATGGAAAAGGCCTTTTGAAAGTAAATAATTGGAAAAATTAGAGGGATTTTCGAAGATTGCAGAGCTTCCCTTTAGGACCAGTCCAGGAGCCCTGTCCTTCTGTCAAAGTACAAATTACCCCCATATGGTGATGACCATTCTCTCAACTGTAATTTATTCATTATGCAGAGTGCCGAATACCAAATGGTGAAAGCACGGCAGCAGAACAATGAAACAGGCTTGGGAAGCTAATAAGTGTCCAATCAATGAGAACCTAATGAACTATAACATGTAATACTTTATAAGGCATTCAAATTAAAAAGGGGGAAGAAATCAACAATGATGCAATATCAATTTACTTATTCAAAGTCTAATCAAACAAAATAAGCATCATTCTCCAAAAATACAGTCATAACTGACACTTGGGGAGGGGGAATGGGTGGAAGATAGGATCAAGCCAAAATTCCTTTAAGAACATAATTAGTACTAACCAACTGTCCTTATTTAATGCAAGCTCTTTGCACCAAACTCTTCTGGTGAGGTAGTAAAAAATTGTAGGGATTTTTTTCCATTACACAACATTTTCCCCTCTATCCCAAAAACCTTACTTTGCTGTGAATTCTATTACCATATTTGAAAAAAAAATCGTCAATCTGATTGTGTAGAAATAATAATTAATAGACCATGGACAAGGTAATCCCAGGAAGGTGTTCTGCTTTTCCTAAGCAGCCAATAGGCAGAACATCTTCTGGATAGAGCTGTTTTCATTTAAATGCTGGCAAAGAAGTTATTGACTCCTTCCCCAAAATGAGGAGGTGACAGTAGGGATCCAGGTATCTTGTCTGACAGAGCACTTCACTGGCTTTTGTGTCTGCTGGGCTGCTCAGTCAAAAATCTCTGTTCTTCAGCCTTCTTCCACTGAGACACCCATCTTTAAATGAAAAATTTCAATTAATGTGTCTGAATTATTGTTTCTGTGTATTTTTTTAAAAAAGCTTGCTGTGGGCTTTTTTGTCGTCCTTGTTGGTTTAGGATTTTTTTGTATTTTAAGTACCCTTAATCCATCTTATATTGGCTTCTGTTGCCTTCCCTGACAGAAAAGGTGCCAACAAGATGGCTCATTCTTGACTCAGCCAGCTACACATATTAGCAATTCTCACAGCAGTTGCCAAGTATAACTGTACATCCTCCTCTTTGAGAGTGGCTGTAGTTTTCTTTTTCCACAGCAGTTGACATTAAGTGTCTTCTGTGTTTCCTGCTGCTCCTGTTCACATGTGATAGTGGTTAGTGTCAGCTTCACTATCTCCATTTCTTTTTCTGTGTGTCTCTTACCTCTGATAATTTTCTCTATGAAAAATGAATAAAATGAATCCCTATTTTCTTTCATAATTCTGTGCTTAAATTTGATGACAGGTCTTTTGATCTCTGGACTTCTGCTTCCAGCTCTGCCACTGATATTGTGGTCTTTTTCAATGGTCACAGGAATGAAGTCTCTGGGTTGCATTGCAGGAACCTTGTCTGTGGCACAACACTATTTATGAAAGCAAAAACCTGAATTATGTGTGACTTCAAACACATGGTCATAAAAGGTTTTGATGCTGTCCATCCCCAGATGGGCAAACAGACCCTATTCATAACAGTCACGCATTTCTGAGAGTTTTCTTATCCTGTGCTGGTACAAAACCAATAGCAACTGACCCTTGTGCAGTTGTCAGAGTTGCAATGTGTCTGTGTCCTTTTCTTCAGGACCACAGTAAATGGAGTGGAAAACTTCTGGGAACTAGAAGTAATCCTCTGTGCTGTAAGACAAACATATCTTTCATAAGTGAAAGGAGACAAAAAATGGGTATTGTATGCACTCACCTGGACAACCATTCAAACAGGTGGATTCAAAGAAGGGTGCTCAGCACATGAGGAGCACTGGAGGTACCTGACGTTCAAATGACTTAAAAGTCTGGCTGAGGAGCTCACATCAGTGAAATGTCCATCAGCCCAAGAAAATCTTTTGAGAAATCTAATTAAGTTTTTCAGTCTTTCTCAGCCTGTCTCATACCGAAGGAAGACAAAAGGATGCCAATGCATTGAATTGGAGTCTGACTGTAAGGAATAAGTTGTTATTTTTATTTTGATTATTTTCCTTTTTTTTTCTTTTTTGTATTTCTGTGTTATTTGTTGGCTCACAGGTCTTTCTTTTTCTTTCTCACACTTCACACTTTAGCATGACAGATTAAAAGCAATTGCTACAAAGATTATATTAACAAAACTCACTCAGCAATGCAGGTGCAGTAAAACAAAAATGAAAATGAAACTAAAAAAGTCCAGAAGAAAAACCCAAAACATGACAGAACTGTTTTGTTTCCCAAATTAACATCATACAGTGCAGACATGGAGAAGCAGTGAACAGCTTTTACAGTGCAGATGACGCAGGAAAGCTCTTCTTAGAACAATATAAGCAGTACTCCCATACTCAGAATGTGAGATGTCAGTGGGACTTAATGCCCATCACATCTTCCTCATTGCCTGGTGTTTCACTACTGGGCTGACCCAGGAGGTGCACTCATGAGGTCAAGGGTGAAGGCAAAGCACAGAAGGTTGTAACACATCCAGTTTAAAGAGAACATTATCAAACCAAGTTGTCATTTTTAACTGCCCTTCAGGGACTGTAGTGGAATCTCAGTCCCTTTTTAGTGAATGGAAGTGTTGCCTGTAACATTAAAAACAGAATAAATACTTTTGACTGTTTGACTTGTCTCTCTTTTTTTCTCTCTTACTGATATTTCTGTTTTAAAGTGTGCCACAGCATACAGGGTTAATGATATAAAATCTCCACATAATGAGATAAAACTGATACAGAAATAGTGTCCCCTTACTGTAGGAGGAATCTGCAATCAGGACTTCCAAGCACATGCAAAAAATAACTCTTGGATCAGCCTTCTTGTCTTCCAGTAGACTTGGCAAGAAAGACAAGCCATATGTGAAGCCAGCCATATATCACTTATGTGGTCTTAGATATTTGCAATAAAACAAAGGACTTTGCTGTCAGCCCTCCTGATTTCATGATGCCTTTACAGCTCACAGCAATGTCCTCTATCAAAAGCCACAAAGTTATCCTTAGACATGTGCATTTCTTAGAGCAAATATTCTCTGAAATAGCAATTTATGATTAATTCCATCAGGGAAAGCGGAAGACATGAAAGGACCTAATACAATCAGTTTCAGCCATGCTGAATGCATCTAGATATAACGAGTGTAAAAACAATTAACAAGAAAAGCAGTAATACTGAGGGGCTGGGGGAGAGTGGAGGAATTAAAGTACACATGCACAAGACAGTAAGACCAAGAAGAAAATCTTTGTGACAGTGATGTGGATGCCCTGGTAAATTAAGTGGAACTAAGACTTCATCCCCGAATTCCTCCTGGCCATTTATTTAGACATTATTAACTGGCAGTTTCATACAGGAATTGTGTTAGGAGTGGGTTCAAAGAAAGAATTTTATAACAGGGGTTCTTTTCCCAGCTAATTCTGGGTGGACAGCCTGCACACAAGGAAGCAAAAGGAAGGCTGGGGAATAGTTCAGGGTGAGCCATGAAGTGAGGTCAGGAGCTAATGAATAGCTCACACCCCAGACGTGCAAAACCATGTGGATGTGAATGGCCCTATGTGTGTGATTACTCACACATGTGGAGTTCAGTGTGTGTTCAAGCTCAGGAAGAAGACTAGTAGGTTTATTTGATGTAATGGTAAAAGAACTCAGGGAAAGGATTTTAAAAGTGAAGTAAGGTGATTATGGTAGTGTTTTTCAGAACTAGCCTTAGAGAAAAGGCTTAAGAGAAAGGAACTGTTACAAAAAAATAATAGGGTTTATTATATAAAACAGCAATGGCTTTGGCAATGTTTGTGTGAATTTCAAGCTACAATGACAAATTCTGTTTTTTTAGTCATATATTATTAACTATTACATTATAAAGACAGTAAAACTGAGACAGATTAACATTTCTGTTCAATTTTAATTACTTTTTTGTCATGTACTTTTTGTGCATGCCCTAAGTTTTTTAATGGTTTGAGCTTTCTAGGTCCAAGAAAATGAGACAGTTCAGTTTACTCACTGTTTTGTCTCACTGGAATTAGCAGTTTACAATGATGTATGTAGTTAAGGACCTTGCCATGTCATGAAGGTTGTCTATTCTTTTTTTCCTTTGTAAAATTTCAGAAGGAAAAAATCCCTAACATTTACTCCCATCCCATCCTAATTTTTTATTTCTCTATATGAAATCTTTGAAAATAATCTCTTTAATCAGATTATGGATTCAGATATTGGTGAAATATTTGCCTTACAATGGGTATCTCTTACTAATGTCCTGCTCAGTATTATGCTGTTTCTGTGGATGCAGTACATAAAGCCTTAGGGCTCTTATTCTATAAGAATAAGATACTGCTATAGCTAAGTTTAAAATTTATAACTCTAGATAGGTCAACAAATTCTATTATACAAATATTTGAAGCTATCACAAGGAGAGGAATACTATAAATTAATCCTTCACTCAGAACTTGCACTTGCAGCTCTTTTCAGTTAATTTTCATTATTTTACCACCAGGGAACAGTTTCAAGGAAATATTATACTAACCATAATATTGAAAATGAACCCTGGAAGCCCACTCCCACCACAATAAATATCATTTAACATTCATTGTTGTTGAAATATGTAACAGACAAGACAAGAGAGATTTTTCTTTTTTCACTTCTCATGAAGGCATGAAAATATTAGCAAATGCTCAGATCTCTACAACTCATAATATTATGGGTCAGATCCAAACAGAGTGGAGAGGTCAGTGCTCCATCATCACAGCTTTAAATCATTATGGGCTGTAGGGCATAATATCCTGCGAGGAGGCTTGGTTAAAAGATGGGAAGGAAACCTGGGAAAGGTTAATTATGGCACACACACCACTTGACAGTTCCTTTTCAATCTGATTTAGCTCATCTGTGAATGCCATTGTGTCCTCAGCACAAAGATCCTGCTTGCTGCCACACCACTTTCCCTCACCCCAAGGCTGGGACATGGTCTGCCCACAAGAATGCATCCCAAATCCAAGTGTGGTGTGTTTTCTAAAGGGTGCACCTGCTTTAGTGTGGATCTGGTCCTTAGAGCTTCCTGCCCGAAACCTTAACACCCAGCAACTTGTTTTGACACTTTGGGTTGTGTTTGTTAGAAAGCCCAAGGATTTTTCTTGGCAGAAGGGGGGCTGTGGGGGAGAGGGGAGGTAGGATAGGGGAAGAAGCAAAAACAAAACAAAAACTTAAGCCTAAGCCTAACTGGTTGAAAGGATGTGAGCAATTCCGATCCACTTAATTGAATGTGGGCTCAAATTAAAAAGAGTAATTGCCTTCAAAACTTTGCATTGCAGATCATTGGCCTCTTTTAAACATCAAATGAAATCCTTCAAGCACATGTGTCAGCAGTGTTGCTTTCAGAAACTCAACTGCATTATATTGATGGTTTTATTTACAAGACACATTTTCTTGAAAAAGGTGGCCTGATTTGGGCTGGAAATTTCAAATCAAGGCCATGCCTTCTAACTGCTGGCAGCTTTCCAAACACTTCCTGGTCAGAAGACCTGGAAATAGTACTTTATTTTTTGTTGTAAAAATAACTAGGTTTTGTATTTGAAGCCAAGGCTGTATATTTTTAGACAAATTTTCCACTGATTTTGGGAAGAGCTTTAGTTGAGCAAAGCCATACCTGTATTAAACATGAATAACTAAGGAGTAGACAGTCAAGGAATTCTCCCATGAAAATAAAGAGCTCAGTTATGAGGCATTCCTGAATTAGATTTTTTGTCTACACACTGACATTGCCATTTATTCTTTATATCAAAGCAACATCCACAACTTCTAACCTCATTGTGCTATGCACAAAAACACAGAACAAAAGAATTGTCCTACCTCTCAAAATACTGTGCTGCAAGAGCAACAAAGATCCTTTGTTTGCTATTTAGGCGAGATTGGTGGACATCATCGCTGAGCAGAAGCTCTGAGAAACAGCCTTTTCTATTCCTTTCCAAACATGTATATGCATATTTTCACATGAGTCTGCTACAGCAGACAGACTCTTAAAGAAAAGAATCAAGAAGAGCAAAAGGAAAATATTACTTCATATTAATGGAGTGCACAATGCATTCCACATACAAAGGTTACCCATTTGTAGAGCTGGAAGCCAAGGGCATTTTAAAACTTAAAGAGCCCTTAAATAAACATATTGGTTTAAGTACAAGGCAAATATTCTTAGCTCAGCAGGTAGTTGGTATCTAAATCACATTCAGACTTCACATAAATACACATGTCAAAGCATTTATCTAGTAATAAAAAAAAACAACTCTTAAGGAATGCAGTTCAGATAGGGAAGTGTCAGTTATTTTGCACATTTCCTATTTCCAGCTCATTAGTTTCAGCTTTTGACAGGGGTGGAGCTGAAAGAAATCCTGTAGAGGTTTTTCTCTCCTCCCAATTTCACATGAATAAACAGAGGGAGGGAGTCCCCTGCCTGTCTGCCAGGCTCTTATCTATCATATTTAGATGCTAGATGCTGTCAGATTTTAGATATTGATGCCTCTAGGTATTGCCAGTTACTGGGAAATTAAACTTGGAATAGAAGGTAGTTCTTTCCTTTCCCAAACTGACTTTGCTTTAGGAGTAGGTTTGGACATCCTTCAAAAATGTTGATGTCCAGTCAAAGGTGACAGGATTATATTTCTGCCATTCATTACTTGCACCTGATTTTCTGTTTCCTCACTCTGTCCTTGGTGTCTCAGCAGCACTCCATCTGCATATTTTCTTTCACCTACATTCTTACAATTCTCTCAAATCCAGATCCTCCCACTCCAGAAGCAGCAGGTTTACACTGCAGATTTTTGTTTAAACTCTCCTCATGTAAGATACCTCCTTGAGTATTAGAAATTCTTAGAAATTCAGTGTGTTCATTATTAGACACAGTTTTTCCTTCATTTCCTCCAAAAATGTATTTCAGAAAATGAAGATGTTCCTCTAGGGACAATAGGCAGTGAACATAGGAGAAATTTCTATACAATCCTAATTCTTGGAAAATGTCTCTATGATCACTAACAATCAGGTCATCAATTACCACCCTTGTGCTAGAAGTGACACCTCTGTAAGCTGACATAAGATAACCACATGGACATGCTTTTCCCTCCCAGAGATAAAGCACACCAAACCATCAGGAACTGTAAAATGGAAGTATGTGTGCAGCCAGGTACTATGTTTCAGCTGAAGGGGGGTAACTTCCATCTGATGGAGGAAACTCCTTAAGATGATCTGACTGCCATTACCCCAACATACAGACTAAACACTTTGGTGAAGTGTTTCAGTGATGTAGCTTAATAGCATACCCACCTAGCTCATTCTTTCTTTCCTAATTTTACCTGCATAGGTTCTGTTCTGATTCATTTTTATTAGAATTCTTTAAAATAACCCCTAATACTAAAATAAATGTGTGTACATATTTGTGTACATGTCTTCATGTGGATATTTATGTGTAGACATCTGTGTGTTTGGGTTAGAGAGGGTAAAGACAAAATCTTTGCAAAGATGTCTCTTTGAATCTGAGACATCTCAAATGTTACATTACACACTTGGGAATATCCACACATTTGGATCATCCTTTGAAAAAAACTCGATACAGATCTTGAGGTGCTTTTGCTGCACTATGTAGGAAATACTGCAGCAAAAACACTTATATTTGAGGGTCAGCTGGAGCTTCAGTTTGGTTCCTATCACCTTCCAGACTTGTTCACGTAATTCTATTCCTAAAGTTTGCATGTTCCTGAAAAGAAGGAGATTTATAACTTCTTTTAAAACTATTTACCACATAAGGATATGGATGTAAAAAATGAAATTTATGACTAATTTTTAGGATGAGACTTCAGTCTGCGTAAGTTTTAAATGGCAGCGACAAAGGCCACAGCCTACATAATTTTTCGTTCAGGCTCAAACCTCAAATTTGTTGTGTGGCACCATCATAAAGGGGTGTAACTTCCTCCCAGTTTTTTGAGCAGCTACTAAGCATGGCAGCTCTGCAGATCTGAAGATGCTCTAAGGCTTTTATCTTTCACACACCCAGGAGATCAGGAGTTTACCCATTGTGACTGATGAGGCATTTTAGTGTACCAGAATGCAGAAATAGACTCAAAAGTATATCTATTCTTAGGAGAAAAAAGTTTTGGTGATGTAAATTTCTCTTTTCTTTAGAGTAAAGCATAGACAGAAGCTCATCAGTCGTACAAGATTATCATTAGGGACTTTTCACAAGGTCATGCAGTGATAGGACAAGAGGAAATGGCTTTGGACTGAAAGAAGGCAGCTTTAGGTTAGATATAGGAAAGAAATCCCTCACTTTGAGAGTGACAGGGCACCAGTACAAGTTTCCCAAGAAGCTGTGAATGTCCCATCCCTGGAAGTGTTGAAGGCCAGCCTGGATGGGACTTTGAGCAACCCGGGCTAGTGGAAGATGTCCCTGCCTGTCTGATGGGGATTGGATCGAGATTTTGAAAACTAAAACAAACTTGGATACATTTTTTTTTGTGCCCTCCCTGTTTTGAGTCTTCAGCTGTACTGCTCAGACTGGGAAATTAACAGTAACTAATAGGAGAGTAAGCCACCCACACTTGACTAATATTTAGTTTAGAGCCCATGAGATGACAAGATGAGCTATAACTCTTAGGTGTTTGAACACTGCGTTGGATGAAGATGCTGACCTAACAGTAGCAGAAATATAATCCTGCCACTGCTGATCATTTTTCACACATCAGATTCCCAGTTGGTCGTTTGACATGCAACTGGAAAAAGTTATTGTTTCTCTGTATTTTTTTTCCTTTCTCTGTTAGCCAAAATAGCGAAACCATAGCATCAGTGTTGTTTGAAAATATATTTATGTTTGTTTTCCCTATAAAAAGAGATAATAATGTTATGTTCCAATAATATTAAGTTGCAATGTTATTTGCAAGATTGCAGAGCTTTTAATTTTCTGATTATTTCCACAGTGGGAGTTTCAGCTCAATTTCAACCAAGACACTTCTATCTGTTTCAGTTATTTTTTTATTACAGCTAGAAGCAACAATAATTGCCTTTAGTGTATGAAAACATGACTGAGGAGACAATTGTTGTCCCTAAAGAGTAAAATCATCAGCATACATTTTTGATGTAAAATTTTTGTAAATTAATTGCAAGATCCTATAAATATTATATTTACAAAAATTGTGTTGTATGCTGTCGTCAAAGAAACAATCTTTTTTCTTTTTTTTTTTTTTGTAAACTATGCTTCATACACACTGCATTTCCTAAGGCAGAAAACAAAAACATGGAACAAAAATATTAACCTTCTACTTTTGTAATTTTACATTCTGCTACTTTTCTTTTCCAACTCTTGGTTTGGTTTTTTTTGGTGGTTTGTTTTTGTTTTTGTTTTTTTTTTTTAATATAATTTTGGAAGTATACAGAAAAAAAAAAATCCGTAACACTCTCTGCAATCAAGCCCCATTTTCAGTGTTTTACAAGTCAAGTGATAAAAACCCCCATAAATATATATCTCAAGTGTTAAGGCAGTGGATTTGCACATAATTTGGCCATAAATCAAGGAAAAAAATCAAAATATTGAACATTTTGTGGAATATTTTTTCACAATTTCTATTAAAAATGATATCATGAAATCTTTTCGTTTTTCTCTAATGAAAAAAATTCAACTTGAGGTATTCCAATCCAGTTATATCTTGGAAAATTTATCTATCAAGACTTCTAACGGAATTATCCTCTACAGCCATTCCATAGAGGAACCTGACAGACTGTCCAAGAACAGGAACTACAGTTGCTAAATGCCTCAGAAATAACTTGGGTAGATGCCAACATTAATAAGTGCATTACTTTTTTTTTCCATTTTCCCTGTTAGAAAATTAAACAAGTCAGCTTTTTGCTGTGGAAAAAAAAAGCAAAAACTAAAAAAACAACCAAGCAAACAAGCAAAACACCAAACAAACAGAAACAACTGGATTTTGGGTTTAATCAGACTAGCATCTTTTCAGTTGTGTTAGCTCTCACTGTGGTGTATCCTGTGTAACCCAGATGTACAGAAATTTCACATGATTGATGAGTACACAGGACAGCACTCAAGGCACACATATTATGTCCTTTTCCTGTCGCTGCATTTGAATGCAGAATGAAGAGAATATTTTGAATAAATAAGCTCAGAGGCTCTTTTGAAGGAGATGGGCAGTGTTACAACTAACATCAAGAACAGTGATTAGTTCCAATAGATACTTCAACGGATTTACTCCAGTCAGAATTGTGGTATTTGCTTTTGAGCAGACAGTACATTGCACTTATATCAAATAGAGCTAGCAAATTTGCTGCTAGAAAAATGCTGTAGAAAACCCAGGAAAATTCATTATTTGGAAATCATATTTTCATAAGAAAATATGATCTCCAGAGATGATTAGGGATCAGACTGCACAAACTACCAGAAATATCTGAGGACATAATTTCGTATGTCTTTGACAACTTCAGAGCAGGTCAGCCTGTGATTATTTACTTATTTGTTTAGTTTTGAAGCCACAGCAGCAGAAGGTGCCTTTCTGAGCTTGTGATAGCAACACATTTTCTCACATACCACTGGAGACTGGTATGATACAAGGACTCCAGCTCACCTGCCAGCCTGGGAGGGAAGGTGGGTGTCCTCTGAGGCATGGAAATTCATCTCCAAGTAATACAAATGAGTAACAGTGCTCTTCCCTGACATAATACCATTGCAAGCAATCTCTCACCATATTTAGCAATGCTATGGGATTAACCAATAATATGCTGATTAGTCAATAAGTATTGAATCACCTTTTGCTTCAGAAAAGGCTCATTGTATATGACTTGGAAAATACTGCTGGCTTCCAATCACATCCACGATAAACAAAGCACAGTACTTCAGCACTGATAAACCCTGTACAGAATTTCAGCCCAAGAAGTAGCTCTTATCTATATTATTTATATCTATATCTATGTATATATATACATACGAAATTAACTGGGAACAGGAATAGTAGTTGAACCTTAAGTGATTGTGCATCATCTGTCTGCATTCATTCAGCATTTAAATGTTTCACCACCAGGAATATGAAAGGGTTAAACAGCAGCAGATTTCCTGTGCTAGATAACTTAATGAAAAACATTCAGGGTGCTTTTTAAGAACAACAGACTCATGGATGGCAATTTTTAGTATTTTTTTCTTCTTCTTTTTTTTTTTCCCACAAGGAAAATGTAGGCAAGACAGACTTTGCTGTGATTCTTACTAATTGCTCTAATGCATTTTATTTTATTTTAGTGTTTTCAGTTTATAAAAACAGTTAGCATCAGTTTGTTTTCATTTTTAATGGAGATAAATTCATTCTTTTCTTCCTGAAAAACTTCACCACATGGTTGGAAATGTCAGCAATAATTAGACAAAATGCTTGTGAAAACATAAAATAGAAATAATACATCTTTTTATAATGGAATCAGTTTGTCTGATTATCTCAAAAAATGTACATTTCCAACAGCCCAGGAGGGTCATTAGAGCTTATGAAAATCAAACTCTCTTTTTTCTGCTTCATACATCATGGACAACAATATTGTCTCCAGGATCATTATATATTGCCTGGCTTCATAAATATACGTTAGACTTTCTTGAGCTACAGTGAACCTGGAGCATGAAATGCATTCAAAAATAGAAACAACAGGGGGAAAGAAAAAGAAAATAATGTTATTAACTAAATAACTGTTACATAGAAATTATAAAAGGAAAGATAACTTCACTGAACACAGTACTCAAGGGACCTTGGTTCAATTCTGTCTTCAGTCACAGATTTTCAGTATAACCTCAGGAAAGTCATTTCTACCCTATGCACAATAAGGGCCATTTGTCCTTTAAAGAAATGGTTGTGACAGTACTCCCTTCTGAGCTCCTGTCAAGGTGTGAAGCCTAATTCAGAAGTTTTTGTTATTCCTTGGAGATACACCCAGAGAATAGACAAGAGTATCACTTTACCTTTTTTTCCCATTTGTAGAAATGGGGCTAATATTCCCCTACCCTCACTGGAGATCTTATGGATGCAATTCATTAGTGTGTAAGAGGCATTCAGATATCATGTTGACACGGGCCGTTTAGTGAGTAAATATCTGGATGGAGTAGGAGGAATTAGGGTACAGTTATCACTTTACATCAGAAATAGTTTAGTATGAAAAACAACGGAAGTCTGGTAAGATTATCATAGGATCAATTATTATCCTGCACTCCAGGAAGCTGGAAAGTTATTTCAAAGATAACTTTTACACCTGTGTACTTTGTTTTCTTGCAAGGTGTTGCAAGATACATTTGTTCTGCTCTGTAGTTTAAGCACTTTGCTTTTTCTCAGGGTTTTCAGTCTTCACTTGTCTCCTTCAGATTCAGCGACACTGTTACACATCAGGAATTATGCTGCTTTATTTTGATCAGGGTCCCAATATACCAGCTGCCAAAGTTACCAAGGAAAAATTGAAGCTTACAGCAAAAGTTCAAAAACATGCAACATTTTCATTAAAATTTTTGTTAGAACCTTTTAACTTTTCAAGATCTTTACCTGTATCCGGAAAATGTGGTCAAAGAAACAAAAGCATTACAGAAGTAACCTGCTACAATCAAATCAAAAGTTTCTCTTCTATGGTAGTAGTGCAAGTATGTTCCTGTAATTACAAGCAAATGCTTACCAATAATGAACTCTCTGTATACAGCCTCCCCTCAAGGCCCTTCACCCTCTTCATTGCCCTCCTTTAGATATTCTCTATTAGTTTAACATCTTTCTTATATTTCAGTGACCAAAACTGCAAACAATATTCAAGGTGAAGCCACAAACATATTTATATTTAGGTTCTTTTCTTTTTCATATAGTTTTTATCCTCTGGAAATTGCTGAGGACTTCTTTTAGTCCAGTAATTCTTAGACAGCGACACACCTCCATCAGGGTCACATGTCTAAACTTTATTTCACCTCTATGCTCACATATTTCTTGCCCAATGTAATGAAAATTAATTGTCAGAATAAGCACAGGTTTTGAAGATTGGAACAGCAGAGAAGTCACAATTCTGTCTTGTGTCTCCTACAACTCAACACAGCACAGAAAGCAAAACCCAAGGAAAAACAAACCAGACTGAGACCCGAAGGTTCTGTAAAAAACATTTGCAGACTCATCACTGAAATAAAGATTTGATAAATAATCAATCAACAGCTTAAATTCATCAGAAACAAAAGGCCAGATTTAGGCCAAGACACAGATCCACACATGAGGCTTCCATATGGTAAATAGCCAATATTTGCAGATGCACACAAGAGCAAATGTTGGAAGAAATATCAGCAGAGAGGGCTAGCCAGTTGTCGTCGGTCTCTGGGACAGACTGAAAAAATAACGAATGACACAGATGAATTTTCACTTTGTGTTGGTAGCACACTGTAAAAGATGCTACAAACTCCTGAGAAGCTGATTTTCCTCGGGCCCCTTCTGAAATCTGTGACTGTCGGGACTCCTCAGTCAGTGTTCTCTGCCATACAGACCAAACTGTCTCAGCTCACAGTCTGCTTCTCTGTGTGTCTGTTTTTTGAGAGGATGAACCTCAAGAAGCTCAGCTGTGACATTTTCTCATCAGCCTAATTTTTCTGTGTCATATACTTGCTTCTGATATTTTCTCGCTTGTGTTATTTGCTTGCTGAAGCTTCTCTATTGATGGAGTTCAATAAATGGTGTTTGCCATCAGAGCAATTTGGTTCTAGTTTTAATTATAGCAACAAGCTGCTTCCTTAAAACATGTTATGGGTGTTTCATTATTTTAAATTGTTATCTTCTGTAATAATTACAGAAACAGTTGATCTTTTCTAAGAAGCCAGCATCTGCAAATTCTCCCCTTTTCAAATGTCTCATTTTAATAGGTGAAACATCAGGTAAAAATCAAATCAAGTTGTAATATAATACTCCAGAAGAAAACATGTAAGTTACAACACATTGCCTCCAGATTCCATAGGGTTACACTATTCAGAGGTACTGAACCATATCCCTTAGTATAGATCATAACAAGGTTTATGCTGCACAGCTCAATTGTGAACACAAAGCCCCTAAATAAATCACACAGCAATGGCAACATTACTAATAGGACTATCAGAATTAAAGGAAGCAGAGTGATGTATCTGAGAAGAGCCTATATTATTATTCTGCATGGTTTGTTTATGATATTGTTGGAGAGACTGCTTCTCTCTCCTTTCCTTAGTTCCTCCAGATTAAGAATGGGAATGAAAAGGGCACCAGAACTCCAGGAACAGCCTGTACACTGTAGTCCTACAATCATAAGAAGCAGTGGTCTGGTACTCTCTGGAAAGCATTTCACTAAACTAACTCAGTCTTCATCTTTATTCTGACACAATTCAACATTTGAACTCCTTTCAGTTTTCTGCTGTCATGTATTTCTAGCCCCTGTTCACAGCAATCCCTGAATAGAACACAGCACAGCACACAGAGCCGTTACTAAGACTGCTAACATACATAGCATCATAATTTTGGCCATATTTACTCAAAGACCTCTGCCTGTTTAAAGCAGTGATGGAAAATTACTCATATTTATAAAATGCACAGAAGTGAGTTTCCAATAGGGGTTAAGACTCTTTCTCCCCAGCAGAACAGTTGTTAAGAATCAAAGAGGAAAATTTTATGTTGGCGGTGACAAATATTCTATCAGCGATGAGAAGTTCCTTAGTGTTTCTATAACATTTAAAATTAGTTTGAAGAAAACATTAAGATTTTATTTATCTATTGATTTATTTCTTTAGTTAGAAACAGTTATTCAAGGATGGGAGATAACTTGTATGACCTTGTGGATCTCTTCTGACCTAAATCACTGACATCGTGTCAAGTCCTTTCCACTATAAGGCAGAGACATATTTATCTCATTTAAGCATGGAGCTAAGTTTTTTTAAACATGGAGTTACTTCTTTGCAGTGATGAGGACTTAGCCCAATAAAATTTGGAAAACAGAGACTCAAATTCTCAAATGAAGTATTGACTACAGATTAAAAACTTTTTTTAAGTAGTACAAATAAAGCATGATAACATTGAGATACTTTTTAATAGGAGCTTTCAAAATCCCTTAATTGATTACATCTATCAAATAAGACGGGGAAAAAAAAGAAAAAAAATAAGAAAAAGAAAGAAAAAGAAAATAAACACCTTAAAAGAAGACTGAGAGGAAAAAAAAAAAGAAGAAAAAAGCAAACTACAAAACTCCAAAACCTAGAGCTCAGCCAATCAATTCAACATTCTCTCCCAGGAACCAATGTACCAAGAGCAGTATAAATCAGGAGTTCATAATAAAAGACTAATGCTTCTTTCCCAAAAAAATAAATAAAATAAAATCAATAGCACTCCCAAACACATTTCAACCAATAAAGGAAGATTTTGCAATTATGAAACATTTAAACTAATGCTCAGATCAACCAGATAGTTACAACTGTGGTTTTCTGCACTCCTCTTTCATTTTCCCTTTCTTACATGTCCCTCCCTCTTTGCATCAGACCAATTAATATCTTTCCTTCCCTAACAGCTCTCTAGATAATTCACAGAAGCATTTGTCTGTGTGGCCTAGAATTAAACAGAAACTATTAAACAGTCAATTCCTATCTCTTCTGTAGAATTAATGTCATGTTAACTCCTACCATGCCTTGCTGGTCTGTGATATGTAAATGAGGTATCTTAAAGAATTTGTAATGTATTTCTCTCACACCCTCAGCACAGTCTCACAATTTAATCCAGGGTGCAGCAAGCCTGCTTTAGTTACAATTCAGGAACTCTTCTTTGATTGCTAATTTAAGCCTTAGCAATCTAAGTAGAAACCATACGGAAAAAGCAATACTCTTCATGTTACTGCAACTGAGTTGCAGTTTTGTTATTTTTGATATATACACCACATTTTATGATTTGCTTTTAAAAATATACATGAAAGACACCTGAAGAAAAGTTGGCTGTGGGAAGGAGGAGGAGATCAAACCGTGTGACTGAGGCTTATGAGCATACTTGGGAATAATTTCATACTCCATCCTGTCAGTTTTATTGGAACAATGTCCTCTTATTCTTGGAGGCCTAAGCACATGAGCACTCACTCACCTCTCTAAGTAACCATGTTCAGGGTCCCATTATATCCCATTATGATGATTAAAAGCCTCCAATGTATTTGTTCAAAAGCAGTCCATCGCATTGGGAACACTTTGATCATCATCAGCACACGGCTCATCTCCTGTGGTCACATTAATGACACAACTCCAGCTACCAGGCAGAATTACAGTGCTGGATCAGTGCAAATGTCATCAGATCCCTGTTCATCTCAGGGACTTCATTTTCTTCCTAAAACACAGAGATGACATCAGAAATGAGCCTTTTGACATTGTTTTATCGGACAGAATCAACCTGGTAAGGGGCCAGATGTGTTACCCCTCCTGAAGTGGCCACCAAGCTAAGACCACACAGATGTACTCTGCAACTGCAGCCACACTCAGGGACAAGATGCTTCAGCACTTCAGCAGGGCAAAGATGGGACAATGTTTAATTCTGTTCTGATCTGATGAGATTTTAAAGGACCAAGAGATGCCAGGAGCTATGTGTCACAGTGCTTGTACAGTATTTATGCTCTAACCCTGATATAGCTTCTCTTTTCCATCTCCCTGCACTAGGCTTTATACAACTCCCTTCTGTAAAAATGTATGGATTTCTGCTCTCTATCAGGCAATCGAATTAATAAAACTGCTCTGTGCAGAAGACCATGATTTCCTCTTCATGGGCTACACTCCAATTCCAGAGCTTCCTCTGGAAAAGGCTGAAGCATTTTCCACTTCTCTTCCCAAGACGCAGCCAACACTTCTGTGGCCCCATGGTGACCATGCAGCATGGTATAGGACAGGCAGCAGTGAAGAGTGGAAGGAAGATTCCTTCCAACTCAGTCACTTCTAACTGATGCTCTGTGTATGATAAAAAGTCATCAGGGCATTTACCACCCTGCTGCTTTATCAGAAGAAAATCTGAAGTCCTTGTGCACAAGATGTCTTTATAGAACAGGAAGGCAGGATGTAACTGTCCAAATAATCTGCTGATCTGGAGGATACCAACTTCCATCTGACAACTAACTTGGAGAAATATCCAGCTCTCACACTACAGAGTCACAGAATCAATTAGGCTGGAAAAGATTTCTGAGATCATTGAGTCCAACCCTTGATTGAACACTGCCATGTAAACAAGATCATGGCACTAAGCGTCATGTCTTCAGTTTTCTTAAACACCTCCAAGAACAGTGACTCCACTACCTTCCTGTGTAGTCTATTCCAATATTTAACCACCCTCCTGTGAAGATATTCCCCCTAATGTCCAACCTGGACCTCCCCTGTGGCAGCTTGAGGCCATTTCCTCTCATCCTGTCTATTGTTGCCTGGGAGAAGAGACCTCCAAGTGGGTACCATCTCCTTTCAGGCAGTTGTAGAGAATGATAAGGTCACCTCTGAGACTTCTCCTGGATAAACACCTCCAGCTCCCTCAGCTGTTCCTATTATGACTTACCCTCTGGATGATTCACCAGCTTTGTTGCCATTCCCTGGACTCCCTCCAGCACCTCAAAGTCCTTCCTCAACTGAGGGGCCCAGATCTGGGCCTAATTTGTTGTCAAAGTCTTACTTGTGACAGAATCAAAAATTATCATCTTTATTCCACAGACAGTGAATCGAGAGACGAAAATAAAGAAACTTGCTAGAGACCAAAGAGAACATTACTGTCAGACCCCAGATGAGAAGGATTCTCTTTTTTTGGTACATAGTTTATTCCAAGGTTTTGTGCACTCATTGTGCACTCCCTGAAATCACTGAGCTGCAGGCAGCCAGATTGCAGGAAAGCAACCATGCATTCAAGCCTATGGAGACAAGTTAGTGCCTTTCAAAAGCCATACTTTGCTGAAGAGAGCACAGAGAGCCAACAGCAGGCATGGCGTCTTTTACTCTGGTAATAAATGAGCAGAACAAGCCACGTAGAAGTTATCTGTTAGCACTGACAATTGTTAGAGACCATGTAACAGTCTGTAACATATATAAAATTATTGACATCATATGTGTTTATATTTAGGTTAAACAACTATATTGTTTTTATAAGAGAAAACTGTTTCTGGAAACAATAGGCCAAATTGCTTTTCCTTGCTAAGAACAATGATGCAACGCTGCCAGTACCAACAGTTATTATTACAGATTCAGCTAACTGAAAACACAAGGTCTTTAACAACTCGTATCTTACAAAGCACTCCAAGGCTTGCTGATGCTGTTTTGCTTTGTTTGCTAGTCAAGATGGGTAAAAGCAGTTTGTATTTTGCATCTGCTCATTACTGCAGTTTTCCCTGTGTATGTTTCCTCCTGTTTTCATTTCTCTTTCATGAGGGCAAGTATACAAAGCCCTAGTTCTTGTGAATTTTTCACTATCAGAACTAGTTGATGAAATTGGATTCAGATGAACAGAGGAAGGCTAATCCTGCTGGGATGTACAAGGGGTCCAAAGAAAAAAAGAAGGGAACTGAGAGGGAAAATACACCCCTGTTAACAGAAATAAGCAAGACTTCCCAAAAATTTGAAGATTATTCATCAGGATCACCACAGCAATCACATTCTGAACAATGTCTTGGGCCATGCTATTAAAAAAGTATTAAATACGCAACTGTAGCAGTTTGCAACAGATCTGCATATTTGAGATGTTTTTTGATATCTAACATTACAATGATCACAATCAATTCATATATGCTGAAAGTGGGACTATAAAACAGAGCTGGACAAAGGAGCCTAAGTCTTCAACCTTTCACTATAGCTGGCAGGTTAGAAATTCACCAGATGTGGACAAGATGCAGCATACTGAGAGCATAAATGGATTTTATACTTAGGTTTAAAATGGATCTCATTGTCACAGAAATGTTAACCCCTCAACAGAAAAATCCACTGGATTTTGCAAATGCAAATTTTAAGTTCCCATGCTTGGCACAATAATGAAATATACAGCATTCCTTGTTGTCCTTACCTTTGAACTGCAGGTAACTGTACAGCAGTCTTACAGGACAAAGATATACTTGTGAAATATTCACGAGCTGATGTCTTTGCAGCCCCATGGGACCTGTGAAGAGCTCTTTTTTCCCCCACATCTCCCTCTCAGACTTTAAATAATGAGGAGCAGAAAAGGTATGAGACAACATGTCTGTGTGTCTCCTTTGAAATCTTTTCTTACATTACCTTGTTATCTGTGCTCAAGAGCAGCAGGTATTGCAGCAGTTCAGAGTGTATCCACAGCAAAAACACCCAGCAAAATAGAGTGCCAGTAGACACAGCGTTCAGTTCCAGGTCCAGTCAGCAAAACACAAACCAGATGCATGGAGGGAGTGGTGGCACAGCTGAGTGGGGGGATGTGTGTGTGAAGGGGCAGGAAGGCAGTATTTTCCCAAGGCAGTTGGTTAAGAAAATAGATATTTATTATTCATCCTGGAAAAAAAAAACCTCTCTTTCCTAATCTGAGCTCACAAAATGCCCTTCTACAGAAAGTTATCCAACTTCCTTAGTATTACAGCCTAGATCAAATCCTGACCACCCAAGAAAGATAAGAGGTCTGGTCACTGCTCTGCTTACAAGGATTTGGATAATTCTTTCCAATTTAGCCCTCACTGGTAACTGCTGAGAAATAGTGATACAGGTAGGGATTTGGAGGTTTTACTATAGTTCTGTACTGTGCATCAGGAAAGACCACTTTGAACCTGCTCTGAGGTATGAGCTGGGTATGAGGGATTTCACTTGTTTCCACACATCTGAGTCAGTCTTGAGTATGTACAAGGCTAAACTCAAACAATTTTTATCAAATGAATCCACCCTGGCATCCATGAATATAAGTATAGTCCTTTTCCAGAAGAGGCATAATTTTTTTTAATTTCCAGTTCTCTAAGGCTTCTAACTAATTTTTTATCCCCTCTGCATTTCAAAGGTGCTTATATAACAGGTACTTTCCCATACTGGCCTTAAAAGCCCTTATTCTCTTTCTTTCATTATTTCAACAGACTAGCAGTCGTTGCAACACAGGTGACGGTAAATCAAATCAAGTTGAAATGTGGGCCTGACTCATTTTCAGACGATATATGATTTGTTTGCATTACATTATCTTGGAAACCCATAAGCAATATGCACTAACTACATGTCTGCACATGGCAAGAAGATAAATGCTCTTAGTCAGTAATATAAAGTCTAAATAAAATTACAATCAGGTTTGGATATTAGGATAGCTTTGCAACACCCTTGGGGCATTGCTCTTATCATTAGCATTATTTGCATTAGAGTAGTGTCCAGAGATCCTGCCTGTGATCAGTTTCAGATTGTGCTAGGCTCTGGAAAACGTGGGAAGAGACAAAAGTTTTGAATGCTAAATAGATAATTACAGGCAAAGAGTGGGAGAAATAAAGGATTGTTATCATCACTACGTAGAGCTCTGAGGTGTGGAGATTAAATTTTTCTAATAGTCTAAGCTCAGGCGTAGAGCAATGCTGGAGTCCAAGTTCACCTTGCATCCAAAGAGTTTGCACACAAGCCCATGTTTAGGTTCCCACTGGCTTTATAGGAGTGCTGATAACAGTAGGAAAGATAGCTTGAGCTTGCCTTTCCCCAGCTACATTCCTACCTGCAGCATGGGCAGCTGGGAACAAGGTTGGCTTGGCTTTCTTGGCCTGAGGCAACCTCCACGTATGCTGTCATGTTGTCCTGTGACACCTTCCCAGTGCTGATCCGGCAAGTTTCCCCAAGTCCTTCCCATACAGGATTATAGCCCTGCAATGTAGGATGGATGGGCAGGTGAGCACAGGAATAGGAAGCTCAAACACCTGAATGACTACTCAGACAACATGGGAGTGTTTGTTTGTTTGTTTGGAGGGGTTTTTTTGTGGGGTTTTATGTGGGTTTAGTTTTTCTCTCATCTCTGGGAAGACTCTATGTCTTTCTTAAGGTCACCAGAATGTCTGAGTGCAGCTAAACTCTGACTCCAGCATCCAAAAGTTCATCATTGATCTACTGGAAATACAGAAGTAACCTGGTAAAAAAAATAGGAAAGGGATCTTTCAGTTGGGAGTGGAAGGACTCTATTGACCTCCAAGAAAGTTTCTTTTCAAGTAGCCTTTCAAGGTGTCCTCCATACATGCTTACAAAATTTTTGCAGCGATTACACGAACACCCATCACAATGCTGGGCTGATGAAAGAGGGGGTGGATGTTTATGTGCTGCTGTTTCACCCCATGTTGGCAGGGATAAGAAAATTACAAAGTGATAAGAAGAGATGCAAGTGGGAGGAGCAGACCTGAGTACTTGATTATGTACTTAATTAAGCAATGCTGGCCACATCAAATTGCAATAAAGCGTGTGTCTATCTACGGCATGTTTTTAGTCCCAGGGAATACATTGGCTACCTGCCTCTGAATGGACAGTGAGGGAGATATTTTCAAACACAGAAATGTTGACTATCTGGGAGAGCTGGATGGTTACCTATTTTTGTCTTTGAAGACTGTATATGATCAGTTTAGATCACAATCTCACCAAGGGATCCAGTCACTCGCAGAAGTAATTGTGCTTAGATAAATGAGACAGCAGGCAGGAGTAAGGCTTGTAGACCTAGACCTAAAATAAAACTCCTGGCACTCCAGGAGTGCAAGTTTTTTCATCCTGTTTAAGTGCTTTAACAAGAATGTAAATATTTTTTTTAAAGCATGGTAAGAACTTTATTATTTTTCAAAAATAATATTATTGTTTTTCTATAACTTCTATTATTCTGTAATTCTAGGGGCTTTTGTCTAATCCCATATACAACATGTTTATTAGATATAATATTTTATCTTTTGGATTCAGTGTTTGACACTATCATTTTGTATCTATTTCAATTAAAGTATTTTCCTCCTCCTCACTTTGTCAGAATCTAATGGTTTTCTTTATCACCGTAGAAAGTTAGAAAGATTCCTAAAAGACAAAAATGGACCATATCTGTCTTCATTTTAATTCAATTTGTATCATAGAATCCAGACCAAACAAAGTAACTTTATAATACTATAGACACTGCCAGAATTGAGCTGGGATTTTTTTTTTTTTTTTCTGCTTGTTTTTAATATATGGGCATGAGGTCTCAGTAAATCTTTAGCTCATTGGCTTCGTTACCTGTAGCCTTGAAAAGACAGAAGGAAATGGTACCAAATGCTCCTGTGATTTCTGGTTTTCTTTAATAACTCTCTATCTTTAGTGTGCTTTAATCAAGAGGAAATACACAGGAACCATTCCAACTTTCAGCTAACAAAATCACAGTATTAGGGGGTTTTGTGAGAACTCTATGGGTAAAAATTCTGCATGGATTTTCCTGGATTTTGTAAAATTTTTTTTTAAAAAATAGAGCCAATATAAAAGTAGACCATGACAGTTAAAAGAACTAGTAAAGTAATTTATTTGGTCTGTGAAATCATCTAGGAAATACAGGCATTTTCATATAATTTTAACTATTGTATAATATTTAAGACACTGAAGGCACCTGAAAACTTGGTATCCAGATCCAGAAAAGGTTCCCACTAGAAAAGCATTCCTTGCATACCTTCCTCTGGAACAAAGGATTTCTTTGTCTTTGTCATATCTGTGCATTTTTGCTGAATGGTCAATCAAGCACCATTGTTAAATATAGATGTTGGAAAACTCTAATCTTCTTTCAATATTCATTTTCCACACCTTGTCAACATCTGCATAGCTCACCAGTGAAGCTGCTTTACATGCAATCCACTCACAGGTTACAATTTACAGGTCAGGGATGGGAATTCACTTTGAAATCACTGGGCAGCTGAGCCTACATACATTACTGAGGTGACAGGTAGCACACAATGATGAACCTTCTGTCAGTCACAGAGAGGTCACACTGGTATCTGCTGCCAACGTGTCTTTCTCCCATCATTTAAAAAAAAAAAAAAAAACAAAGGAAATTAAAAAGTTGTTTTTTTTTCTTCGTGTGGAAAATGGAAACAGAGTGGATGCTGTTCACTAGTGTCTAGTGGCTGAAGATTTAGGGCCCCAAAGCTCAGGAGGTCTCCTTTAACTGTGCTTGCTGTACTCCCTGTAACAACATAAATTGTGGCCTGAACTGAGCCCCTCATAAGCTATTCCAGGAGCAACAATTCACATTAATGTGAACAGTACTGGAAACAAAATCCCCAGCCCACTGTCAGGAAAGCCAAAATAAGAGCATGGCATTCTCTTGTTTCATACATACTTTTTTCTATTATAAAACCTGTAAAACAGGTCTAGTTTAAAATTTATCACATTAAAAGACTGAAAGATTTTTAATTTTGTTAAAGACGTGCCTGAGTCTCATATGCAAGAAAGAGTAAGTTGTAACGTGAATAAAAAGAAATATCTCAGTTTGCTAAAGGTTCACCTACAATTCTGTAACTTTAGCATTATCATGAACAGATAAGAATACCAAATCTAAGATCAGTACTCATATCTCATTATGCTGTCTTTGTCTACTGTGTTAAAGAAATGCCAGAGCTCATCAGATAACAACAGAATATTAATATTGCAGAGGTTAAAGAATCATGCTTTCTGTAGTTATCTCTGAGTGTCTGGGCTAGTTGCAGTAAAGTCTTGTTTCAAGGTCCTTAGAGGTTAATAAGATCAATGCTCTCCAGTCTTTCTGTGAGACCTCAGAATAATCTTCCTGTATTCTTCCATTTTCCCAACTTACTGAGGGTACTTGAATGTTCTGTGTATTTGCTCTGCACAGACAAAGACTGGTTTTTCTAAACAAGCTAGTTTGGATGACATTTTTTTGGTGTCAAAATGAAGACCTTCTTCCACTAAAAAAAAACCTCCCCTCAGAACAAAGCAAAAAATAAGACCTAGCATAAAGCAGTGTTAATACACATGAAATAAATTGATTTTGCCAAGGCTAAATTTTTCTAGTGGAGCCTATACTTGAGAACATTCAAGTGCGCTCTTGAGTTATCTCATTGTATCAGTGTTTGCAGGACAGTACCTTGAATTTGTTTCTATCATACAAAGTTGATATATAAGGAGACAGGATTTAATTGAAACAACTCTGAGAAGTCTTCAAAAAATCCTGTATTTCTTCCTGAAAAAAATCTTTTTATGAAAGAATCAAAGAATATAAGAAACCTTTAGGAGAGCTTCTGGTATGAAATGCAACTATAGCTTGCAATAAATATGATTGCTGTCTATAATAAATGCTTCTTTTATTTTTATATGTAAAGTTTTCAGAGGAGGAAGGATTTGCTCATTAAAAAATATTTTTCTTTTACTTTGCATATTGGATTTTAGAAATCCATTCATACTATGGATTTGATGAAGACGAGCCATAAAGTTATGCAAAGTCTTTAGCTGCAGAAGACCCTGACCTTACAGAGGATCAACTCTTCTAGAGTGTTATTACCAAATTAATACAGTTGCTTAAATAATGTAGTGCATATGAACGCAAACTATGGAGACCTGCCTGTGGTTTTTAGCCTTCTCTGTATGTCCCCACTTCTCCTTCAATATATATGCACTGTCTTACTTGTCCCAATATTTCAGCACAACAGGGATTGAATCCAAAGTTTCCATATATAGAAGTCTGAGGCTCAGGTTCTTCCCATTTAACTTCAGCTACTAAACTGAGAAGTATTTATATTAATAATGAAAACACTGTATGAAAACAGGGATTATTCATGCCTTTGCACCAATAGAAGTTTCATTTTTTTAAATTTATTATTTTAATGGGAGGGGTTTAGAAATTCTAAGTGAATGAAACTGTCTTTTTGGAAGCTGGTAGAACTGGTTTTAAATACCATCATACATTTACTTCTGCAAGGTTTTTTTGCACTGTAACTATTCATTAGGAATATCAGTATACAGAGACAAAGAATAATTTCTGAAGATCACTCAAGGACACCAATACAAGTAGATTTCATTCTTTCCTGCACCAAGTAACATGTTGCCTTAAAAGTTGTCTTTTAGCTTCACGTAGTGGGAATTCCTGGTAGCCAAGTTGCTTTGGGTTTTCACTTCCAGGAATGAGTGGTTGAGGGTATGAAAAATTCACCCCAATAGGCTATAGAAAGTAACAATAAATAGGTTGTCCATATCCCCATTTCAGTGGTCCTTCCCTGTGTCTTAGAGTTTTCCTTTCCTGTGGGAAGGTGACTGCAGCACCATACACAAGGGTGATAGGCAAGGGTGCACACAAGGGCGTACCTGTCAATACCAGTTACAGTGATGTACATCAGGAACAACACCATTAAAGTCAAAGGGGTACAGAGGTATAATGCTGGGGAGAACAAGCCTGTAGTTAGAGCTCAGTAGGTACGACTGCAGGAATTAATCATGTTTTCAGACGTCTGTCGTGACAATAAAAATTACATCCAGAAAAATTAAATATTACCTCTCCTTTGTAAAATTGTTGAGAAAATGTAACTCAAGAAGCAAAGATTTAAGCTTTTATTTTAAGTTCAGTGTCAAATCCTGTGTTGCAGATTTTGCCATGATTATATGTGAATAAAGTCCATCATATAATTTAAATTTAGCTTTGTTAAACTGACTCTCTCCCCCATCTCAGCATCCATTAAATTATTGTTCTTCTCCTTCTCCTCCTCCTCAGTTCCCCTAAAGATGCTATTCATTAAAATGTAGAGAATAAAATCTCTATATGTGCATTTTTGCTTATTAGCTGTGCTAGCTGCCTCATCATTTGCCAAAATCATATTTCTTGAACAAGGAGGGCAGAAACAATGTGAAATCAATCTTTTTTGCTTGGCCAGATAAACATAAGACACAGTGAGAGAAAGAAAGGCACAGAGAGAGATAGATAGGGAGAAAGAAAATAAAGCAAGAAAACAGCAACACCATCCCAGTGGTGATGGATAACTGAAGTGAATGTGTCAGGATGGTATTATGTAAATTACCAAAGCAGCTGAGCAGTGCACTGATGATTACAGAGGATGTGAACAATGTTGTGGTCCCCAGGTGCCACCATGCCTTGTTATTTTTTCTTCCCTCCAACTACCCTTGGGGTAGATTCTTCCTGACCTGAGTCCTTGAAAAAAATCATCCAAGAAATACGTTCCTAAAAAAAAAGGTTAGAGGACATCTATGACATTTCTCTAAAGAAATAACTGCACCCTGTGTGTTGCCAGTTTAACATTCTGAAAAGTGCTTTTTCCTTACACTTCTGAAGGATTTGACTTATCAAACACCTTGATTACAGAATAGACTCAAGGTCAAAATAATTTTAAACCAAAAAAGGAAACTGAAGGGTGAGGGATATGCATTCAACATGCATTAAACTGTATTTTAAAGTTACTCTGTATTATTAGGAAAAACTTTTTTCCATCTCATTAAACATCCTGTGTATCTGTGTTTGAATTTGCAGGTTAATGTTTGTGTCTATAGTTTCTGGTGACTGTGCATTTTGTTTCTCCTTTTGGGGATTGTTGATTTAAATAACCGTTAAGCAAGATTGCAAAGTGATAATTTGCTAATTAGACCTCATTTAAAATTACTTCTTCTTTAGTCTGAATGTGGGCTCAAAACCCAAAGTCCTATAGTCCACTGATAAACTCATAGATTATTCAGACAAACATCCAGACCCTCTGCAGACTTCTCAGGATTGTACCTTAGGAAATAACAAACCTCCATTGGTTTAGGTCTTGCAAAACCTCTTGTGAAGATGGCAAGGACTTCACCCAAATGCTTCCTTGCAAACAATGTTAGAAATTAAATAAAAACTTAGAAAAATACAGAAAATTATCCAGAAATATTCTTACGGTCCTTAAATTATTTTGACCATGTTCCTAATTAATTTGCATTCTCTTTTCACAAATAGATGAAATTATATTTTTTTATTAGCAACATGCATAGAACCTATTTCTACTTGATTGAGGTTGATCTATATTGATTACATGAAGTGCCAGTTGCAATAATCAGAGTTTCATGCAAGTCAGGAAAACCTGTGATTCTTTGATTTGCAGCTCAGTTCAGATGACAAAAATTGTTCCATCTCTCCTTGAAATTTGGCAGAGCCATGCAGCCCTGTTAGATCTTTATTTCTGCATAGCATCTATTGTACCAGGACCAGTCTCATGTCTGAGTTCACTGGACTCTGCAGTACCAACAAAATAAATAAGACTCATTAGCCATAAAGCCTTCAATAAGAGTTTCTTGGAGTAAGTAATGCAATGTCTGCACAATAGCACACTTTCCAGCGGTGCTCTGGGCAGCCTCATGGGACTAACAGGGTAACTTGGTAACTGACACTTGTACAGGTTCAAATTTGAAATTGCATTTAATTTGTATATCATTATGTAATCGAGAACTTGAAACTTTAGGGCAAATATAGCAGAAAATGGGCATCCTACTAAAAATATTTGCAATACAATAATTAATTTAATGGGATTCATGTCTCTGGAGACTAGTACAAGGCCTTTTTGTGGCAGATTGCATTTGCTCTCTTTACATGTATACTCAGGGGGGTACTCAGTGGGTGAGAGTACATGTGGTCTGGTAGATGGGCAGAAACATTCTTCTCTGGAGAGAAAATTCCCTTTCATGGGACAGGGACAACATACGCAAATGTACAGTCCCTCTTGGGTTCAATGGCTCTTGAAGTTCGAAGGTGGAATTTATCAGTAAGGTCAATACGACTTCTTTGGAATTCCTTCTTGACTCCTTTTTTTGAAGACTCTGTAGCTGTCTCTGAACATGTAGTTTTGATTAAATTCATGAGAAGAAAAAAATAAGCAAACTTGTGAGAAAAACAAGACTGTGAGAAAAGCCAGACTGACCACATAGAGAAAATTTATCATGGCAAACTTACCTCTGGTTTTGTTGCTAATATACAGTGGTTTGGTACTCCAAGATGTCTTAAGAATGCCAAATTTAGGAATACATTTTTAATGGAAAAATTGCTTGGGAAACTTCTATCAGTTTAGATTTGGATAGATTGCTGAATCTGATGTCTAGTTAGGCTCTTTTTGCATTCCTGCACTCAGTGATGAATAGTAAAATAAGCTATGACAAAACAATTGCTTCTTTATTGGTTTTCTACTATATTTAATTCAGGATTTTTTATATGATTTTAAAAATAGCTCCTATAGAAATGATATAGAAAGTCTCCTTCATATGACTTTGTCATTGCTCCATTGTGTAAGATCTCCAAAAACCCTTAAGAGCACAAGTCTTGCTAATTGTTAATTGGGACATTCAATGGGACTTGAGCACCCACTTCACTTAATTGCTTTTGAGCAGCCAACACAGCTCTGAGAAGTGGCAGACATTTGTGACCAGATTTACTCCTATATCCTGGCTCCAATTTGTTAAGAGCAAAAGCATCACTTACAGAATGCCATTGACCCTCAATTGTTCAGCTTTTCTGCAGGACCCAGACTACCTATTGCAGGAGTTATTTTGTTCCACTTGGCTTTTCTTTACAGAAGCAAATAGATACAGAATTTTTATAATGTTCTATTTCCTTTGTTTTAAAGTACTTTTTTAAATGTGATTTTTCACTCACAAAAAATGGTATTTCTGGCAGTATAATAATAACTTGCTTTCGTATTGTACCTTTCATCTCAAGTGATCCCAAAGCACTTTACTAACTTAACAAGCTGAAACACACTATATTAAATACTACACATAGGGATCACTTCACCCACCACTAAAACAACCACTTATGTGGTGAAATGAACCAACTGTTTAAAGGCTCAGTTCTGCGAGGTGTTGAGCTCTATTAGCCTGATACAATGCCCACTGAAGTCAATATAAAGACTCCTAAAGATTTCATTGGGGTCTGAATTAGAATTTATTACAATCTTCCAACAAAGCATTTAGGAACATGCTTAACTTAAGCACTTGAGCAGTTCCATTGACATTAATAGAGCCTGAGGTTGCTTAAAGTTGAGCTTGTGAATTTTTGAAGTAGGGCCAGGTGTCTGAGTGCTGTGCAGTAGAGATTGCAGTGAGTGCACTGATATAGCGTAGAAGCAGAAAACAAGATCTGAAGAACACCCTAACTCATTAAATTCACTGCTGAAATTAGGTAGCACAATTTAAACACCCTTACCAAACACATGATCAAGACAGTATGAAAGAAGAACTGTCCGTCCACTCCTTGACACATTTTTGCCTTCACTACATGCTAGTAAGTTTATATTATTACCTCTGTTTTATTACCAGTGCTTTGTTATTTAGAGATTGCAAAATTATGAATCTTTTTGTGTTTACAAATCATAGATTCTTCTTAACGTAACCCAGTAATTCATTACTTTTCTTCCTGCACTGTTAGCTGGATTAATATGCATCTCCTACATTAGTTTATGAATTAAAAAATGGTAGAAAAGAATAGGCCTATAAGCTGGAGCAAAGCATCTGGAAAGAACTACAGCAAGGAAACTGGAGGAAAAAAATGTGGCTGCTCTGATTAGCATTAGGCAGCTCCAAGGATGCTACTTCTCCCTCCCAAAGATAGTAAGGCTTTGTGATACTAGAAAAGATAGTAAGTCCAGGTCAGAGCTGGGACAGTAATAACCCTTCTTCATAACCTGACTGCACCCTTCCATGTTAACATACTGTGAACTGAGCACAAGTGACAAAACCAATCCATCACTGCACCGCCAACACAAAGAAGAATAGAGAGGTTAACAGAAATTGATGACATCCCTGCTCGAATTTTACACTGATTCGGCCAGCTTTACGATTGAAACAGACAAAGATTTATAGTCCAAGCTAGGACGCTGGCTCTCCTTGATTGCCTTGATTTTTTTTTTTATGTGCTTCTGCATATTTATTTCCAAGCTCATCACGGGCTTGTATCATTAGAATGCTGATTTGATTTTACATTCCAAGAGGAGTAGACATTATGCAGCCATTTGCATGATGTGAGAGAAATCACCATAACGGTTTGCGATATCGGCGACCAAAATGATCGCTAATGTTCACCTGCATAAGCAGGATTGTGCAATATTTTTTTTGAAATTCAGATTTTTTTCCTTTTGCTTCTCCCTCTGTGAAAAAAAAAATAAAAAGAAGGAATTATTCCATATCCTGTGGATGAGAAATTGTGTTTTGTCATGCCTCCGAGGGTTACAGTGGTATTGAGCTTTTATGAATTCGTTTGATATCAGGGCTGAGCGTTACGAGTTCCAACACAAATTTTTTTCCCCATGACATTATTACTGAAAGCTTTTATCAGTTCATTGTGACAAAAAATTGATTATTATCCTTGACATTTGATGGATAGCTTTCATAAAAGTGCTTTTTTTTTTTTTTCCCCAAAAAATAAAACCCTCCCAAAAAAAGTTTACAGGGTTGCCCCCACACAAAAAAACCCAAAAAAAAAAAAAAAAACAACAAAAACCAAAAAACAAGCAACAACCACTTACTCTATGGTGTATTCTTCAATCACTGCTATCCATGAAAAAGTTAGAAGTGAAGTGACAATTCTGCTTCCTTACAGCTTCTTCCACTTAAACACTAGGGTACATTCACACATCTTAGAGATAAATTTGCTTTACTAATATAACTGTTCTACAGACACCTGAAAAAGAGGTTTTGAAGTAGGTGAGACAGAGGCATTGATAGACACTCTATAGTTAAGGTTAATTTGGGCTTTTGTCTTTCCCAGATTCTAATACCTCTTTGTAACTGTTATATTTTAAACAAATGTTCATCAGGTGTCTGACTGAAGAACAAAGCTGCTTTTAAAGAGTTTAACTCTTGTTTATTGTGTTGTAGCAATGAGAAGCAATAGGACTTGACTCATTCTGAACAACGCCAGAAGCTGAAGCTAATGGTGATTCAATTACGGTCTCTCACAAATGGGAATATTCACCTCTGTGTGTGCATTAGTGTTGATGGGAACTCTGTGCTTGCCTTGGGAGGAGAATATACTTTAAGAGAATGTGGCAGAACTGTTTTCTTCTGGAGGAAATGGCTGCTTTCCCTGGTTGCCATTCTCAATGATGGATTCGTAGGAGTCTTCCCAGGGACCCTTGCTGAAACAAAAGGTGGGAGGATGGTGAATTTTAGAGAAATTTGTGAAGACAGAAAGTCAGCCAGAGGCCAAACCAGCCATTTGCTAGAGATAAGGGGCTTCAGAGAAGATGAGATTAGTTATAGGAACAGATTTTAACCTTTTGAAACAAATGCTGTTAAGTGTCAGATCAATTAAGAAAAAAAAAAAATAGAGAAGTTTTCTGAACTGTGTGCCAGTTTCAGACATTTGGTGGTTCTTGAGATCAGGGAAGTCAGCATTAAACAGAAAAAAAGATAATTCAGCCTTACTGTTACTATTGCATAAAAGCAAAATTGATTTCTGGTGATGGACTGGTGTAGTAACAGTTGCCACATGTGAAAGAAAGGAAGAGGTAACAAGAAGCCTTGGTCTTATGCCTAATCCCCAATATGTTCCTTGTACTGAGAGAAGTGATGAAATGGTTCCGGTCTTGGTTCCTTCCCCCAGACTTTCCACTTCTCTCCATTCCAAACAAGCCTGTCCTGGGGACAGGTTCAGGGCCACGTTTACCAAATGGGGACAATATAAATGTCAGTAGCACTATAGGAAAGGAAGAATTCTCCAGTGTATACTTTGCATCTGTTCTTAGAAAGAAAGATGTTGTTTAACACACTAACAGAACAGGTTTGCTTACAGTAGCAATGAGAGGAGAAGAAAGGCGCAGCATAACAGTTTAGAAAAAAAATAAGTTTAACTATGATGAAATACTTCAGCCATGAAGTATAGTTGTTTTGAACTTAAACACATTCAGTTCAAAAGAATATCAGACTGATGAACCAATCTTGGAAGACTGAAAAAAATCTGAGGTTCTGGAAAAAAATGGTTCTTCAGCCACTGCTTAAGAAGGACAAATACTTCAGCAAACAGTCATCTCATTAAATGGATACAGAGCAACTAAGTCAAGGTGATGCGAGATGAAATCAATAAAGAATTAAAATAATGGCACACTGTCAATCAACATAGATTAATGAAAAAAATTATCAAATAAACTTGCTCTTTTTGATTGAGTTTGTGATTTCATTGGCAAAGATTTCTAAAAGGTATTTGATTTCTTTAGGATTTTAAAAATACTGCAGGTAGAAAATTCATTAGGGGTTTTCTGACTTAGTTTTTGGAAAAAAATTCTAATGAAAAAATAACTTATTTGGGTTTTCCCATTGGATTGCATCTTTTTGTCCTGATTCAAGCCATGATCTGAGCAGCACTGTGCAAAATGATACACTGTCAGTCTTAAGATTTACACACACAAAAAGTATTTGTTATGGTAAATAATAAGAAAGAGTTCTGATGAACAACCTAGATATTACAATGATGTGGACTTTCTAGAATAAGATTTATTTTAACTTTTCAAACCACAGTATTACATATCTGGCAGTCAAAACTGCAAATCACAATTCCCTTCTGAAGTAGAATCGAATTTTGAAAAGGAGCATCATAAGGAGTTAGAAGTTAACAGGATTCATATAATATAGAAAAACATATGATCAAGAAGTAGAGAAAGCCAATATCAGTCCTCAGACATCTGGCCAGAAAGAGTGAGCTGATGATTAACCAGTGTAATAATTTACTTAAGGATTTCATGACTCCTCCAGTTTTTGGTGGTTTAAAAAATGAAAAGCTTTGAAAAGGTATGTTCTGTCTTACAAGCAGGCCTGGTGTAAGAGATCAGGTCACACAGGGAACATCTCCACTGCTGTGTTTAAATTATCTCTGAATTGTCAGCTTCATCAAAAGAATATTAAAAATATGTAACTGCCTGTGAGTTTCATGAACAAAAAAGATTCTGTAAACCGAGATGCCTAAATTAGGCACCAAAAGCACACAAAGAGTACTATTAGAGTACCTAAATGCCAGCTTCAGAGCCAAAGGCAAATGTATGCAAGGTCTTCTGAGTATTCTTATATGGAATGTCGTCACCTTCCAGTTGTATTTCAAAGTACTTTAGTTGTTTATTGTTTCTCCTGGTACAATATTAAGATTTTATCTGCAGCTTTCAGAGGAGAGAAAAAAGCATGTTGTCTACTACTTTTTCAATGTTAAAATAATTTTCAGACTCTGAAAACTGGAAGGTACTACTGCTGAGCATGAAATCTTGGCTCCGTTTGCCAGTGCACTCACTACATGTGTTTTTTTCATTGGCTGGATTGTCTCTACCTGGTGAGGGTAGACCTGGCAAGGAGCCACACTTACACCAGTGACTCCCTCTTTCCTTCCCTCTGCATAGTAGGACTGGGGGAGAGAATAGGATAAGTAACTTCATGTGTTGACTGACACAGTACCATTTCTTAACATTTAATGTCACTGGCAAAACAGATTCAACTTGAGGACAATTACTTTAGTTTTGTTTTGTTTTGGTTTTTTTTCCTAATTAAAATGGATTTTGTTAGTGAGAAACAAAAGACAAACAGTAAAACACCACCTTTCCTCACCCAGCTCTGCCCATGAAGGCAATGCTACTGCCAAAGCCTTGCCACAGACACCCCAAACAACATAACACAAAAAAGTTAGCCTAACAAGTGATTTGAAATAATGAATGGATGACATTTATGTTGCATGTGGATACTGCTTTCATATTTTCTGTTAATACTGCAGGAAATACTGTGGCTAATTTTGTGCAGAAGAACATCCTTCTATAATCAAACTCGATGAGCATGATTCTCCCTCTATTTATACAGTAACTTTACAAATTTAATTTTAAAAGGCTGATTTTAGTTCTGTAAAATCAAAGTTTGTTGGGATTGTTCATTTGGTTAATTTTAACCCTCTTCTAATGTAACAAAAGATCACATTTTTATTTTATCACAAATATTGCATTTGCAGTGAAACTAGTAAAACAAACCTTTTTGATTCTAGATAATATTTTATTTAAACTGAAAAATTGTTGCTGTATATATTCAAGTAAATATCATAGAGCATAATATAAAGTTCTTGTCTGGATCTTCCTGTAAACAATCAATCAGTTATAATGATTCTCCTGAGAAACTGTTGTACTGCCCGTATCAGAAATGTGTGGAGGCTGGAATATCTTCCATATTAGGGTTTTTCAGGAATTTTAAAATATGTCTGCCAGCAGGAGTGATTCTGCAGAAAAGAAAATGATGGTAGTGCAAAGGAGGGGAACTTGGGGTCATTCAGATATCTTGCTTCAGAAAATTAGAAGGATTTGTCTTGATTTCAATGCTTGAGTCTGTTCTATTAGAGCACTTGTCATTCTGTTATGATTATAATTTGGCAAATTCAGCTTCCATGAAGAAATGAAATTTCTAAAATAACCTAAAACCAAGACATTCAATGCTGTCAGAATTTTTCTTTAGATTAGCAAGCGAAATCCTAGAAATACCAATCTCATTTCACAAAGCATTTCTGGAAGCAATAGTTTCCAATGAACTGTAAATCAATCAACTTTTGTCTTAAAGCCTCTAGTCCTACTCTCACAGATTTCTCTATTTTTCTTTGTCAGTTGCCAGTTTGGTTCATTTTGCAGACAAATCACTAAGATTAACAAGTAGGTTTTAGATTTAGGCCAAACGATAGAACTGCACACAATATTTAAATTATTCCAAATTCAAGTGGGTTTTTAAATTAGAAGACAGTTAAACAAGGATTTATGAGAAATTAGCTAGTAGGATAAATTTAAGTCATGCATTGACAAAATGACATTACTTTGCACTTAGTTTGATTTCAGGTCAAAAGCAGGCACAGGTAGGAAGATACCAAGAGCCTGAAATATTTGCAGTACTTTCTATGACAGGAATAATGATTTTTTTCTCATGAATAAAAGTAAATCAAGTTTAAACTGTGAAGTTGGAGACTATCTAGAGAGAAAGAATAATAAACTAAAAATAAATTGCTCTCCATTCCTGTGAGTGAATTATTCACGTTACTCCAAACAGATTTTGTTGAGGTGATTTAGCTATAATCCACTTGTTTTGTGCTTGCATGCCTAAATTTTATGTATCATTTGTACAAAGATGAATAAAAGACTGTTTCAGAGATATAAATATGCATATGCAAAGCCAAGTACACTAAGATTGAATCATCTCCATATATTCTGTAACAGGAAAATAAAAAAGATGACACGGAGCATCAAATTACCTTATTTTACTAGCTTTTCTCTCAAACACATTTTTAAAAGTACAAAACAATATAATTTGTTGTGGCATGCTACTCCCTGTGTTGCTATTAAGCTATCCAGGTGATGCTCTCTTGAGAATCCACTCTGAACAGAGGCCTAATTCAAGACTGGATCACAACATCTGCACCAGATAGAATTTGTCATCTTCTGTCTTCAAGCCCATTGGCTGTTGCTTAGCAACTGGGCAATCTCACAGAGTATTTGCCATGACAAATTAGTAGTGTTGTTACCATGACAACCAGCTTTGTTACTTAATTAAATTGATTTGAATCAGAATTGGCTTTCGGGGAAACAAGTGTGTTGTGTGAAGTAGTAAACATGAGCTTGCAGCTAAACCATTCATGCTTTGATGTAGTAGTCCCTAAAATCAACACCATCAGGATGAAATCCACAATCAAGTCCTGAAATCACTGTGGACAGACTTACTTAAGATTTTTCCTTTTCCAGATTTTTTTTAGAGCACTCTGGATATATTTACAAAAAAAAAAAAAAAAAAAAAAAAAAAAAAAAAAAAAAAAAAGGAGAAAATAACCCAAACCCCGGGCTACTCCAATTTCTTGATTAATGCTTTGACAGTGTAAGTAGGAAAGTTACTGCTGTTTAGCAACTAATTGTGGAGCCATGTTTCATGTGTCACTGGAAATTGCCCAGCTTCACACAGAAAAAAGGAAAAAGAAATCAGGTTATGTGGGGTAAAGCACTAGGAATGGAATTTCTTGACATTCTTTCTATTTCTTCTCCAGTGGCATCTTGGCTGCTACATGCATAGTCTTAGTGTTCACCATAATATGGACTCTGACTGGCTTGAGGAAGTGAGGGAAATCCCTTCTTTTGATACTTAGGGTCCAGGCAGCAAAAAATTAAAATAAGGCAAGCTAGAAATTCAGATTTCACACTATCGGCAAATTTCTTTTAACAGAAACACCTACACACTTTTTAATTATGTTTTCTACCCCTCTTATCCTCTTTTCAGACTGACAGAAGCACAGGATTAGCATATTTATATCATACATATATTTAATGAATGAAACCTACATGTTAAGTATGAGCAGAGCTATTGCAGACTTCATATACTCAATCTCACATTTTTTCAGTTTATCTCTATTTTATCACCAGTAATGTATGGGTGCCTGATTTTGCTGTCTTTCCCGATCTTCCTGCATATTTAACTGCACAACTCAAGTTGCATTTTCCTTATAAAATATTAAATTAACTGCTTGGAATGATTTGAAATTTCTCATTATGTGTGACTGATTTAAAGCTCGAATGTGCTGTTTTGCATGGATGTTCCAAAGCTTAAGCCTATGTAAACAATAAATGGGAAACATCAACCAAGTGGTGACTCACAAGGGAAACTGCAAAATGTTGACAAATTCTGAATTGCAAGGTGCTGTGTGGCCTTGCTACATCGCTTGTGTGCTATCTGTAATTCACACTGCTATCATTAGAATATGCAGCCTGCCTACTGAATTGTTCTGAAGTAGATTTTTATTTCTTTAAACATTATTAGCAGAGTCTCACTTTTTTTAATGCACTCTTTTTGAAGCTTGTCTTTGTTCAGAAGCTTCTGGAAAAATAAATTATTTAAAAGAAAGAAGAAACATATATATGTACCATGACCAAAACCATCCATCTTTCACACCTCTGAATGAGTTCATACAAAGCATTTTTCTGCTTAGATTGGTTTAGAAAAACCTAGTAATAGCAGCGCCTGGTTTACAGCAATTTATATGTAAGTTCCAAATATTTTAATGTTTTCTCCTTGTAAATATTATACATTGTATGTATTACCCTGATACAGTGATTTTATCTTCAGAAGCCTTGTAGAAATGTTTTATGGTCCTTCTCATACTTAAAGCAGAATTAATAATAGGAATTGACATTTTTATTATACAGAGAGGGAAAACTCAGAAGAAAAAATTAAGTCATTGTCAAAAGTTCAGAACTCAGAATCACTGTTCACACATCTGTCCCACACGTCAATGTCAGGCTTCAGCTAAAATTTGTATACCAAAAAGTATCTCTAAGAGCTGATTCTTAAGTATTTTGTTATTTCAGGTCCCTTTATAATTTTTGTGGAACGCTAACTGGAAGGAAAAAATTGACCATTAGAAGAAAAAAAATTCTGATAAGTGTTGTTTGATAGATTTCATTTGCATTCCTCTAATTCTTACTGTTGAAACAATACACTGTCAGAAAAAAGTTGTTTTCTGAAAAATGCTGATTAACATATCAGCGTTGATATGAGAAAAATCTAAAGAATAAAAGTGGAGAGAAAGTGTGGAGTAAAATTTTGTTCAAAGGATAGATGGAAATCTGAAACAGGGTGGTATTTTACATTATCCACAAGTTGTACAGTTAGTTGAGAGAAGCTGAAAAGCCATTCATAAGTCTGGAACAGAACACTTCAGGAAAAGAAATAAAAGAGAATCACACATCAGTAAGTAGAGGGGCAATACCTCATCTGTTCCATGGCTCACTATTCATTTTGGTAACCAACTGGTTTAATCAACTTAACAAACTGGTTTAACCAACTTAATCTTCTAATTAAGGTATAGTTTTTAGAAATGGAATAAATTTCTTTCCAGATGAAATGAACAGACATGTCAGCAGTTTTTATCCATTTAAAAGAAAAAAAGGTAGCAATGATGTAAATACTTGGATTCCTTCTTAAGCATATTTAGCCTTCATAGATCATGAACTAGACAAATATTGGGGGTTTAGCAAAGACACAAATTCAGTAGTTGAGGAACCTGTACAAATATCTTTCATTACTGGATGGGGATTCTGGGCACAGGTGTAGAGTGGAGAACGACATAGGATTTAAATGTATCACTTCATTAGTATGGCTGCTCCTACAATATAAACACAGGAATACTTACTTGCAGCACAATCCTGTTATGTTGAGTGATGGTGTGGTCCCAGAAACAGGCCTTATGGTTGTGAAAAGCAGCTATTTACTGCCTCAGCCACGTCTGAAATGGAGCCCTGGTCTTCCACAGCCACTTCACAAGGCAAGGCGTGAGGTCAGTCCCAGAGTGACTCAAGGAGACAAACCATCTGACCAGCAAGCCTGATGAATTTTGCTGCTTACCCTTGGGCACAGTACTAGGCACTGTCCACTCCTATTTTAGTGGGCTTAAATAGACAGTGAAAATGCTGTAACTTGGCTTAGCTACAGCTAATGGATGTCACAGTCTTATAATATTCTACTTTTTGATGAAATGTTCCAGGGATAAGCCAAAGCAGGAATATATAAGTATGGCAAACAGCTTTCAATAGTTTGTCATCACTTATTAGCCTTCTCAGTCTTTCCAAAAGAATTGAGGTTGGGGGCATATTTTTCTCTTCAAGGTTATAGAGTGTTTTTACATTGAAGATGAATACTTCAAAATCCTTCTATAATGATAAACTTCACAGTCCAAGAAAGAAACATTTCTCTTTCACAAATGTTTTCATATTCTGTAGCTTACTATCCTCTTCTGATTGACTCTAAGAAATTATGGGTTAGTGATATTTTTCCTACCCATGCGTTAATATTAAAGGTACAATTGAGCAATTGAAAGCCTGTCCATTTTCTCCTCCATGAACAGTGACAGATCTGAACCATGGCAATACAAACAGATGCAGAAGGACTAATTCTGATTTTTCATAAAGCTGGGAAGTTCTGGTAAAATTTCAGGGAATTAACCCTTTAAATCTTTAAGATTCTTATCATGAACACAAACTGCTATTGCAGTAAGCACTATAAAAACGAGTAAGATGTTGTACAGACTTACAAGTTGAAGATAAGGATATTGGTTCCTTAAGTAAGGGGAATACAAGAAAACACAAGTAGTCAATGTACTATGCTTCTATAGAGTCATAGAATAAAGTGGATTGCAAGGGACCCATCAGGATCATGGAGTCCAACCCCTGACCCTGTGCTGCATGGCCCAAGAGTCACACCACAGGGCTGAGAGCATTGTCCAAACTCTGTCAGGCTTCGTGCTGTGACCACTTCTGGGGGGAGGCCTGTTCCAGTGCTGTCACCCTCTGTGTGAAAAACCTTTTCCTGATATCTATCATCAGCCTCCCCTGACTCACCTTCATGCTGTTTCCTCAAGTCATTTCACTTTAAATGATTAATATTTGAAAAGGAGTCTTCCTAAACGTTGGTAAATGTCACTAAAAGCAAGTGAGGGGATGTTAAATAAGTAAGAACAGTTTGCAGATAATGTTATTACGGTTTAAGTCGTGGCTACAAAAATGCACATTTTAACAAATTGTAGAATGCTAGTAGTAGAAACTAGGATAGGATATCATGAAAGCTGAGACTAGTTTTAAAGGTGGGTTGCAAAAAAAAATCTGTAGAGAGTATTTGGATGCAAGGACCAGGAATCTGTCAGAGAGGAGCCAGGTTACAAGCCTGAATGACACGCAAGATGATGATGAATTTGATCAAAAAAGAAGAAAGAATAAAGAATTTCTTTCCTTCAGGTCTATGAAGAAAAATAAACCCAAAGTGATAGCTACATCAGTCTAAATGAATGAAGTGACCAAGACCTGTGGTTTAGAGGAAAAGAAGAATATCTAAGAGATAGATAATAATCATAATAACCTGAAAGTAACTGAAATAATGGACCATAGAAGAGATGAAAGGGAGGATTAGAGGGAAGAAAATCAGGTGAGAAAATAGTCGAGAAAGGAGGAGGAGGAGAAGATTTTAAGTGCGGGATTGATTATGCTGAGGAGACAAACATGGTTTTTATATCTGATCTTTGACTAAGAATCCTTAACATCTTTGCTGAGAGGAAGATTTTCCTGTGAAGGCAGATGTAGGAATGAAAAGAGGGAAATCCCAGACACATGCTGTATTTCTTTAAAAATCTGAGAAGACAAGGGAATAAAAAAAACCAAACCAAACCAAAACAAAACAAAAAAAAGCAAAAAAAAAAAAAAGAGAGAAAAATTAACACTTAGGGCATTAATGGAAAACAAGATCATAAATGGACTTCCTAATGTAAGAAAAACAAAGGCATGTTTGGCACTAAGAGAGAAAACATAAGAAGTAGTGACAAAGTCATCGAGAATATGATGAAGAAGATGAGGTGATTCTCTAGGAAAATATAATTGGTAAAACTCATGAGAGAAGGAAGTAAAAGATCAGTATTGGAAAATCATAGTTACTCCAATATTAAATTGTAACATAAGGGACATATTATTGCCTGATAAGTAATCTTGGATGGTATTTTTAATTGTTTTTCAGTTTTCTAGATTGTACATAGAAAATTATACTAAATAAATACTTGTGTGCCTAGAAAGAGCTTGCTAAGAATTTTTAGTGGTATAATTCAGATCATAATTGACCAAATATTTATTAGAACGAATTAGGCTGTTATATCTTCTATGAAGAAGATATAACAGCCTAAGAGAAAGCTCAGCTTGGAACAGGACTATGCCTTGACTGGAGAATCAACAAGAACCTGGAAAAGTGACTATTTTTCTTGTAAGGCTTCACATATTAGGGCTTTATTCAATTCTACTGATCCTCATCCTATCCTCTAACATGAAAAAAAAAATAAAAAATGAGGCAATGTTAGGCTACAAATTCCATTTCCTACACTCCTATCTTATTTGCAATATAATCTAAAAATGATACACTACAAATATATATGTAAATACATATGCATGCACACACACACACAACACTATAAGGATACCTTGCAAGATCTAAGAATAGATTTCATATTTACTATGGAAGTAAATATAGCCAGGAAGGGCTATTACCCCATTTTTCTTTGCTAATTGCAGCTTTTTTCTCAACCATACAAAAATGTATAAAAATTTGTAATTTCTTAATGAACTTCAAAATTTTATGTCTTTTTCTCATTCTTAACAAAGCACATATAATATATTGCATTACATCAAGACACTACATCTGAAAGCATACTTTCCTAATAGAGCAAAACAAAGGACAAAGTTAAGGTTGAATGCATTACACTGAAAGGAAATGGTGCTGAGTGATGACGGATTCTGTTGTAGTTAGGAAGGCACTCATTTTCATTCACAGAATCACAAGGTTGAAAATTACCTTGAGAGGTTAGTTAGTGCATCCCTCATCTTCAGCTCTACCTATGTCACTCCTGACTGTTGCTTGTCTAATTCTGCTCTTAAAGTCCTCTAATGATGGAAATTCCACCTATCACACCATCTTTTTCCAATACTTCCCTAGGCTTTCTCTTAGAAGACATTTCATAACATTCTTATGGACTACTCTTTGCCCCAGGTAAGCCTATTGCATCTTAGTCAGGTCAGAGAGGGATATATTAATTTCCATGTATTTTTAGAATTTTTTCTTCTCAGGAAATTTTAAATAAATGTGATATGGGGAGTTAATTTTATGTCAAGCAAGGACAGAAAAGATCCCTTAAAATATTTTGTGGCTTTACAGTTATTTTAAGGAATTGTTTGAAGTTGGGAGCCTAAAGGTGAAAAAAAGGACTGATTTGGAGCACTATTTCTTTTTTCCTTTACATTCATTGAAATAAACATCTAATGAGTTGTAGGAACATAGTTAATGTACATTAAGAGGGGAAATAATAAAGAAGATATATTTTTATATTAAATTAAACATTTGAAAGCTTCAAGGAAGAGACCACTGTTGAGTACTGAGATTTGTATCCACATCTCCAGCTGATGGAAATCAGTGCCCACTGGCAACCACAGAGAGGAGAGGGCAAAGGGCACTCTGAGGAAGGGTTACCCTTCACTGCCACCATCAACCTAAAGTGTACCTTAAGGTATAAGTGTACCTTTAGGTATGTCATAACCTTATACTTGAATTTTTAGGTTCCTGAGGCTGTAATTACACCACAGAGCCTTTCAGGTAGCACACAGCTTCTGAGCAATGGCTTTGGAAACATTGATTTATCCAATACAATGACTTTGTAAATAGCCACTCTAAATAAGAAGGTGCTGAAGAGCCTAAACACATTTTATTTTCCTTTTCCATTTTTTTAGACTCCATCACCAATCTAAGTCTTCATCTCATTCTTGACAATTCATTGACCCTAGGAAAAATAAGGTCAAGGAGCTTCAGAAGTTACATCGTTAGCAAGAAATTACACAAAATGTGACTGTACTAGCAGCAGTAACTACAGAAAATAAAAGTGTAAAAAGTTAATATATTTCTGGCAAATCTTTCTCTCTTCTATTAAGGCAACAAAAATCAAATAATTCATAAGAAAACAAATCTTTGTCCAACCATCTCTAATCAAATAATTTTGAGGAAGTTCATTTACCTATTGTCTCTGGAACTATCTGACCTCAACTTGGTCAAAGATTTTCATTAGAGTTTTATAAAATTCTTGCATATTTGCTTGTTTTGATGTTCTTTCAGCTCAGCCATCCCTAGATGTAAAAGTCTGAATATTCCATTCACTTACATGTTTGCACTATTTATCAAAATGTTTGCAAAAGTTAATTTTTTCCAGCTAACTCTTCGACATTGCATCCATTTTCTTCAGTTACTTTATACTTTAAATTATTTTGATTTAATGGAAACAATGTAAATACATTGAATACAGTAAATATGTTTAATTTAATAGAAATTAGGAAGCAGCTCCAATCTGATGATCTCTCATTTGAAAGAAACAGACTGTAGCACCTCTGTATAAGTAGACAAGGAAGAGAAAGGGACAATCCCAGAAAGCTACACTGTCTGGAGACTGGGATACTTTAAAGAGTGACAATAATGTTCATTTTCCAAACAAGCCAGGGGGTTACTGAGTTTAGAAAGAGCACTGTTTACTCACAGCCCTGGGGCCCCACAAACTAGCCTGATTTTTTTTTTTCTGCACAATCTATATACCACAATCTAATCTCATACAACCAACAAGATTTACTGTCATGTTTAAAACACGTTTTAAATAGTGATTTGCCATCTCTTAAATAAATGTTATTTGTAGCAGACAGTCTCTGGTTTAGTTTTGTTTTTCCTATCTGCCATGAGGATCCCATTTTCCCGTTAGTATGCTGACAACACAACTTCGTTAAGGCTGGTTGGTTCCATTTGCATTGGACATCTCTTCTGCATATAGATTGATGAGTTTAATCAGCGAATCAGGAGAAAGACTTGGACATCAATCAGTGTCAGTTTTCTTTCTAATTTCTGATTTGCTACTTCTAGTTATCAATGCAATAAAATGATGCCAATTTGAGATAAAGGCTTGGAAATAATGCAAAGTTAGTGTAAAATTGTCAACAGGCCCAGGAGCCCTACTGCATTTTGATCACTGGTGTTTTGAAAAAGAGACACCATATTAAATAGCCAGAAACAATGATAAATTCATTATTCACAGTTCAGTAAAGAAAACATTTAGCAGTCTACTGATTGAACGTATCATAATGTCTTTTGTTTTATTAGTAGAACAAAAATATTGCTATGGATTTCCATGGACTGATAATGAACAAAAAGGACAGTTTGTGCCTCAAAACCCAGCCTCATCTATCTTTAGAAATAACATACCCAGTATTGCTTCATAGTGCCAGTGTACCTGTTCTTGTATCCATTTTCACAGCAAATTGAAGGATTGGGAAATTTTTTTCTTCATTATGGACAGAGAAGTCAATTAAGGCATAATACGACTGAATCTATACCCTCAAGATCTGAATGTTCATAATGTTCTTTAGGAATCTAATTCTGATCCTTAGGAAGCTAATTCTTATCAACTTAAATACAAATAAGGTTTCCAAATTCCTCCAAGTATCCAGGTCTAACTGACTTCTCAGTTCCTGTGAAGGCAGTGAATCAAACTAGATCCCCCAGGCTAATTCCAAGCATTTCACTGTTCTTCCCCAGTGGAAAACACCATCCAGGTATACACCTTTGCCAATAGCAGATTGTTTTCCTAACTCTGGGGGGAATGGAGTGGTGTTTCCTTATTGCTAGACCACCTTTATTGTCACACTTTAGGATGAAGAGAAATGTATAGAGTACTCCTCCCATACCTACAGGTTAGAGATAGAGAGATAAGGGACCTGGCACAGAGATCACTGCTCCTCATGCCCTAGCATGGCCTGGAAGTTTTGGTCCACAGTGTGGGCATAATTAAAGAATTAGACTAGCATCCTTTTTTATGGGCCTGTAGATTGAAAAACAATATAGTTAGGCCAATTATGCCTGTACCTCATAAAATGGTAAAAAAAATCAGCTCAAAAGCCAGCCACCCAAGAAGATAAAATGTCTCATATAATTACACCTCTTGAAGTATATTACTGCTTTTATAATGCTACTACATGTTCATGGAGATTCTTCTTTAATTTACATGCTAGAAGTCTGTGGTTTTGAAGAAGTCCTGAGATTTCTCTCTCAGTATTGAATGTTTCTGATTTAGCTATTTACAACATTTTCATTGTAAGTGGAAATCACAAACATATTTGTAACATCAATTTTGCTTTATTTTTTTTTTAAATAAATGGCCAAACAGTGTTTCCAGAAATATCTGAGGAAATATCTATTTGATTTTAATTTATATGCAGGCAATCACAGAATCACAGAATAGAATCACAGAATCCTGTGGACAGATATGCTTAAAATGGAAACCACTTGCCTCACATATTAATTCATTCTGCAGTCTGCAATGTGGCACTGACTGAACATATACCATCTTTTTGCTTCATATTTTGTAAAATAATTTTTCAATTTTACCTTTTTTAAAAAATTCTGAATGGTACATCTATTAGGGATAGTAAAACCATGATTATGAAATAATAATGATAATGAAATGATGCAACTATCTGCCAAAGCTGTATGCACTCCAGTGTAGGTTTCTTGTATATTTCTATGTATTTATATACATATATAAAAATATGGATAGGTGAATGTATGTATATGTATTTATATGACAGTATAAAAATGCACATATATATGCATGCATATCTGAATATGTCTATACAAAACTGTCTTTATACTTCATGTATTTCAATGCATATATTTCAGAGAGAGAGAGGGAGAAGATCCAACTGGGCCTTATTTAAGAGTTGTGTGGTCATCCTAGTCTGGAAAGAAAATGGTGTGATTGTATAAAACAAAGAAACAATAAGAGAAGAACAAAGACAAGGCACCCCAACTCTCAGACAGGAAGTTATTTACATTAAGTGATAATGGTGACTGGAGTAATTCCTGCTTGTCCTATCCTACCCAAGGGCAGGTAGCTAGACTGGTATAACAATATAACTGGTATAAACAGAAGGCCTGAAATAGGATTCAGAGGATTTTATCCTCCCAGAAGAGCCTTGAAAACATAGGTGTAGGTGCATAAGACTGACATTATCTGAACTGGAAGACTTCCAAGAGGAGCCAATGTGGATTTTTTTACCACCTCTGTAGCCACAGGAGAGTAAAATTGGAAGTTGTGGATGTAAAATAATTAGGTGGTGATTTTAAAATATATTCAGCATGCCAGTATCACACCACCTAACAGAGCAGCAGTTCTCCAGGAGCTCTGAGTTCTATCTCCCAGCATCCATCAATGTTTCAAGCCACCAAATTATATTATATCTCCTATATATTCACACTGTGCTTTGCTATCTTCTCTTTCTGCTTTTCTCGTAGAAACAAAGGCAGATAGATGCTTAGGGCTCACTTCTAGAGGCACTGAGCATTGCAAAGGCACTTAGTGTCATCTGAGATGCCCTAAAACATTCCTGCCCAGCCTCAGCTGCCACTTCAGAAAGACACAGGTCTGCCATAGGTGCGGCATCGCATCTGACAGCCGTATGTGGATGCCTTAGGGTGTGTCAAGCAATGCTTGATGACAATGCATAGAGAACCAAATCAAATCTTCCTGGAGAAATGCTGCAATAACAAGCATTGCCACCCTAGGCAGGTACCTCAGGCAGCCAAATCCAAAAATTTGCCCCTAGAGAGGTGAGGCAGATGTGTCTGGATCCTGCTGAGTCTGTGCTGCTCCCATCTCCACGGATGGGGTGGTGGGTGAGAAGCAGATGAAAACAGGCTGCCTGGATCTGCCATCACTGTGTTGAGCCCTCAGACTGCTGCTGCAGGCCTCGTGTTGCAGTAGCCTTTTCTGAGTGTCTTTGCAGTCAATCCACTGCTCAAGGGAAAAATTTTCCTTTTTTCCTTATAGCCTGCTGTAGAGACACTTATCACCCAGGCTATTCAAACTGGCTCAGGGGTCCTGTTTAAAAGCAATCAAATGCGTAACATATGGGGCTGGCTACCCCTATACCAGTGTCTAATTTTAAAAAGGAAAGAGGTAGGGATACAGAAGAGGCTATGCTCTTACTGCAGTGCAAGCTCATATTCAGCAAGCAGGATCCAAAGTCCTTGGCTTGTACAGTTGTATTTACAATTACCTCTAATAATTGAAAAAACACAGTTGTCCTGGAACTGACTCTGTGGGAACACCTGATCATGCAAACACAGAAGCTGAAGAAACCTCAAGGGACCCACACACACTTTTCACACCTCCCCGATTAGTGACTGGAGCCAAGCCCTTTTGCTTGTGATAGATTAATCAGACCTTAACTCAGTCTCTAATTGGATGACAATCAGGTTCTCAGGGTATGCTGAATAGAGGAAAAAATTCTCCTTCCCTTATATTTTATATGTCTTTCATTTCTGGCCTAGCTGTCTTTTTTTTTTTCCCGTCCCTTTTTTTTACGTGATTCATTTACTTTGTTACAGTTTCTCGTCCTTTAAATGAGCTGCATATTTTCACCCAGCATTACTAACTTCCATCAGTTTTCCACTGAAGACACAACCTTTTCTTCTTATTATAACAGCACAGCTTGCAAAGTGATAGCTAGGAATCAGATTGTGTCAGCACTCCCATTACAACCCCCCATTTTCAGGGAGTCATTTTTAGTGTGGCCACAGAAATATACTTAGGACTTACTGCTGCTATCTAGGTTTTGTTCAAAGAGTGAATTTCCTTTTCCTCCAAGCAGATGAAAACATTTGACCACTTTTAAACTTCAGGAATATAAGCAAACCAGCATAAGGGAGAAAATGACAGGTTTATGAGGCCAAGGTTACGTTAGTGGTTGTCTGCTCAATCCCTTTTCTGCCCCAGCACTTTACCCTCCCTCATAGGGTCTAGTCAAGAGAACTGCATAACATTCTCAATGAATGAATACACAAAAAGCCCCTGAGACCATTTGTTCCACAAGAGAATTTCAGGTCTTGAATATTTGTCCAAACTTTCTATGGATATCCATTTAACTTTTCCTCCTAGTTCACCAAAGTCAGCTGAATATGAAAGGATCCTAAAATTCCATTTCCTGGACTTTGTTCAATGATTTAAATTTAGTGTTGGGGTTGGGGTTTGGGTTTGGTTTGTATTTTAAAAGTTTGTTTCTTTTGTTTGGTTGATCTTGTATTGTTTCCATTGACTGACAATGATTTGAATCTGAATTGATATGGTCATCTGAATTCAATAAAATGTTTTCATTTTCCCTCAATAATTTTTATACACCCTCAAATTATCTATATCTCTCACTAACTGTTTTTTTTTAATAAATATCAGCACTCTTGATTCAAGAGGAAACAAAATGAAAATATTTCCAGAATTATTTTATTGCACTAGAATTAGTTGTAACTGCACTGAACAAATTTGCTGAATGAATATGATTTCAGTCATGCAAAATCACTTGTACCATCTTTCTATTACAGCTGAGCAAATAATATGAAGAGAAAGTGCTCCTGATAGCATTCATTACTTATTTTGTCCTATGCTTAGAGAAACTGAGGCATGTAGACTGTGGTGCCCCTGACAGCTGAAGCCTGTCTGTACAGAATCTATCTGTAACAGACTATTCTAGGTCCCCTGCCAAACTCAGGAATTTTCTCTGTCCCAGGAGCCTTAGGGTGCACTCCTTCAGTGGTAGCCCCTTATAGCAGCTTCTGAAATGTGAGTTGATACCATGCTCACACTGTCTCTCTCACCTAGAGGTCTACTTAGGTCAACTCCATCCTTTAAACCAAATTATCTTTTCTCCTCAACATCACTTTAGATGTAAACATCGTGTCCTTGTCTATAAGGTTTCACCTAACCACGCTCCTCTCTTTTTCTGACCAGCCTTTTAAGGTTATTTTTATACTGATGCTTTATATATATACACGTTACACACAAATTACAAAGGAAAATCATCAAGCACCTTGTTTCCAACTTTGAAGTCATGTTCAGTTGCACAACTCTGGACTGGTTCTTTCTAGAATTTCCGAGATAACAAGTAGACTGCAGTGATCAGTTGACTCCTGATTACCTCCCACATATCCCTCCATAAACACATGAGTTTTCCATAAGTGCTCCGTGAAAGAACCCTGATGTGCCATTACAAATGTTACCCTGGGAAGATCAGATTTTTCCCCCTGTTTTTCTGCTCCACTTATATATTTCACCAATGAAAGAGATTATTTTCTTGACTCAATCTGTGACATCATTTCAAATCCATGTATGGATTGATACATGTATACTCAAATCCATGTGCTAACCCATTTCTTTTTGCTACACTAGGTGGTAATTGCTTATGTGGCAATCATTCCATATGAAAATAGATCAACAAACCAACTGTGTTATTTAGGCTTAAAATTCAACAAGTATATTAATTATCCTGAACATTATGGCTATACGATGAACTCCTCTAGACCTCTTCAGTTTTTTAGACTGCTGCTCCTATGAGACAAGGATCTTGTGGTGAGAATATATCCAGAAGGCTGTAAATCATAGTTTGCAAAACCTTAATTATCATAGCTCATCTTGGTAATAAAAGGGAAATTGCCCTAAACTCATTTCTTATTTTCAGCAACCCAATAATTCTTTTTATCGGAACATCACAGTAAGGGGGTTTGGTTTTTTTTTCTTTATATCTAATACTTTTTACTCAAGAACTCTCTTCGAAAACAAACTAATAAAAATGAATTTGTGTTTCCCAATTTTTATTTTCTGGTTAATCTTTGATTTTAAAAGTTGTAAATATAACGTGGTTTGCTGATTTCAACTTAATACCTTAATAAACCTGGAATTATTACTAGCATTCTTTCCAACATTTTTCAAGTAACCTTAGCAATTGTTGTTATTTTGTTCCTTGTGGATAAGACTCTATTTTCAACCAAAATTTAGAGTCTGCTTTCAGACCTACTTTTTGAGATCATTCAGCTGCAGAGTGATGGAAAGTAAGTAACAAAGATGAGTGACAGAAAGATAAATGCACAAATTTGGGCCTCTTCAGGTCCCAAACATATCCCACAAAATCCAGTGTGCTGCTACTCAAGCTTTACTGCAGCATGCATAGAGCAGATTTAAGAGCTGATGTTTATAAGCTGACTTGTTTGGGGAGATGATGATGGATTTTTTGCCATGAAATAAAATCTGAGAGTGCTGAGTAAATAAGCATATAGCTGAAATTGTAGAATTCTTCTGTCTTCCCTAGTAGCGGCTATTGGATAGAAATGTGTCCTTTTCCAGAAAAGAAAACATGACCACAGCTTCTCATTGGGTGGTTAACTAAAGAATGAATGATCAGTTTCTGGTCCCCCGAAGTGCTATAGGTCACAATTCCTCTGCTGTTACGTTTGCGTAATATCATCTTTAACCTGGAATTATCTAAAGGCATGATTTGACGTCATACTCCCACATTCCCAGGTGTAGCCTTCAGGGCATTTGCCATAGGTTATCCTCATGTTATATTTCTTTGCTTCTGAAGCTGATCTTTTAGACAATTTTTGCTCCATCTTCTCCATCATCTTTGCATATCTATAACATCTTTCCTCCAAAGGATTCAAAGTGCATTATAGCCAGCAATAAAATAAAGGTGAGATTTTCAAGGGTGTGAAGGGCGCTTAGAATGACTCCTCTTCCTGGTTTTCAGGGAGACCTGAGCACCTATCTTGCAATGTTGTATCTTTGGATAGCTCTCTTTAACACGCCACAAGGATGTGAAGTGATGCAGTCGGACACGAAATGATCATACAGAGACCTGGAATCTTTTGAGATGCAGCGCTGAGCCGAAAAAGAGGCCTTTGTTTATTAATTTCCAAATATATACTTTTATCAAGGTGACAATGGATTGGAAGGTGAAATTCCCACCTCTCAACCACATTGGTCAATCAGACTATCAATCACATTCTCCTCCCATTTGAAGGAATGCAAACACTGGCCATATTTACAAAAAACAATTCTTTGTTTATGTTAAAAGGCATGGGAAAGTGAGAAACTCTGACTCTAATATGAAACATCAGAAGGCTAAGAAAATTCTGGGTGACAGTGAAGAGGCTAAGTGTAGTTTGTTCCATTTTACTAAAAGGGAAACTGAGGCACAATTCCAGATAACAGGCTATGTAAGGTCCACAGCTGTACTTTCCTAGAAAAGAACCTCAGGGATTCAAGTCCTGGGCTGCAATCTTAATTATTAGAGTACACTTACAGGCAAACTCACATTTCCTTCTGCTACATTAATTCAGATTACATCTGTGACATGTGAAGAAAGGACCCTTCTTCAAAGATGTTCCAGCTTCTTCAAGTCCATTCTAGACTATTTTAAAAGAAAACATGGAATGTACCCCCAGAGCCTGGAGCAAGCTTTTTTTCAGCTGTTCTGGTCTATTGGGTTCATATGTATTCAGGGCTTCAGGCACTTTATGTAGCTAGTTGATTAAATATATATTTAGAATTTTTCAATATGCATATTAATTACCCAATAGACTAGAATGACTATTTAGGAGAAATTTCTGCCCATTGTGTAGCAACATTATAAAATTCCTAAGAAAAATAGCAACGGCACATGCTTAAATGCTTCAGTCCTTTCTGTGCTGGACCCCTGTTCTGCTCCTTAACATATCAGAACCAAGTTGTATCATACCTTGGAATAATCACTGGACGAATTTCCATTATTGCATTACATGGATGCAAAATCTCACCTTAAAATTATTTTTTTTTCCTCCCTAGACCACAGACTGATAAATCACCCCAAGTGCAAATTGCTACAGGATCAGGACCCTTACAAAATACCAGAGAGCAAATCCATCTTTATTGTTGTTAGTGTTCTAATATTTTTAAAATAAAGGAAATTGATGGTGGTCAGGAATGATTAGTGCATTGTCTTACGGTTTGAATCTGTTTTGTGCTCCCATATTCATGGGTGAGGGTGAGAGAGAATGAGGAGTAACAGAACTGCACCAGAGGCACCAGTAAGGCCACAGGTATATCCATACAAGAACAGCCAGGCAGAAGGTGTGTGGGGGTGGGGGTGTGGTCCAAGGAGCTGGTGAAGAGACTAAGAAAAACTTTGTGCTATCTTCTTTCCCTGTTCCTTTCATTCCTTCCCAAAAGCTCTGGATTACATGTTCCCACATCACCCACCACACTCATGGTTGTATGGAATCCCTTCACATCTAACTCCAGGAATACTCTTTTGTTGTGTCCTTCCTGACTATACATCCCAAAGGCTGAAATCCTCTTTCTTGGGCTACTCCTAGTAACCCTGTAAATACATGTTTGAAGTTGTGTCCCCATGTTGTGGGGACAGTGTTTTACAAACTGAGAAACCACAAGATGAAAAAAGAAGGCAGATTGCAGAAGAGTGACATGGGATCACCGAGATGCTTGCAGACATATTTCTTTTCTTCTGTTACATTACTGCAGACCAAATAATCAACAGAATCATCTCATCCCAGGCCACCTCTGCCCACTTAAGAAACCATTGTATGACGACCAAAATGCAGCATGGTTGATTGAGGACTCACTCCATTTCCTTGGTAAACACAAAAAAGGCCCCAGCATTTCATACCAGGTTTGTTTTGGTTTTTTTTTTGTTTTGTTTTTTTTTTTAATCTAGTTCCCAAAGTATATATTTTTGTATATGACGGAGGATTGCTTGGAGGACACTGAGCCACTTAGAGCTATGAAATAAGGTGCTGCAAATCTCCTCTTGGAAATAAAGCATGCTGGGTTTAGTCTCAAAACAGGCTCCTGAAAGCCAAGAGTTAAGTTCTGCCTGCTGGTTTACACAAATTTATAGCAAGTCCTCAACTGACTGATATGCGGGAAAAGTTTCAAAATGAATCCTGTGTTGTTTTAAAGCTCTCCTGGCTCTTTCCTGAGGGCAATGGGCAGAGTAGCACACCATTCCCTCATACTGGCTGTAAAAGCTGCACCCAAGCAAGTCAAGTATCAAGGAAGATAAATGCTCTGTCAACCTGCTCTGCTGTTATGAAGGGAACACAGCTGAAGTGTGTGCTGATGGACCATGAAATCTGAGGAGAGCCACAAGTCACTCAAGGTGAGAAATGTGTTCTGGGAGGTCACAGATTATCTTTGATGTTTCTGTGAAATTATCACACCATAAACTGACAGACTAAAATATTAGATTTTGACCTTTTTAAGTCAATCATATCACTTTTTATCTCAAAGATCTTTCATTTGCAACTTGGTTTCTATCAGAAAGTTTAACGTCCTTTTCGTGGTAAAAAACAGGTGCAAGCAAACCCTCTGGGAAAGAGTCAGCTATGAAAGCCATTTGTAATCTTGTACTCTTGCCACCCTATCTTACTTCAAATGTGTTATATACATGTTAAGTTGAAGCATAAATAATACCACTTGCACATCTGCCTGAAAAACTCAGGGAAGGCAGTGCACACTGCTTTTCACAGGTTGAAGTGCAAACATTGAGGCCACAATGAAAGAAGCTGAATCCTCAATAAACTATTGCCAACATGAATTCTCAAATAAACATGAAATCCAGTAAGACAATAATATGAGTACTAAGTAAGGGTAGGCAAACATATTACCTTTGGTTTTCCTGGACCCCTGTTGCACTTACTGCTTGGAAAATACTGGAAATTCTGATTAACACTTCTCTTTTTCTTTGACTAAACTGAAGATTTTTAAAACTGACCTTAAAGGAAATTAAAAGACCCTTAATTGAAAAGAACCTTCAGCATGACAAGTTGATATCTATAGTACTGGTACCATCAGCAATATGATGGTCTAGGGTTACAAAGAAAATATAAAATATTCTCTAAATTCACATATTTCACAGGAGAAAGGAATAAGCTCATTATATTATATGAGATAAAATCACTGGATTTACTGAAAAAAGGTCAGCTCTACTGCAAATGACAAATTTTTGATTTTTTACTTTTCTAGTGGAAAATAATAGACATCCCAGATGTTAGCTTTCATTCAAGTGTGGGAAGAAGACATTTGTTGATAGTTCCATCAGTGTTGGGTAGAGTGGCATATAGGAACCACAAGAATAATAGATAGTGAAACCAGCCTTCACTTTTTTCCTCCCATAGGAATTAGAGATGTGTGTTACAGGTAGGACTTCCACAGCACAGCCCAAAACTACAGATCAGACCAGGATCTGCAAAGAGGCCCTTTGGCTGAGATTGAGGTTAGCATCTTTGTATGTACTGTGTAATTTTAAAATCATTTGAATGGCCCGTTCTCTGATTGGCTGCTACATAGCCACCGTTCATCATTTTTTCTTTCTCTCTCTAGTTTAAGTCTCCTCCAGTTTCTGTGGCTTGAAGCTTAAAAGAAAACCAACAAAACAAAACACAAAACAAAACAAACAAAAAAGAAACACGTAAGACAAATATAACATTTAGACAAATACTTGCTTTTCATAAGTTGTAAAAGAAAGGGCCCTTCCCATCCTGATTTTAATTTTTCTTCACAACCTACTTCATAAACTACTTACTTGCACAGATATGATTAATAGCTGCTCACAGGACAGTCCTGAGCTTTCCCACCTTCCACTGAGTAGTTGCCAGTGTCATGGGACTGTGTGACAAGAAGCAGTAGAAGAAACAAATCTGCAGGTCCTTGTCAGCAGCAGCATGTCTGTTGGTCACTCAGGGATGGGTGAATGTTATCTGCTGTGGAGAAAAAGGCAGTGAGAATGCAGGGAAGGAAATGTATTGATGGGATGGACGCTTGCAAGACAAGCTCTTGCTTGCAGAAAGCCAAGAGTGGGCAACAACTAAAAATCAAGAAGCCATGGAATGAGGAGGGACAAAGTTAGGCCCAGGAAAAAAAAATAACCAGAATGCAGAAGGGTGGAAGAGATTAGACAAAGGAGGAATGGGGAATCACAGCCATCAGATATTTTAGGTCATTTGAAGAAACTGACAAAGTGATGACAAAATATTTGTTGGCTTGAATTTTTAGGTCAAAATAAAGCTTAGGGTGGGCTTGTTGGCTTCTAAGTTCAGAACAGACATTACATTATGGAATGAACCCCCTTTAAGGCAGATAAAGTTGACTATGCAAGTATTAAATATGATGCTTCAAGGCACTCACTACTTTGAAAACTGTGTCCAGTCAAGTCATTGCTGTTTGCTCTCAGGCTTCATGCAGAGGCAAAACCTGCGGGAGGGTAGGCCGCTATGGTGTCCCCATGTGTACAGCATGTACAGAATTTGTCACTCTGACTCATAACAGGATAATCATTGTTATGACTGGGGGTGTTGGATCTTCTCATCTGCACAAGTCCCAGGGTGAAATGAATAGTGCTACTTTTTCACTTTGAGGCAGCGGACCCTAAGTATGGCCCAACTGCACTGGCTACAAAAATGTTTCTCTAGATCAGCTTTCACTAAAAATTTCCTTCCAGCAACTGAAAAGAAAATTAATTTTCTCTCCTTAATCACAGCTATTGTATAGCTGGAAATAAAGACTTTAATGGTGGATGGCATTATATTGTCCACCTGATGTGACCTCAGCAAGTCTGAGGCCCTTTTATTTTGAGTTTGCTTTTACATCGAGAATAGGTTCTTAGGTGCTGCAGTCATAGATCCTGGGAAATAAAGCTAGTGATGAAGAGACCTGAAAGCCCATCTGTTACATACAGATGTCACATATTGTACAGAGATGAGAGGCTTTGCAGGGTGTACTTTTTTTTGCTTTAAAATAGAGGGAGGAGTTTCTTGTAATTGAGAACAGATGGGAAAAAGAAGGGAAAAGGACCCAAATCATCCCCCTTACTGTCATGCTTCAAGAAGCATGGTTTCTTTTTTTGTGTGTTTTCATGTACCTGGGTCTCTACCTGACAGTGTGTTGTCCACTGTTTAATTACAACAGATTTTTGCAAAACTTCCTATTTTGAGAGATGTGAGAAACTACAAATATGCTGTGTAAGGTACACGAATGTGGTTGCACAGGAAGTCAGCTTTAGCACAAACTAGGCAGTGACTGATCCACTCTAAGCCAGAAAACCTGAAAAATTAGTAATGTGGTTTTCTTAACAAACCTATATGGACTAACCATAGTGTCACAAAAGCGGCATTAACTCCATGCAGTGGACAATGAAAATGGAATCAAGTTTAGGAGAGATTATATTGGGTGTTCAATCTGTTTTCTGGTGGAATTTTGTGCCCATTGGGAGACCTCAAAAGCCATAATTTCATTTAACAAATACTTGTCATTGCACCTATGTCTGGTTTCTCAGACGTTGCAGAGACAGAAGAACAACTTCTGACTGTAATCTCAGACATCCCTTCTGTTCAAACATTTGAGTTTCAGCAAAACTGATTTATCTTGTACTACACTGGGCCCGTGAGTTGCTATTTTGGAGTGGCGGAATAGGTAGGTATCTGTGTTCAGGCAAAATGCATCAGGCTCAAAGGTTGAGTGAGCAGATAGGTGAGATAGTGAGCATGCAGCAATTCATGAACGTGCAAAGTTCAGACAATTTTTTCTCCCTCTCCTTTTCATTGGGTTTGGGGTATTTTGTGTGGGAGTGAAGGCTTACTTGGGTTTTTCAATCTCAGTTTTCTGCTCTTTTGAATGTAAAATAGTCAAAGCAAATCTATGCTGTCCAAGTAAAATCTGCATGCAAAATCTGGACAGTTAAGTAGTTTTCAAACAGATCAGCTGCATGACGAGACTGAGGCACATAAACACACACAAGAGGTTACAGGTTCATGACTATATTGTGCAGTTAGCTTACGGAAGGTGGGACACTGGAATGAACTATTGTCATCTGCTCTGCCATCAGTCCCACCTCCTCTAGCTGTGCTGGGGGCCAAGGCACGCATGGCTCCTCATGTTTCAAGACGTCCTGGTGTGTGCTGGCAAGCAAAGAGAGCAGCCCATTGCAGCCATACCGCAAGGAGCCGTGCTAGACTTGCTGCTGGATGTTCCCCTTCACACTGCTTACATCAGCTGAAAATAATCATCTTTAATCCAAACAGGAAATGGTTTGCTCACACCACCACAGCCAGCATGCAGGGCAGGGCGTTCCTGTTAGAGCGGAGCTCAACAACAAGGTTCAAAATAGAGATAGAGGAAAAGATACGGTGCATCACCTCAGGTGCAGATATATTTGTGAAAAGAAAGCAAATTATGACACCAGTTAATCAGAAAGTCCGTCACTCGTGCAAATGTGGCAATACCCACTTCATAATCTTTTGTTCATCTGTTTTAAATCAGGTTTGAAGCTTTCCGGCTGTGTCCTCTGCGTCTGAAGGAGTGCCCATTCTCTTGCAGTATGGATTTGGAGTCAAATAGCCTTGGGGAAGACCAGTAAGTGACCATTTACAAGACAAGAAGACCTGATTGTTAGCAAATGACCCTTAAGCTGTGTATCTAGGAGTGGACATGGATCCAGAAACTTCCAATGCTTGTCCAAGTTTCCTGAATAACCTTCAGGGGTAAATAACTGCACACTTTTCTCAGGATGCCACAGACTTGCCTTATACAAACATGTCCATGTCATGTGACAGGCTGACTGGGAAAAAGAAGGTCCTAAAGTTTAGTTCTATTCTCATTTTGGTTTAATCAGGTACTCTGTTATTCCTGCGTGCATATAATGATTGACACATCCTAGAAATGCACTCATATTTTTTCAGAAACTGAGACACTTAAGTACCTGTGCAGGTAGATGCTTATCAAAATCGTTAGTGTGATCATTAGGATCTTTAATCACTATTCTACTTTTTAAGTCCTACTAAACCCCTTCTGTGCATTTTAACACCAAAGAACCTTTAAAATTTTCTGTCAGCTACCTCAGAATTCAGGAGATCACCACTGCCTGAATATACAAACTCCCAAGCTCTGAGGTACTAGAGAAATTTTACTTCCTCTCAAAACTATATCTGTTGTGAAAGGCCAACATCTCTGCTTGCCCTTAGTCACCAGCAAAATAGTTAACGTTCTTTACTAAGAAACTTTTCTTCCTATTAATAAAAAACTGACTCAAAGCTTCCTTATGTCATGCTGTCTTGACCACATTCATTGTCAGTTATATTCCTGGAAAAAACAATTTTCAACTGCACATTTGGAGTGGAGATCACAACTGCAATAATTCACTGCATCATCAAAACACTTCAGCAAGCTTTAAAGGCAAGCAAAGATACAGCTCTCTCTTCTTATACACTAAATTAGGGATCCCTGTTTTAGTGATCTTCATTAATTCCTTATTAATCATGTTAAAGCACTTTCTAGTTCTGTAGGAAACAGTTGTCTATATTTAATTGGATTCTAACCCTTTTTTTTTCACTTTTTATTCTAGTTTTTGAGTCTTCTTTATCTCCAGAAATTTTGATAACAATAATCCAAAGTTAAATTTTAATAGCAAATGGATCTGTATTTCTTCTTCCAGCTCTAACACTTATATTCATGTAGGTTCAGAGGGAAAACTGTCCTTACATGACAATTCTGGCATTTGTCATTTCATGACTTTTTTTCCTATAAGATTTTGTCTACTCAAAGACTTTTAAAAATCTCCTTTCTGTAACTAGGGTGGATATGCAGATCTTTGTGTGTGAAAGGAAGTGAATAAAGCAAAAAAGCTGAGAAGATACTTAATAAAGCTTGAGTTATGCAGGCAACAACCAATTGCTTGATTCAGTTTTTCCAGCATTCGTTTGAAATAATTCTTCTTTCAGTTTTATAGGCTGGCTTGAAATTCTGTGGTCTTTGCAGACAATATGTTTGTATGTTTTTCTTGTCTGTGTTTCAAATGAATATTATTTCTTGGAATTTTCATTCATTCTGGAAATTTTAATCCTCCTCTAATAATTCACCCTCTTCTATATCCCAGTTAAGACTTCTCCCAAAACTATTGAATCCCTGGATAAAATATGATGAATATGAAACAAGTGCAAAATGCAGGTTTTTTTACAGTGGTAACTTTTAACTTTACAGTGGTAACTTTATTGGCTTCCTCATTGAATAGTTTCATCTAATTTAATTGCTGTTTTGTTTAATTATCAGTTGTGTGATGTTTCATGCTAACAAGGAATTTAATATTAATCATATTTAATGATGAAATGTGGATATCTGGATGGCAATGTTGATGTAAGTATATTTACTAAATGTCAATGGTGCATAATTATGACTATTATAACTGAATAATTTGGCAATGTGAAAATAGTTTCTTTATTTCTTGTTTTAAAGGTAGGAATCGCAATTTTGCATGTTTGCTGAGGGTTTTTTATGGTGCAAGAATGCCTTGAAAATATCACAGAAGTTTGAAGTTTAAATGATTTTTTGTATTTTAAGTAGAACTTTAAAGAGACAAATATAGTTTCAGAGTGGCTGAGTGGTTGAAAATAGCAAATATTTTTTGTCATTTTTCCAAAAGTTAATCTCATACTTTTCTACAACATTTGCATTCCAATTATGCTCTCAGAACATTTTCAAATTTTGGAAAATTTCAATCACCTTTTGTGTTCGTTTACATTAAAAATTGAGTTGAATTTAGTTAGCTTTTGATTCTTTGCACCTATTCTGTACATATGAATATTTAAAAGATACCTTTTTTTTTAAACAGGTCTTGGAATAGCCATCTTTTTAATATATTATTTTTAAATGTTTAGCTATTCTTTTTAGTAACAGTACATGTCTTAGAAAGCATGATTTCCAATATTTATCCAGAAGTGTAACGTCTTTACTTTAAATCCAGAACGATGCAGCATTTGGGCAAATCTTAGCTGAGCCACTAACATCTTATCATAAAAAAAACATCCTGTAGTTACATCCCTTGTCATATTTTTTTCTGAACTCAGCGAATAACATTGCACACATTTTGCTGCAGACCATTCACCCAGTGAATGTCTTTGTCAGAACATCCTCTTCTTTGTATATACACAGATTTTCTCAGAGGTGACTACTGCGTCAGTGTGGAACACCAATTGCAATGGAATTTAGAGCCTAGAAACACTTTGAACAGGATGAGACTGAGCATTTTGTGATGCAATAAGCACAGATACCAAAACAATACATTATCAGTGTAAGCTTTAGGCATGGGCGAACCACTTTCTTTTTCACTTTCCACATCTTTCAAGCCAGAGGTTGGTTTTGCTGGAGCAATAATGCCCTGTCTCTACATCTCTGTCGTCAGAGGGTGCTGGAGGAGAGAGATGAAGGGGTAGACAAGGTGGGATTTCGTGCTGGTAGAGATGGAAAGCAGTTAATGGTAAGGGAGTGAAGGATGTTGGAGAGGAGCCTTGCAGAGTCACAAAGGTACATAGCTGTTAGGGGTGAAGAGAGGAAGGGAAAAGAGACCAGTCAGGGTCCTATGCTCTGAAAGATGGGAAGGTGCTAAGGAAGGAGAAGAGAAAGAAGGAAACACACGAACACACCTCCAAAAACTTCAATAGCCCTCTGCAATCTGTTGGCCCATCTCAACCTTTACTATATCTTTACTCAGGTATTATAACAGACTTAATTCCAAGGTCTCAACAAGAAGAAAACGTGCTCTTCTATCCTGATGTTTGGTATGATAGACCCCAGTTTAGCCTGGATTGTGAGCAGCCTGGGAACAGCTTACTACATTTCAGAAAGAACCTTCTTTCTGAGCACTGGCAGAAGAAAAACATTGCCTACTGAACAAGGAAGAGCTCAGGAAGAAAAACAGCTGCCAGATGATTTTGTGAGTGAGCAATCTGCAGTCCTCCAGCAGATATTCTGTCTGATTTTCTGTGTGGGGATACTATTCTACCTAAATTGTTTATATTCACATCTAGCTTCACAACATCCACCCATGGATTTTAAGATACAGGTGTTTATACCAATCTGCCCAACAAAGGGATTTTCTCTGATGCAATGATAGATGCAGTAGTAGTTTCAGAACCCAATTTTATAAGACTGTATTCACTGATAGATGAGGAAGTGAAGTATTGAACAAGACAATCAAATAATTATAAAGTCCACATGGATTGAGACCAAGTGAAAAACAGAGGATAGTAATTTGAGATTTCTGATTTCCATCTACTCATAGCAGAAGGATAAAAAGAATAAGGTAGAGATTATGTGAATGAAACAACCAAGCAAAGGTTCAGCTTACTCATATTAAACCATCTGTGATTAAAAAAGAAAAAAGCCTATTGAATAGTAAATTACATTGTAATTACTTTCAGTTCTGTGTAATTGTCTTTGTTTTTATGCTCAAAAAGGTATGTCTATTTGGATGAACAACTGGCAAACAAACTTCTTCTGTGTTTATGTTTGTTGACTCAAATGTGATTTTGCAAAAACATATCCAATAGCAATTTTAGAAATGAAGAAGTTTTTTAGCCTAAAATATTTTTACCAGAGCTTTCTGTTTAGTTTAGCATAAGTATGAGAACAGTTTCTTGATCAGGGATCTTAACTATTTGAGTTATGCCTAGTAGAAAGTGGAGATGTTGGTGCTTTATATTATCAGAATAGTTACAGATTTGAGGGGAAACAAAATTTCATGAGTACCTAAGAACTTGGGAGTCTGTACATTCACAGGATTATGACTGTCTAACTCCAAAGTAGCTTTGGTAGATATTTTTCCATAGAGAATGGGCAAATTGAAAATTAAGGAGACCTGGAGGCTAGGAAGCTATAAATGGCTTTAAAAGTTAAAATGTTAATCATGATTGATTTTTTTTTTTTACATAAAGTCTGAAAAAGGTAAAAACTACAAGAAACTGAAGTTAAAACTGATATTCCCTTGCATTTTCATAAATTCTCTGCCTGAATCTAGCTGGGAGAAGCAGTGTGCTATTGAGTTATCACCAATTTGGCTAACATGACTTACTTAAAACAGGAAAACATATGAAAGAACTTAATTTTGTCACTCCTTAATTTAACAGTGATGCCCAGTTTAACTCTCTCAGATGAAGAAGATACTCCAGTAAAACAGGATTAACAACAACAACAACAACAACAACAAAATTAGCATTTTTTATTTCTATTATCACTTTGCATTTTTGGTTAGACTGAAATAAACAGTCAATCTACTTTCTAGTTATATATGTCTGATGTTCAAGGCTTTGAAACTAAACATATCAGTTTTAAAATTTAACAGACAGTCTCCTCATTACATCAAGCATATTCATAAAAGAAAAAGACCTGTGAAAAGAAAGGTCAAACTAAATAACACTAAACTTTTCCATCAGCTTGAGGTGAAGAAGACAAAGTGCAAAGTAAGCTGGTAGAAGTAGCTTGATTCCTCTCTTAGAGCCAGCTGTTATCAGATATGGGTCTGATAATAATTATGAGATTTATCAAAGAGCAGATTGACATAGTAACAGTCATTATTTCATTTCATGTCCAGCTGGAAGCCTCTGGAATACACATTGTTAATCTTTTTTCCCATTATCTCTCTCAACTCAATCCTCAAATTATTCAGACCCTGTGTATGCTTTTGTGGGAAAATGTTAGCCTCATCTGTATGGCAGATGATACAGACAATTCTTCTGTGCTTTTTTTTTTTTTTTAACTGGTTTTATTCCAAACAAATCACAGTGTCATTATCTATCATCAGCATTTGGGATAGTAGCTCAGGAAAAAGACGTATACTGTAGCTTTTGCTGCTTTGTGAAGTTGAGTAATCGTATAAAGTTCACCTCATGATGAAAATAAATGTACATTTTCTCTTCTGCATAACAGTAAGTACTGTGCCTCTTCCTGAAATACTGCAAAACATAACACCAAGTGTGGGCTTGACAGAGACTGTATCACTTTTCCCCTGGGCCTCAGGTGGTTGAAATGAATTTGGATTGTTTACCAGAATACAGTGTTTGTACAGTTACAGGAACATCTACATTCTCAAGTACATCCCCAGTGTTGGTTGAAAGGCAATATGGATTGTCTCTCCCTCTGATATTTTTTCACTAGTTTTAAGTTTTACAGATAACTCTTTGTGGTCCAGAGTAGAAAATATTTATTGATGTAAGCCTCAAGTATCTGCTCCAAGATACTAGGTATTTATTTTCCCAAAAATTATCATTATTTTTTCAATCATGGGCTGATATTGTCTTAAGACTAAGTTAAAGAAACATATGATACTATTAACAACTGGGCAGGGATCTTTTCATTTGGGACAAAGGAGTGCTAAGCCATTGTTCAAAGCTTAAAATCCCTCTACCAAAATTGTTTGTGGTCTTTTTGCTTCTGTAAAATTAATTTTATATCTAAAATATAAAATTAAAAGAGTGGGTTAGGTTGATTCCTTTAAAATTTAAATTAGGGGTTGCTGTGAAGCCAGGGACTTAGTTTTATGAGTGTTCACTGAGGTTTACAAACCCATTCAGCAAAACTCATGGCTGGTGAGTGAAACTGTGCCCCTCAGAGCTCCAACCCACTGCTGAGACATGAAGAGCTCTATGAGGCACACAGAAGCATTTAGTGGAAATGATGCTGGTATTAATTACTACAAGAAAACCAACTTGCATTTTTTAGGTTAGATCATAAACCCTCCAGCTGCTGAACACATCTATAGGTATCTTCCTGCTGCATTTATTTGCCTCCTAAAATAGCACAATGCTGAGAAAATGGCAAGAATTAAAATGAACTAAAGTAATTTCTTGCATCTGGATGGCAACTGAGAGTCCAGATAAGTAAAGTTGTGAGGAGCCTTTTAAAGATTCAGCTTCTGTGGTTGTTTATTCAGCAGCAGTTTAGGCACCAGGCAAACTAATTGTTTCTCTCTAATGCCTTAAATTAAACTACAGACATCACTGACCTCAGGGTAAGGAAGAGACTTTTACCAAACTCACAGACTCCAGAAGTGAAAAGAATTCCTTAATGCTGCTGTGAAGGAAGCTTTATGCCAGTGTGTCACACTCAACAGGAGTTTCACGAGCAAAGGAGAAGGAAAAAAATATTACTCCATTGCTTCTAATTAGTGGTTAATTCAAACCAAAGAGAAAAGAAGGAAAAAAAAAATAATCAAGGGACAAAAAGAGAGTTATTCAAGGATCCTAAGTTTGTTAGAGATCCAGATCTGGGCTTTGACACCCCCTAAACTGACTATTCCAGCTTTTCCATCCAGCCTTTAAAGCAACACAACTGAAAAATCTCTTCGTTTCCAGAAAGCAAAGCTGTCTTTTTGTATTCCTCAGTTGCAGCTGATATATGTAGTAAATGATACCAGAAACCCTGCTACTCAGTGAGGGGTAGAGTTTTTTGGACTCCCCAGTGTGTCCCCATCCTCCTCCAAAAACGCAGGAGCGGCTGAGCAGGATCTGCTGCCTCTTTGTGAGTTAAGCCGAACATCTGCTTCAGTCAGTTTCCTGTGCAGTCTTGAAAGAGATCTGTAAAAGAAGACCCCAGGAAGGGACTTGGGCCTGAATTTTTTTATTCTATAGATGCAAGATAAGGAGCTTAGATAACGACATAACCTCCTCGTTTCTGCTACCCACTTGGTGATCTTACATAACGCTGATCCTCTCATTTAATAGTGATGAAAATTTCATCAACAAAATTTGCTTTTGCTCTGCCAAGTCATGACAACCTCACTTAGAGCTGAGCTGGGGAGGCATTTGGGTGCTTACATCAGTCCAACTGGATGTCCTCTTCTCCCTGTGATGGCTTTTTCTATGCCATTCTCAGGGTATTTGATCTTTCTATCCAGATTCAGGCGGCTGAGCAGTGAGATGTAATAAAGAGTAGCTAAAACAGTTTGGAAGAATCTGCCCACAATCATGATTTTCATTCTTCATTCATTTTTTAAAGCTGTAAGTTAAATGTGCTCTAAACAACAAGGCAGTCAGATCCAGTTTTGCTAGGTCTTTGCTGAAAGCTTGATAATTCTGATGAATGACACAATGAAAATACATTATATAAGGCCTTCCTCAAAAAGGTCTGTACTAATGGTCAAGTGATCTTATTTTATTTTCTCAAATCCATTTTGAACAGCACTTCTTTAATCTTCTTCAGTGCTTAGATACTATGTTTTGGTAGTTAATTTTAGAAATTCCATTCTACAGAGCATTTAAAAATACAGAATATTTAGCTTTTAATGGAATGTGAATACTCTTGTCCAGTAAAATACTGACCAGAAAAGAAAAAGAAGGATTTCATAGTCTTAAATTTATTTCTTTTAAACAACATTGTTTTTCATTTATTTCTCCTTTTAGGCCTGCTTTCTGATGGAGATGTGACCACGATGACCAACCTCTCTGTCATTTCCTGCACAATAACCTTTCTTTAGTTAACAAAAAATTCAAACCAGTGTGATAGAGAAGGTAAAACTTGAAGGATATTTAACTTTTTATAACTTCTGTGAAAGTTGGTGGATAGCTAGGGGAAACACATACAAAAAGAAGTGCCTTCTTTTTGTAGAAGGAAGAAGAAGAGAAGTGCTTCTCTTTTTCAAGAAGAGATAGGTAGAACTCAGCTACCATATGTTTTGTTGAGCAACAGTCGGGCAGTCAAGGAAAAGATAAAAACCAGTGGGTCCATGGGGGCATGCATGCTCATGCAATTGCATTCATTTCACAGTTACAATGGTACACTGATGCATTTATTGCAGCTACTGCTAGAAAAATTTTCCAAGTGCAGAAGACATGAATTCATAGGAGAACAGACTTCAGTACTTCAGCAGCTCGCAGTCAGTCTTCTGTATTCCCAGCAATGCACCTGAACATTCTTTTATGTTGACAGGAATTGGATTTTCTTTTAGCCCAGCACTTAGGTTTCCATTTGGGCTTCTCTGAGGACAAGGCCAATTTGCAAACTTGCAAACCCCATATCTGAATTTCTGTCCTTTCTGGGACTTATCTTTTTCTTGACTTTGATTTTGATGTTTGAGTAGCATTTATAAGGAAATTGCAAAGCCCAATTAATAAATGCTGTGTCTTACAAACCATTTGTCATTGTGGACATCTGGATGAGGGAAACAAAATCTACTTCTATAACCACATTTTAAGAAAATATTTTCCTCACACAGCTATTTTTTGGAACTCAGATCTGTACAGATCACACAAAGTACAGTAGAAACTTGTAACCTCTCTGCAGCTTGATGGGCTTATATTTAGTTATCTTACATAGTTTCTTGAAATAGCCATTGACAGGGCTAGGTGACTAATTAGGTTCATTTTATATAAGTTGGAGGCAATCCGTGAAAAGCTGAAGTAATGGTTAAAGTATTTAAAGAATAGATCTTACAGTGAAAGGCTCGAGAAACTCAATCTGTTCCACTTATAAAAGAGTAAAGGGCCATTTGTTCACAACCAGTCATCCCCTTACAATGAAAAAAAAAATAATAGCAAATTAATCTAAAAAAAGAAATTCAAAAGATATAAAGTTACCTAAACGCTGATCCATATAGTTAGAATATTCAGGCTATAAAGCATAGTTTTAAAGCTCTGAGGTAGTCACTTCACCAGAGATTATGACTGAGGCACCAGATTCTGAACTGCTCCCAAACTAACAGAACTGCCTGACAGTCAGAAGCCCTAAACTCCTGCAGAAAAACACTACAGGTTTAGCATCATTTTATCAACAAGCCCAGGAGTATTGTATGTCCTGAATTTAACATGCCATTTTTTTCAAGCTTTCTACAGGAATATTTTTACATTCATTTCAGCTCCACTCCTTGCAAAAGATACATGGCTGTTCATCTAAAAGCTTTACCTTTACACTGCCCAAAAGATAGTCACCAGTTTATTTCCCCCACTCATTTTCTCAGCTTCCAACCTAGCAGTAGCAGAAGAATACTGCATGGTCTAGGAACTTCATGCTTTGCAGGTGAACTGCTGCTACTGAAATTTAATTTCCTGTCTTCCTGAACAAAAGGTATAACCATCTTACAAACACTGGTTGGCTGAGACATTAAACCCCAAAGGTGTGTCCACCATATAATGCATTCAATTTTTTTTTTCAAGCAATGACAACCCCAGGTCAGAAAATTTAAAAAAAAAACCAGACAGCTGCTATTGCTTCTGGAAATTCACCTTCAGGAGGCAGAATAAAAACTGGAATTAATGTGTTTGTTGCCTACATACCTGGTGTCCTCTGAAAAGGTCTTGAGTTGATTAGTTACCCCTTCCAGACAAAATGTTTCCCTCTCATCCTAACCCCTGAGATATTCCATTATTTAGGAATAAATGCTGCTTGGCGAAGCATGGGTCCAGCACAGAAAGAAAACAAAAAAGAACAGAAGTACCTACTTATCTTCCTGAAGCTAAATTAATCTAAGCAGTAGACTTTAAGGGCAAGGAGTAGGTCATAGATAATGTTGCTAGTGGCTTTTCTCAGTCAAAATGAGCTTGTTAGTGGAGTGAGATACTAGTTATAGGAAGCAGTTCCTAAATTTTTAGACAGCATATATTTATTTTGCCATCATCAGGTATCCTTTTTATGACCACTCCTGACTGTACCTGCCAGAGACATGTATCTGCAAGAACATTTCTGCTTTAGGTATAAACATTTTGGCCTGCTAGCTCTTAAGCTTTTAGCATATACCGGCACTCCCTGAGCTGATGCAGAACAGCGTTGCAGTTTTGCTCCTGCCATGAGCAAGATTAGGAACAAGACACAATTTTTCCCTGAAGGTTGTTAATTGTTGTACAGTAGGGTTTATTTTTTACTTCTCTGAAGCTGCCATCACCAGATAAGCAGAAGCAGCAGCTCCCATTTGCGCTGAAATTCTGCTCTTCTGTAGTTGTACAGTAGCAAAAGCAACAGAAGAGCTGTGCACGGCCCACTGTGTGCATGTGTGGCTGGCTTCGCCAACTTTGCCATCTCTCTTCAAACATAATGTTCCCTGTTTCCCCACTAAGGAAAACCTGTGTCCTGAAGCCAATATAACCTGTAAATCAGCTTTCAGATTTGAAATCCAGGATGCAAACCAGCTCTCATTTTCAGTGTCTCTGTTATGCAGAAATATTACACTAAACCGAAGAACTGCATGGTTTTGTTGAGCCACTGTGACTGCATTATCACTGTCAACAGAGTACCGGGAAACCATAATGTAGAACTACAATATTTGCTTGAGAAAAGGCAGACTTCTTGCTGTCCTCTAATTGTTAAGCCATCTATTTCCCTGGTAAAAAACAACCCGTTTTATAATGCCTAACACTCTCTGACCCCAGGTCTCTTGCAGATTAAAGGTCTTATACCTGTAAATTGTGCTAACCACCACCCTTCCTGAGAAGAATCCCCTACCAGATGCATGCCAGATGTCAGGCTCTCTGTACAATAAAAAGTACCCTGACTTGCTCTGCTTTCATTCTGTTTCATGAGCATGAGACCACAAAGAAATGTGTTTATAGGTATGGAAGTCCAGCTGCGAGGAAGTGGCTCTCAGACTCCCACAATGATGTTCAGGTGGAAATGCAGCTCCCCAGGATAAGAAGGACTGTCCAAGGGAGAAATATTACTGTATATTGTAGTGCTGTGGAATGTGATGAGACAGCACAGAGGGAGAATGGCTCTCCCAGACACCCAGAAATGATACAGGTGCTCATTAACGCACAGAAGCCATCGCTACAATTTTTAGCCTTGCAATTAGAAATGAGTCCCTATGGAAATATTTCAAAATAGAACTGAAACTAGTTTTAGAACTATAAATAACATGTATCTTGGCAGGCCCCTGAAGAAAGATTTCTCCATTTGTTTTTCTTCTTTTTAACCTAAAGTTACAAATATAGATACATTTTTTTACGGTTTTATGGTCCCTGAAGATCTCAGGAGACCTAATTTAAACCCTGCACAGCATCATAGATCCTTCTACAGCCCATGACTTGGGAGGGTCTGACCCCAAGAGGTTCCAATGCATGTTTTTTTTCACTCCCTAAGAAATCTTACTAAAGCTTCTCTGGTTGCACAAGTATTGTCATGCTGGAAGGTTTGATATATTTGTTACATTTTCCCAAATAGGGAGTGTGCATGATGCACTATGGACCCTGGTAGTAAACTGTGTGTTGTGTCATCTCTTTCATTCCATAGCCTTTTGAGGTCCGATTTTTCTTCTGTTATATGTATCTCAAAAGCTGTAACAAGAAAGTCTGCATCTCATTTGAAACAATCCTACCTTACCATCTATCTCATGAGTAGATTAGAGAATTATCAAATGGTCTCAGTTTGAAGGGACCTTCAAGATTACTGTGTTTCAAACACCTTTCCAGAAGAAGATAAATTTCTGACTAAAGGAAATTTCCTTGTGTTCACATTTTGAACACTAATTATACTGACAACATCCTTCAGACCATCTTATTAACCGTTTGTAAAAGTTAGTATATACATTCAAACTGGCCTTCTATAATCAGTCCATTAGCTTCTGAAAGTCACATTGTATAAAAGAGAATAGGTTCATTCCTTTAAGTTCAACACCTATTTTAAAGAAAACTGACATCTGAGGTTTTGGATGATTACAAAAATTATTTTCATTGCATTAATAAAGTTATTTTTAAAGCATAGGCTTGATAAAGTATTTACCATTTAAAATACATTTTGGTCCAATAGTAAATACAGAACAGGGAAGAATTCTATGTTTTCTCAGAAATATAACTAAGTCTGCCAGGTATCAGTATAAAAGCTTAGAAAATGCTTAATAGTGTCATGGATTTACTGCTCTGCTTACAGTTTGGCTTCAGTCATGTACCCTTCCTCAAGGTCTGCTTCCATGAACATAAGTACAAAGAGCAGACATGCTCTGTTCATCTCCAGCAGGGCTTCTGCAGAGATAAAGCTACCATTAGACATCCTAATGAACTTAGTTTAAATCACGCAACCAAAAAACACAGTTCAGCACGAGTGTGTAAACTGATGTCCTTTATTAAAATACAGATATGGGAGGACTCTGGAATGCATAAAGACTAAATTATTCTTCTTGCCAGATGAGTGATCCTTTTAAGTCTAGGTTTAAGTTTACCGGTGCAGCAATGGGAGCGAGCCAGGCCTGTACAGTACCTGATCTAAAGACAGATAAATCTTCAGAGCTCTGCAGGGAGCCCAGGTGCCATGGTATATTTTATCATCACTCTATAAACCATGCTCTGCCTCCATGCCTTTATAATGAGCACAAGGACATGAAGACGAAGAGCCTTGCTGCATATGCATCATGTAAATCTATCAGTTTCATTGCTAAATTTGAGCAATTCTGCTAAGGTCAGTCTGTGTAGCAATGTCTCTTTCTGTTTGTTTAAAGAGATTGAAAATTAGCTTTTTGTAGTATTTTGTGAAATACAGTATATTCAAAAACGTTTTTATTGTTTACTATGTAACTTGCATTCAACACAAAAGGTGTGTTCTTCCTTTTTCTCTTTCTCTTTTTTCCCTTTTTCATTTTTTTNTTTTTCTCTCCTTTACACGTACCAGCCACAATGTAATTCCAGACTGTTCAGAGAGAGAAACAGAGAAACAGCTTAAAGAGCTGAGGCATTAACAAAAAGCTACCAGGGAGGATGAGTTAACAAGTCAGTCTAATCTGAGAGAGAAACGTTGCAGTGATGAAGATACTGTGCCTTTCTGAAAAGATGTGTCACACGGCCTCTCGCCTTGCCGCACTCCGCGCCCAGTGCTCTGACAACACCTTCATCTGCCACCGACAGCCCTAATGTCAAAAATTTTTTTAGACTGCATGTGGAAAGCAGTTCATAATTGGAGTCTCTATGAAGCTGAAGCTAAAAAAAAAAAAAAAAAAGCAAACTGCAAAATGTGAAAACCTGCAAGCAATGTTTTTGTCAGGATTTTTGCTCTCACTTTGGTTTTAAATGATTAATATTAGTGCTATGATTTGTGTGACAGAATTTACCACAGCTTCCAATAATGGCAGGCCAAAAAGCACCATTTCATTTTCTAGGAGACATAACAGTTATTGATATATGCAGAGATAGATAGATAGATAGATAGATAGATAGATAGATAGATAGATAGATAGATAGATAGATGATCTCTCTTCCCCAGCTCATCGGATTTATTTTCATTCCATACTTGGCAAAAAAAGCATTCCCTTTAAAAAGGAATGAAAATTTTCTGCCATGAAAATCTTCTCATGGTTGGAGGTCCACTCTGGGGTTTGCAGTGGCTTTACTGAGAGCACCATGGTCACATTCCAGGCTGGGTGTGGAGGTGGGGGCACAGAGCCAGTTTTGTGCCCATGACTCCCACAGTCCAGGCTGGTGCCTCTGCAGCTCTTTCACAAGCACTGTCAAGTTTGGGTCATTGTTCAAAGAGCTGTGACACCTTTGCATCCAGAATTTAAACATCTGCCCTAGACTCCTAAATCTAAATTCAACATAGGAATGTTTCAAAATGTACACATATTTTTAAGGTGTGTGTGAATGCTTCTTTCTAGTTTGGGCTTCATTTAATGAGCTAGATGAACACCAGAGGCCTCAGCAGAAATATTCTCCTCAGAGTATCAAGAAATCTTTACACTGAAGCTACGTTGTATTTTATTATCAGAAGCAGGATTTTAATTTCTTTTACTGTTGCTTAAGTGCCCAGGGTTCCATTCTCAAGGAATTTACTTATTTATTCTGGTCAAGGATAAGTGAATACTTTCATGATATCTTTGCCCTCTGTCTCTTCACTTAAGTCAAGGTGTTTGCTTTCTTTTTCTTGCTTGTGTATCAGTTGAATACTTTTAAATCTCCAGCATCTTAGTTGTTTTTGTCCAAATCTTCCTGAAGTCCTCCTGCTCTCTGTTAGGAAATAATGGCTACAAGGCCATGTGTGGTAGCAATTTTGAGAGACTGGCAGGTGCTGGACACTGATGTAAGAGCAAAACTGACTGCAGGGAAATCTGAGAACAGGGAAGTAGTAGTTCCTCACCCCAGATTTAAGCAGTCAAGCAGCTCCTTGAGTCCTGGTGGGCAGAGAGCCTGCTCACCCTGGTCCAAGCAGTCCATCTCTTCAGCTGGAGAAGAAAGGATAGAGGAGTCACAAGGTTTGGGAGCTAGAACAGTGTTTGGATGCCATCTGAGAGCTGAGTGGTACCAAAGCACATGACTGGAGCCCCTTTGCTTTATCTGAAGTGGCACGATGAGAAACAGCCTTGAAAATAAGGAATAGCTTTGAGTAGGTGACAGCCTGAGTTAAGATCCGTTTGCTGATTATAATGATCCTGTGAAGTACACCTAAAAGAGCCTTGAGTGTACTTCTTAGTTATATTGGCTCTCGGCAGTGATTATCTATTTGTCATCTGTGTCTATTTTGGAAAATTATATTTTAGTTACTGCAAGTTAGTCAGCAGCTTGCACAATAAACAGCTAGTCACAATGAGAGTGTCAGGCTCCTACTGGGTCCAGCTACAGAGATGTTTCCACCAACAGGATTTATAAATGAAGCACACAAAATGCCAGCCTCTTAAACACAGAGCTGTGGTAAGGCTGTTTGGCGCAGCAGCAGTGGGAGGAATTGCTTGGAAAAGGCTCGTCAGAGAGTCAAACTGAACTGGGCTTTTCTCACAACAGTTTGAATTCACTAAATCTGGGGGAAGCAGGATCACCAGTTCAGGAACATGAAGGATTAGCTTTATGTCGCACAGCTCAAGGGAAAGATGACAGCAAAACGTCAGGGAGATGGCAATTTGACCCAGCACTGTTTCCAGGGAAGGAAAGGCCTGTATTGTTGCTCCATGTGTTCCCAGTACCTAACACCAACACAGTTTTAATCCATGAAACACTCTTTTCTGAATAGCTGCAGTGAAAATGAACCACAATGATCTAGTCTGGAAAAATATATTGATAAAATACCTGCAATTTTGTAGTTATCTGCGTATTTGGGCCTGCACTGGAAGTGATTCATCTGCACCAGAAGCCAGAGCCACCAGTTTAAGGAGGAAGCACTATTCCAAGGACTATGGGCAAGAGGGGACAGAAAGTTGTTCATGTATTTGGTGGCATCTTTTGGACCGAGCAGAAGAGTGTTCCTAAAAATGAGTGACACAAAGTAGTTTTCAAGCAGTCATTTTGTTGTTTAACATCCCTCAAAAATGTGAGGTCGTTCTTATAGATTTTGTCTGTGCCACATCCTGTTAATAGCACAATCTCATTACCACAATGGTAACAGTCACTTGATGCTCATTTAACAGAAATCTTTCAAAACAACAATATTGCTTTTTCACAGTTGGCTCCATATGATGCAGGTTAGCAGCTTCTTAACTCTGCTTTCATAGCATAATTACATAATTTAGAATTAGGCAGTCATGTTGACCTTTAAATAGAAACAAACATTCAATTTAGATAGTTGTTTTGTCATTAGCAAACAGTGAGCAGCTGAGAGCATTTTTGCCATTGGCTGACAATATCTTCGTGAACATGTTCAAGTCCAGGCAAAGTGCAACATCTGTATTAATTATGCCTGTCCTTTGATTTGGGTCTGGATTCTCACCAGTCATCACAACAGTTAAGGTCCAGTCTCACACTCTTAAAAGAGGTAGCTTTCATCTTTTTATCACAGGCAGACTCAGCATGTTTACAAAAATAATAATTCTGACATACCGAAGATGAAGGGATAAATTCTGCTCTGGAATACTTCTCATCAGTTCTTACAGCTATAGTTTGTACATATGGAGGATGGTAAATCTGAGCCTTGAACATTCTTTCTTTAATATTTTATCTCAAAACTTTTCCACAGGCAGAAATCATTCTGACCACCAAGAAAGTTGCCCCACATCTGGGATAGGATTCAGCAGCTGTTTGCATTTTTGTGCTTTGTTACCTGGCTGCACCCTCTTGGAAATGAGAAGGCTGTGCTGGGGTAACAGAAAGTGAAATGTTGCCTGTAGCTTTTAGCTGCTCCAATCTTCAGCACACATATCCCACACACAGTGGTTTGAGAAAAACAGGAAGAAGCAAGATAAGCCAAAGCCCCAGTGACTACAAAATATACCTTACTAAGTCCCTAACTGATACTGCTTCTTATCAGATGAAATGCCTTAGTATTAATTCCTTTTAATTAAATTCATATTTGATTCTCCAGTGATCTTTGGTGCATATTTACAGTCACTCTTCACTGCACTATGATGTACTCTAAGTTACAGAACTGTTCAGAGTATTTAGATGAGCACTGAAATATGTTAAAAAATGTGGATTAGGTTTATATTTCTGCTTACAAAGACACACAAACACAGAACCAGAGAATCTTTAGACTTGGAAGGGACCTCTAGAGATCATCTAGTCCAACCCCTCTGCCAAGGCAGGGTCACCTAGAGCAGGTTACACAGGAACACATCCAAGCTGGGTTCTGAATGTCTCCAGACAGGGAGACTCCATGACCTCTCTGGGCACCTGTTCCAGTGCTCAGCCACCCTCAACATATAGAAGTTCTTCCTCATGTTAATGTGAAATTTCTTGAGTTTCAGTTTATGGCCATTGCTTCTCACCCTGTGTCTGGGCACCACTGGAAATATTTGTGCACACACAAACATGTCAGCAACATAAACAATACAAGAGTAGACACTGAGTAGATTTACTGACTGCTAATTTTACTCTCTCAGGACACTTTCTTCCTTTTATAGTGTTTAATGTGCTCTTTTATGGATGAGGTCAAATTGTATAATAGTCTGCTGATAAATTATAAGGTGCCTGTGGGGCAGGCAATTTTTACTAATAATTATCAACTTTTGACACACAGAAAACATTAATAAAAGACCATGAGGCTAAGGAACAACATGTAAATGCTGAAAGATCCACAGCAAAGACTAAGACACACACAAAATGTTGAATAATTTTTTTAAATTTAAAATTTCATGCAGTAAGTTTTTATGAAACCTTGCCTGTTTCTTTTTGTCTTCTAGTCAAAATACAAATTTTTACACTGTTTAAAAGAAAAATATGATAAGAAGATACAGGAAAATTGCTTGAAGTTGTGTCTGATACCTGCCTCCAATGAATGAAAATGTTATATTTCTATTAATATGCAAATTTTTATACTGAGAAGGAGCAATGAATAATAATAAAAAATGCTGTCTAAAATTAAAATATGTTTAACAATGCAATAGCAATAAGTTTGGTTCCTTAAGCAGGTGAATGGTAAAATTACCATTTTATTCACCCTTGCCCTAGCAAGGTGCAGTCTGTTCAGCAGATGGACTCTCAGTCCTGACAAACCCTCAGAGAACTATCACTTCTAGACCAGCCTTTCCCAATAGACCATCTCCTGCTATAAGTAGAAAAGTCCTGTTCCATGTTATAGCACACAACAGAAAAGAAATAAATATGTGTTCCTGAACAGATATATGATAAACTGAGGAATCACAATTCTAAAAGCCTTGACGATGAGTCAGTGTTACACAGGAAAGCTAATCATGGTTAAGAGCTCTTATCCTGTGGCCAGAAGACCATGCTCATCCCCATCATTTGTGGCTGGTTTTAAAAAGGACTTTATGATAGACCTGGCTAAAGCCTTATCATCATGGTTTGTGGTCAGATGCGCCAGCTGAAGCACCAAGCAGAATGTATTTACATACTCAAAAGCAATTTCTGGTGAGATTTCCTCAAAAACAACAGTTAAACCAGCTATTAAAGAAAGCAAATAATTTCTAAAGTTAAAACCAATATTTGTGAAAATAACACCATCTTTGTTTGGGGATAGGAACAATCTGGATGAAATATGACAGACATGAAAATATGATCCAACTCCACTACTCTTTAGTAAACTATCAGTTCCTGTGGCAAAGGAATAAATTAAAAATAGAAAAATGGAAATGTCCAGCCAACCTATAGACTTTTAGATTGTACTTTCTTTGGGCCAAAATACTGGAAAATGTCAATTCACAAAATTCTGAACTTTTCAGTAATTTGTCAGGTTTAGTGGATATTTCACAAAAAAAAAAAAAAAANATAAAAAAAAAAAAAAAAAAAAAAAAAAAAAAAAAAAAAAAGCTTTTTGGGGTCAAATACAAAACTGTAAAACCTTTCCCACAAAAATGTAGAAATTAAATATTTCACCTTGTGTGTTGGAGACATGGTTTTGAATTCCAAATCAAGCAACACATAAACTCTTCTGCCGAAGATTTTCTGCATCTTGAGTACATGCCCTATGTACTCAAGATGCATAAGTAGTGATTCTTTGCTATTACAGATGCAGATAGAAGGTGAAATTATTATTCCTGAAAAACCCTCAAACATTTTGAGATTCTGTTCTGATAAAGTAGAAAAACAAAATAAATTTTGCCAACTTGAGATTCCAGTTTTCTATCTGTAGCATATATGTGTCCCAGAATAGATTTGTATTAAGGTTAAATTAGTCTTTTTGAGGAGCTTGTCCACATAAAGAAGAGCAGTTTGTTTTCTCTCTGTGGAAGAAATTGGATCTGCATCTTAGAACCTGAAATTCAGCTTTCTCCAGGAATTTTTCATCTGTGGTAGCTCTTATCTAGCTGGATGTTTTAATTTAGCTTGAGCTCTTAAATTTGTCTGACATATTTAAGTGAATACATACAGCAAAATAAATAAATATATAAATAAATGAATCTTGTCATCCTGGCTTAGTGTTGTTTAATTTATCAGATGAACTTTCTCTCTGTGTGAATGTACTGAAGGTCCAGATTCTTGAGAAATCAAGGCAATTTGTACCTGTGAGAAAATTAGCTCATACATTTTAGATACCACTGAGGTTCATTCTGGGGAATTTCTGGCATAAATCAAGGCTCCCTGTAAGGCCATCAAAACAAACTGAAGCAGATCTATTTGAACGCCTGTGCTCAACACAGGGCAGTCAAAGTGGTTTCAGGCAGAAGTGTATTCCCAGGGGCCAGAGCAGTTGAAAGAAACCAAGCCTTGCTGCCAGCATGCCCCAGTTGGCTGATTAGCAAGCACATAGTCTGCTTTTGTGCTTCTACCATTTCATCTCAGTGTGTTTCTAGGGTGCTGGTCAGTGTTTACCTGTATGTTGTGACACTTGGAAAGCATTTCTGTAGTGAGGAGAGAATTGTCTATAAATCCCAACTAAATACCAGACAAAGAGATTTCTGATAATCGCCTTACAAATTATTTAAGGTATTCCTAGGATCAAGTTTAAAAATTCAAAAGAGTAGTAACACTATATGTTTCACATGGACAGATGCAGTTTGGCATAATAATGCAACTTTGATAATCTCTATCTTTGCCTGACAGAATTCATACAACTCTGTAAGTATTATGATTTTTATTACAGGACACTGTGGGCACATATGGTATATTCATATATGTCTGTGAACGAGTGCAGCATGCCCATGCCATGCCTCATTGAAATTGCATTCTGTGAAGCAGAGAGAGCTTTATGTTTCTGCCATTTGTAAGCAGCAGCACTCTAGGAGAAGCCCTAGAAGAACAGTGATGGGACAGAGTCAGAGAATTCCTACCTCCACTCTGTCTCCTAAGGGAGTATTTTGTTTTAGTACCTTATTGATTGCAGTTAATTTGCCTTCTCCACCCACTTCCCACCAGCTTGCCTGCCCCCACTGCAGATATCAGAGGACTGTTCCCAGTGCCCCCTTCTTACCTATGGATTTGTCACATACATTCCTGACATCCCCTATGGGAAATAACAGCAAACAGTGGTGAAGAGGATGAGAAAATGGAGATGTTAATGGCAGGAAAGGACATATTTTGCATTTCAAAAATCATCACTCTGGGTGCTCATGCCAGCTCAAGAGACAAGACTCACAGGGGGCATCCTTTCAGGTAAGGAAAGGAATGTCCCTTATGAAGTGTCTTTATACCAGTTTTAAATATGCAGTTCAGTTGCCTGGACTTTCAAGAAGCCTCAGGTTATATGCAAAAAATCAGTAGCTCTTTTCATCCTCTCCTTGGTTGGAAAGGCAGGTACAATGGTTGTAAATTGGATGTTTGGTAAATACTGTCGTCTTGTCCTTGAGAGGTTACATTTCAAAAAGCTGACCAAGGATGCAAAAAGAAAGTCAAGTCTACAAATATTAGGTCCAGGAATCCCTTGCTCCCAATCCCCCTAATATTAACTATTACCTAATACTCCCTCTTGTGTTCATTCTTATGTTGCTTATAGCTATGTAGGAGGGATGCTCTTCCTCTATATATTATAAATATTTGTGTCTTAATATAGTCAGAGGGGGTCAGTTAGCTGTTAGAGTCAAATTACCTACCCCCAAACCCTTGTGTTAACTTTATAATCATGAGAAAGTCAGCATCAGGGGTAGTTCCCTACTCCCAAGTGCAGCTGAGGGGACAAGTCATACACTGTATTGACTCAGAGTTCAATATAGGGATGGTGTCCAAAACTTGAAAATATATGAATGACGGCACAAGAAGGGAATACTGTTTGAAAGGCTAACTTTCATTTTCTAAATTAGCACAGTAAAGGCTATGGAAGAGAAAGATAATCCAGTATTTTAGGAAATTATTTATGAAATGTAGATGGGCCTTCAACTGGGAATAGGGCTGGGCAAAATGTTAGTGGTTCTTTGTTCTTGCAGCTGGCCTGTCGAATTACACAGAGCCAGCACAGTAAATAATACTACTATTGTCTGCCTGTGTCAGAGACAGACAGAAGGTACATTTGGACTTGGTCCAAACACCACAAGGGCCACTCATAGCCACAGTGTCCAATTACTGCTTGCTTGACTATAAAATGCACTTTTTTTGCAGAGCTAATTTAAGAATGGCAGCTTTTAATGGGGTTTGTATTAAAAGAGGATTGCTGCTCTGGCTTTTGCCTGCAGAAAAAGTTCTACACTGTACAGGAAGCAACAAACACATACACAGTGAAAATAATCAGTGTGTGATAACATTAGCACAGCAATAACAACAGTGATAGCAAAGTCAATGTTTTGAAAAGGAAAAAGAGATCAAGCCCTCCTGGAAATAGCCCTGTACAAAACATGCAAAAAACCAACTAGATTATCTCAAATGATGAAGCAAGTGGATCCACTCAGTCTCTGCAGATGTGCACATATTGCAAAACTTTTCTTAGTCTTTCAAAGAATCATTGACCACAGTTTTCTCACTCTGCACAGATACTTTCCTTAAATTTCAGTGGCACTTATTTTCACACTTACTGTCAAATGTTTCAGAGAGCAGCAAAATCTATGATCCTTCTTGCAAATGGTCAAAATTTGTTTTTACTAGAAACTGCTTTTAAAAAAAACCAAAAACAAAAACAAAAAAACCCACAAAAACTGTTTACATAAGATTATTCATACAGAAGGAAGATCCCATGGGATTAGGGATGCAGAAGCTCTTCCCTCTACAGTATGTGCATATCAGGGCTTTCAGGGCTTTGATTTTCTTTGCTTATCTATTAGCTTGAGATAAATTTAGGTCTCCTGTTTAGAGCAATCTGCCTACAGTGCACAAGAGATCAGTAGTTGTCAATGATCTATGAAGACTTACAGTGTTTCTCTCCTCTGCCATGCTGACAAGGTGTTAATTTCTTTCTTGGAATAGCAAGCAAAAAAGCCCCAGCAAACTGATAAATTTAGGCAAAACTCATGCAAGGACCACATCGCTTTTTAAGACTTCCTGCTACCACCATTCCATCATAGAAGACTTATAAGTCTTGCATAACAAATAATCAATAATAGAATGTGCCTATTCTCTAACTTTAAAATCTTGTTCTGTTCTGCAGTTTTTATACACACACATGCACAGCTATGAGTGTTCACAAAAGTATTCGTACTCACAGTTGTAGAAGGGTTTTAAAAAATGTGCCACAGGTACAGAAACACTATCAATCAAATGTTAAAGGCTTCATAAGCTCTATGTAGGTGAGTTCATTCTCCTTTTTTATCTTTGGGTGTCTTGCAGAGTGCTTCGTTTGTAGAAAGACCTAAAAGCCACATTGGGTAACTAGAAGGGATAAAAGGGTAAACCTGTCTGTTCATATTTGCCAGCCTTCAACATGGAGAACACAGCAAGCATTCTGTCAAGGAAAATGAGAATATTCTTTTTTGCTTCTTTGAATCCTCAAAAGATGCATCTTCTTTGTAATAGAAAAGAAGTATCTCAATACTTAAGTCAAAATAGCAAACTTTTCAAAGGCCAGAAACTTGAAGCTGATCATGCGACTTGTGAATTGCGTGCTGTAGGATTGTTTGATATGGCATAAAACAGAGAGAACCTGAAAAATTTTGTCTTCAAAATGATGGATATGGACAGTCATTTTCCACAAAGCAACCTTCAATTATTAACAGCAGGACTTGAGCTCAGCAGAGTAAAAAAAAGTCTTCCCACTATCTGGAGTGAAGCTCCCTCCAACAGTCATGGTTGATTCTCTTATCTTATACAGAGACATTAATTCTTCTCCACCACACATAAAACTAGTCACATAGAGAGAACTCTTCACCTACAGAGGAATATTCACATACACACTGTTAAAGTCGGGTTAAGGATGTCACTTACCCAGACACACACACAAAAAAAGAGAAATATTCAGTGTTAAAGCACCTGCTTGTTTCTTAATTCATGCTTTTGCAGGAAAACATATTGGTCTGTGGCTTACATAAGCTAACATATAACACCAAGACATTTGTGATGCTGTGAGTGAGTACAAAGACTAAGGATAGTATCCCCATAAATGAGGCTGAAGGAATTACTCTCATGCAACCATCTGAAAATCCAGCCTTCAGGATTACATAAGAAATTATTTTGTCCTCATATTTCATGATTTATGGGTTTAAGAAATGAGAGGATATTTTGTGTAAACTTTCTTCATTAAAACTCAAGTGAAGTTCATTTTCTTTTTAGGGTACAATATTCAACAATTCCTGTATTTGGACTGTCTGGTAATGTAAATGCCACTCAGTATGTAGCAAGTCCATGTTCTGTAATGTCAAGGACTATGGTACCATAGGGGCTCCTTAGTATGTAAATTATTGACACAATAGAACATAGCAACTCTTTTGAAATCATTATGTTTTATTGTGTCAGGGTCTCATTGAGGACTTTAATCTAAGGATTCTTGAGAAGATAAAATCTAATAGTTCCTCTGGAGCTATAAACTCCTCTGATGTCATAGGATACTTGGACACTCCTTATTACAGTATGAGGATTATTAATACACTGTTTGTAATGATTTTGTGACTCCTCTGTGGTCTGTTGTGACTATCCAGAATTTTTTAAGGTTGGTCATCATCACGGCATGTGAGTCTCCACTGCAAAAAGTTGTCATCCTTTTTGTTCCTTTCTGCCTTCCTCTGTGTAATGATACACCAACTAATTGCTGGCCTTTGGAGGGAAAAGAAAAAAAGGAAAAAAAAGAAAAAAAAAGAAGAAAAGAAAAAGAAAAAGAAAAAAAAAGAAGAAAAGAAAAAGAAAAAGAAAGAAAAAGAAAAAGAAAAAGAAAAAGAAAAAGAAAAAGAAAAAGAAAAAGAAAAAGAAAAAGAAAAAGAAAAAGAAAAAGAAAAAGAAAAAGAAAAAGAAAAAGAAAAAGAAAAAGAAAAAGAAAAAGAAAAAGAAAAAGAAAAAGAAAAAGAAAAAGAAAAAGAAAAAGAAAAAGAAAAAGAAAAAGAAAAAGAAAAAGAAAAAGAAAAAGAAAAAGAAAAAGAAAAAGAAAAAGAAAAAGAAAAAGAAAAAGAAAAAGAAAAAGAAAAAGAAAAAGAAAAAGAAAAAGAAAAAGAAAAAGAAAAAGAAAAAGAAAAAGAAAAAGAAAAAGAAAAAGAAAAAGAAAAAGAAAAAGAAAAAGAAAAAGAAAAAGAAAAAGAAAAAGAAAAAGAAAAAGAAAAAGAAAAAGAAAAAGAAAAAGAAAAAGAAAAAGAAAAAGAAAAAGAAAAAGAAAAAGAAAAAGAAAAAGAAAAAGAAAAAGAAAAAGAAAAAGAAAAAGAAAAAGAAAAAGANGAAAAGAAAAGAAAAGAAAAGAAAAGAAAAGAAAAGAAAAGAAAAGAAAGAAAAGAAAAGAAAAGAAAAGAAAAGAAAAGAAAAGAAAAGAAAAGAAAAGAAAAGAAAAGAAAAGAAAAGAAAAGAAAAGAAAGAAAAAAAAAGAACCCCACCACATTGTAAATGCAGAATCCAGTGTTTTGAAACACTTCACAAGAATTTGAGTCAGACAGCCTCACTTTGCATTTATTTTGGAGAAATTGTGGAGCCAAACATATTTCACCTGGTGGTCTCAGTGGAAATTTGCCCAGTATAACACTCTTCTCAGGCAAAGAAATTTCACTCCCTAATTCTTTTTATGGGAATTACTTGCAGTGTTGTCCAGGTGTCCATGTCTGTGTATGTCAACATGAGTGTTTTACTACTATTAGCTGCAAGTTTCCTTCCGGAGCAGACACTGGAAAGATTAATAAATAAAAAAGAAAACCAAATACAACAATTTGCATTTTAGACTGATGATCTGCCTTGAAACCAGAAGCTCTGAACTCTGTTCCATCTCTTAAGCTCCAGGAGTCCTTGTTGCGTTTCCCTAGTGAATCTGGAATTTGCATAGCTATGGACTCACAACCCTTGGCTTACCCTATCCTAAATCTCTTTGGGACTGATACTCAGCTGAGAGCCAGGATTACTGGGATTTAAATATGTATCAAATGCAAGAGGGTGCAGGAATTTCTACAGCAGCAACATAAGGAGAGCCTTCATGATGTGTGACAAGAGAGTCCCTGCCATTTCTCAGCTGGAGAGATATAGGGCAAGATTTTTTCATTACTCCTTAAGTGGACTCTTAAAGCGCTTGTAAAGCTCCTTTTTATCTTTCTCATTATTGTAGTACCTTACTCAGCATATGCTGTGAATTTATGTATTTTTAAAATTTAATTTCTACCGAGTATATGCTCTAATTTATGTTGATTTGCCCAGGATGCCACCTGAAAACACACAGATATTGTTAGATATTATTTACCTAACACAGGGTAAGGCACTTTTTCTTTACAAGAGCAGACAATCAAAAGACAGTCTCAAAGTCAACAACAGGACAAAATGAGGAGGCAGAACAGGTCAGCAGGACAAGAGATGGTCAGAACGGATTAGCAGCTTCCTTGGTTGCATCTTTTTGGTAATCATTATAGAAAATTCCTTTCAAGAAAGAACTTGAAATAGGACAATGTGAGCACCAGAAACACATCAACCAGGCAGCAAGGTTTTCTGTTCAAGTTAAAATAATGACTGATGGAGGTGATATTCTAGGCCAGAGATGATATCCCAAAAGAAAAATCCAGGACGTAGAGGAAACTGTGAGCATCTCTGAGGGAAATGACAAACACTGGATGCAAAGAAAATGTTTGGAAGAATCCAAAGAAAGAGGGGAGATGGCCAGTGCATTAGTCTCAAAGATAATATCTGAGGAGCATCTTAGGTGGATATTATTCTTGCAAGATTTAATCTGTCAAAGCCAGAGATGTGTGTGCAGAGATGGGAATTAAAAGCAATAGGAACAGGAATGAGTTTCACAGTGTGAAGAGCAAGGAGAGGGTATAATCTGAGGACATTATGCAACAAGTGTTTGCAAGATTTGAAACTTACAGCTAAGGAGGTTGTGTTCACTTGTTTCTTTATCAGCCCTTTGTGCACTGCAGAGAGATTGGAGAAGGAGCTAAACTGAGCCCTTTCTGAGTGATCTACAAATCCAACAGTTAAAATATAATATTACTGAGAATCTAAGGAGAGAGTTAGAGCTTCTCAGGAATTAATGTGCACATTGGAAAGCCAGGAATGTGGGTGTCTGCTGTGATTTCAAACTCAAGACAATTTTCTGTTGAAGGCTGATGTAGAACTGCAAACTTCTGTATCATCAATGTTCAATAGGAACTGTCAGTGTTTTCTGTAAATATTTATCAACATTTCCCCTAAACTATATTGACTTATAACATATCCACCTAAATGTGCATAGTGCACACTGAAAAACATTAGGAAATTAGTGTTCATTTGTATAATAGACTAAAAAAGGTTGTATTTTGAAGAAAATTAGTAAAATCCTTTCAAATTTTTTCAAGCTATTTAGCAGTAGTCAAAGTGGTGTATATTTGGAAAGCTTCCAGAGCAGCAGCATGCGCACACTGCATGTGGTTGTGTCTGTGTAATCATTATTTAATTTGCAAAGGTCAACAGATTGATCTGTTCTCTTAAAAGACTCAACATATATGCATATATATTTTGGTTATTTATGTGTGTATATGCCTGCTTCAAAGTTCTCTGTTTTCTGTGTATTGCTAAATAGATATTACATCACTGAAGTAAAGGCCAGCTTTACCTGTCCTTTCTTTGTCAGAGAAGAAATTGTCGTTGTGAACAATTCTCTATAAACTCAGATTCTGCCTGGTTGCTCAGAAGCTGCCAGAGACAACTTCAGAAAGAACCAGGACAATTAAAAAACTTAGCCTGCTTTCATGGCCAGCTCCTGATAAGCAGATTCAGCATTATTTTCATACTACTTCATTTTAGATTGTGTTGACACTTTGTTAATTTGTTTTTCATTGTTGGAATATGCAACTTCTTTTCCAGACTGACAGATTCAGTCAGTGATAATCCTCATTTTTCTTATTTTATTGTGAAAAAACTATCCTTTAACTGAGTGATCAACATCTGTTTTCTCTCAACTAGTGCTTATTTTGATTAAAAGTATTTTTCAATGGTAGGTCAAAACCTAAGATCAGACCATTGACTACCAAGGTCGTAAAGAAATTGAAATAAGGCTGGGAGAGGAGAGGAGAGGAGAGGAGAGGAGAGGGAAAA
>VYXD01014140.1:939862-982372 GCA_013397195.1 Hylia prasina
GGAGAGGAGAGGAGAGGAGAGGGAGTCATCATCTGACAGAATGTGCATCCCCAACCACCCAACATTTTCCTACCTTGCAGGAGACGTGTCATACACAAAAATTAATCATTAAGAAGTCTTTCTTTTTGGCAATCATACAAATTTTCCCAGTGTGTAACCAAAGAAAAAACTTTAATTGTATACAATCAACTAAATTGTAAAATCAAACTTTTGAAATTAAAACCCTGATCCGTTAATAAAAGAATCCAGAATATTCCCTTTTGTAACAGAAATAGATGAGATAACAGGAATGAGATTAGATGAAAATTATAAAAAATAGAAAATACAAGCAACTAAGAGAAAACCATTCAGTCTTACTACACAACACTATACTGCTTTAGCAGGAACAAAGCCCACTACCAGATACCTTATAAAGTACCTCATCACTATAGCATAGCTTTTATTAACTCACATTTCTTTAATTCTTTGTTATGAATAATAACACAGATTGCTGAGTCACATCTTGTCTGTTTTCCCAAATCTGTGGAATCTCACAACTCCAAATATCACCAACTCCCTTTATTCATACTTAATTCTTCCTATCCATGCATTGAGATTTTTCCCCAAAAAATTACTTTTTGCTCTTACGACATTGCATCTTAAAAGCACATTATATCTGAAACAAACAGAAAAGATGCCTCCATTTTTAATTGAAAATACTCCCATGTTGGGAATTTTTGAGTCAATTAAATAAACCATGAAAGCCACAAAAGTTAGAATGACATAATTATAAAATAATCATATAGTGATCAATTTTCAATGTTAAAAATGTAAACTTCTGAATTTCTAAATAAAACTTCTAGACTATAAAACGTCCCTGAGTATGTGGCATCACAGTAAGCATTTATTCACTGAGTAAAGGAAGCAAAAAAGTAAAAACTTGATTAAGAGAAAAAGGGATATTCGGGAGGGGAAAAAGAAAAAAGAAAAAAAAAAAAAGGAGCTATGGATGTAATATAACAACTTATTCAATCTCTGAAAACAAAAAAAAAATAATCTTCCCTTTGCCAATTTTGAATGTAATTATTATTTTTACTATAGCAATGCCTTAGGGACCTAAGTGAGATCAGGTCCCCTTTCCATCACAGTGGGAAAGTTCTTGCATCAAAGATTTTTCAGCCTATATAGGCTATGCAGACAAAGGATGAAGATGGGAACAGAAGCACTGTAGTGTGCTCAGAGATATACAATAGGCTGCAGCAGCTCTGCCAACAGATTTAAAGTTTTTGCCTCTGTATTCTCAACCTTGACCAGGTTGGCTCAAGAATAATGTTCTCTCACAATGAACTGCAGAAATACGTCAGTGCAATACTGAGACTTAATGTGAACTGTGCTTCTAGTGAGAGCCCATATTCATCCACATGAGCAACACAATTTCCACATGGTCATAGACATTTTCAATTTAGGGAAAAAAAATTGTTGCAGACTTTCAGCATTCAGCCCTTCTAGCTTATAACGGCTGCTGAATCTCAAAATGACACATGGATTTCACAGAACCAGTAGAAAGGAGAGATTTGCTTGCAAATAAATCCAAGTGATTCATGAGGATATCTCTTTCAGCACTGTGTGTATGAGTGTGTTATGTGGCAAAAAAAGAGCTTGCATATTTGCTTACAAACTGTTAATTCCCTAAGTCCTCACTTGGTCAGAAAGCAGCTCCAAGACGTTACAGTTTTTTTCCAGCCAACATGCAAGTTTTCTCATAAAGATATGGTTATGTCAGGGGATTTTTTTGTTCTTCATGAAACATGTAACAATAAGATATTAAAGGATATATTTTTCACAATTTGTACTAAAATTGCTTTATACCATATTAAGAATCAAATTGTGACACTTCTCTCACTTTGGGGCCTGCTGTCTTACTGTATAAATCCTCCAGTTATATTCAGTAGACTGTTGAATGTACCTTTGTATGAGTCAAGGTTGCATTTATTGCAACTTAGTCCTGAATTTTCACTTTACATTTAGTGTTATCCATTTTCTGAGGACTGGCAAGATGCATTTCTGCACAGCATTTGTGGTAAAAGAGCTTTAAGAATGAAGCCTATAAAGTTCTAAAAAAAGGACCAAAGAAAGGATTTGTAGGCTGAGAAAACAACCAGTCAGCTTGATCTCACTTGTAACAAATTGTGTGTTGAAGGCTGAAAACACAAATTAAATAGAGTGGTGTACCTTGCAAGCAAAGCTTTTTTCATTTTCTTCCTTAGAATATTTGGTTTATTGAGGTCTTTGTTACCAAGAAAAATTTACTAGAGTTCATTAAGGAAGTCCCAAAATAATTCCAAATCCTAAAACAGGAAAGGAAAATCTCTGTGTCTGAGCTGTGTGCACTGTCAGCTCTCACTTCTTTCAGGAGGTGCTCCAAATCAGGAAGAAGATAATCATCACCTCACACAAATGGGACTTTTTTTTTTCACTGGAATGCTGAGGTTGGCTTTCAAGGAGTCAAACTCTCCACCCAGTTACTCCCTGGATTCAGCCTACAGCTTCATATAGAACTGGTTATTCCAAACTCAGCACTGGAGGATAAAGCCTTTCTTTTTTCTTATTTCCCCTGTTAAGTGCTCCTGCGTACTTTTCCCAGACTAAACAGGCAACCCTGACCTGGAGCCATCTACTCTCACACAAACAATTAACTTAAAGCATGTGTCCTAACATGAATTTTGGCTCCACAGCAACCTAGCACTCCTATGGGAAACAACCCAAATTAATAACAACCTTCTTTCTGGAATACCTGAAGTGCCCTCTTTTAAAAGAGAGAGATAAGAACACTTCTTTTTTTCTCCCTTTTGGACTAAACCAATTGATTTTTGGCTTAGAATGATCTCCCACAGAACACTTACAATAGCTGTAATGAATACAGTCAGCATCTATGTTCCTGTATCACATCACTGTTTTCCCTAAGAAAACATGAGAGCTAAAACACTAATCTGATTTCCAATATAATAACCCATTTTCACACGCTCTCACTAGTCAGTACTCTATTTGGATTGGGTCCAAAAGAGATGTAAATGTGTTGGGTTTCTTTCTCTCCACCTCCCTGAAAGCTTGAGTCAGATCATTTTGTCATTTCAAAACATATCAAAGTAGAGGAAAAAAACATGCATTTGTTCCCATAATTTTGAAAACAATTTCAAAATTATTTTGCGCCTCTAAGTAAGTCTTCTGGTCTAGTTGCATTAGTGGCCTCTCCCATGAGATGAACAAAAAGCCGATAGCTGTACATATCTGAGGTGCCAATCTTACTGAGACAGAGCTCCTCTTTCTCAGCACTCCTTGGTTGCACTTGAACTCACAGTTCAACTTGAGCTTCATAAACTTCACAGGGGCACTGATGTCAGAGAAAGCACGTGCTCTCCAGTTCCCCACTCTAAGCTATAAAACCTTTTTCTTCTTCATTAAAACACATTTAAAGACTACAGATATGACTCCTGTGCTTTCAGCTATCTTCAAGTCCCTTTGGGGACTTATGCATCAACACTTTCTTCTGTTTCTTCTGAAAAACAAAATGTCCTTTGCACTTACCACAAATTCAGATTTATACCATTCTACTGCATCTCTTAATAAAGCCTAAAAATTAGCCCATTACAAGGCAGTAAGAAGTGTTATTTCCCACTTCCTAGAAGAACATGTTGTTCTTACTTTTTTATTCAATCTTTACCAATAAAACACTTGCTTTTTATCTGTTGAGGTGGGGAGGGCTTGAGGGCTTAAGGTCTTGGGACATAATTCTCTGAATGCTTGCCTAGGTTATTCTTTGCCCTGCTCTACATTCTGTTAATTTCAAAACCTGAAAATACCCACATGACATGCACTGCAATGTTCCCCATGAATGGTGTCTACTCTTATATGCAAGACAGAAGAGAAGAGCTGAAAAAAGCACCTGCAGATCCCGGCAAGGACACATGCTTCCTTCTCTGCAGAAGTCACCATTTGCCATTCTCCCATGACTCACCCATGACATAAATGGTGTCATTAAGGGCAATCCTGCATCCTTAGGTACAGGGGGTCAAAAGCCAGTTGTTGGGTGGGAGAGAGGGAAGGAATCTGGCAGGAGTTCTCATTTGCTGTAGTTGAACCTTTCTCTCAAGCTCGCGGTGTATCAGGGAAGAGAGTTTGTGACCAACACCTCATTTTTCAGGATGTGCAAAGCACATATTGGAGACGTTAACAATGTGCATCAAGGTGGTTTAAATGAGATGGGTTGTGCAACTCAGTCAGAAAATAGGTGGAAAAACTACACTTAAATCTTCAGTTCCTTGTTTAAAAGTATTCAGGTGAATTCCAGTAAACATCAGAGGAACTCTGGGAGGTATAAGCTTCCAATTTGGCCTTTTGTTTTAAATGTTACTGCAACAAAGTTACAATAAAGATGTAAAGACTGAGTCCTTTTGACTGCCTTGGCAATGTTAATTCAGCTGCTTGAACTTCCTGAATATTTTTCCCTCAGTTTCAAATGTCCCACTATACACACTCCATGAAATAGAGTGCATTTCTATATGCCAACAAAATGTTGCTTTGCCAGCCATTGCTTTTGTGTCTTTTAATGTCTTTAATTTACCTATGCAACCTTAAGTTCACATTCTCATATATATAAATATATCTCTATTTTTTTAATTCAACATATTAAAATCCTGCTTCAGGCTTCTCCTCTGATCATCCTCTTCCCATTTATCTTTCAGACAGCAATAAAAATATGTAAATATTAAGCCACAAAAACTGTATTACTGTAATTTTAAGGATGTGACTAACACCCACAAAACGCCAGAGGATTCAAAGTCAAGGTTGCATGTTGAGCCTGGCTCTTTCAACACTCATGTTAAGTAAAATTCAATTAAAAAGGCTCTGATGAGTTGAAGATAAGATTATTTTACTACCACTACTACTTGTAATAGTTGAATTATGGGAGTGTTTGCAACATTAGCAGTGTCCATGCACTATGGACCAAAACACAGTTTGACATAAATACGGCCTGGTTTTGAGGGAAGCTGCAAAAAAATTGAATAATTAGCCACCATCCCATCCCTTTCTCTGTGATTCTGTAATCCCTGAGCATAGGGTGAGCCTCTTGAAAGAGCAGAGAACAACTAAAGGCTGGTCTAATTTATGACAGTTGTTAAAGCACCCAAAAAAACAGAAGGATCAAAAGTAGGTAGGTGAAAGCTAGCAAAAGATTGGAGCTCTGTATCACCAGCAGTTATTCATAGGACTTGAGAACAGCAACCATTAAATAGACAGGTTAAGATAATGGGCAAACTTTCCTAATAGCTGTACTAAAAGACCTTTAGGTACAAGTAATGAGAGGATATAGGAAGAGCCTGAATGGAAAAGACTCGCACAAGCATTCATATACACCCAGGTAAAGTGAGCAAATAAAAGATTACAATGGTAGTAAGTGTGTGATAAAGTGCAATGCTCCCTCCATAGATATCTCAAATGCTTTACAGCATTAACTGATCAAACCTCCCACAGAACATTTACAAGTATGCATCACTATCAGTGGTTTACAAATAGTTTTACATGACTTGCACAGAGTTGCAGAACTAGACTGGTGAAGTCAAATACTCTGTCAGGCAGTGGATGGCAGTCCTTTGCTGCTTAGAGTAGATGCAACTATTCCCCTTTGTACTTTGAGATATTTACAAATCCCTGTGTTCAAAACAATAGATTTCACAAGAAATTATATGTGTGTGTATATATATATATATATATATATATAAAAGGAATTTTCTAGAAGCAAACTAAAGGAGAATCTTGCTGATATTTGGGGCTAGGCTGACAACTAAAGCCTGAGTGACAAAAATATTCCTTACCTATTATTCCTGTTGAGTTGTGTTCCAATTTGGGTAGAAAGAAACCTTCTTCTCAAAGAACATGATTTTCAATTTTCCCAAGTGTCTCAGAGGTAGATTAAAAGAAACACTACTCTCTTCACTGGAAAACAACTGTAGTAATCCCCCCAAAATTGCTAAAAATATCTGTAGGTATTCAAAAGCATACATATAGTGAAAATACATTGCTTCATTTACTCTTAAAAAATTACAAATACAAGCAGTTGACATTTGCAATTTACTAAAAACTGTCCTCTTCGTTGGAGGCAAAGCTTTGCAGAATCAAGTTGAAGATAAACATTTATTGCTTTTTATCAGCCATCTTTGAAAATCAGGCCCCAAAGTCCTAATTAACTAACATTAGCAGTTCAGTACCTTATGGAGCAAACAATATCAGATCTGAATTAAAAAATGGTATATCTCTGTCCCAAACCTGTGTTCAATCTCTGATAAAGAGTGAAGTTGCAAAGACAATATTAATTAAAGTAAGGTAGGTTCCTTAAATAGTTCTTCTGTTGTATATGTGTGCTTACTGGAAATAGATTTTTTTTTTCCTCCAAAGGCGAATGCAAAGAAATTAGCAAAAAACCAAGAAAAAGTGCATTTCAAGTAGCAATACTTAACCCCCTACATTTTCTATTACTTTTCACATTTAGGCTTTGGAAACACTTTTAGCATAAAAGAAATCTTAACAATGATGTGGAAACCAAATATCTAATTCAAAACAGCCACATGGAATTCTGTCTAGTAGTTAGCAAATTTTATGTACAACTAGTTTTAAATGGCAGATTCAAAAAGTATCAAGATGTTCTTGGAAGCTGCTTTACCACCACGTGGGAAAGGGGCAGCAACACAGATTAGCCCCCAGACAACAGACTGACACTATTCTCTGACAGCCCACCACTGCCTAAAAACCCACCCTTAGCTGGGTCCAATGGCTTTGCAAGGAAAAACAGAGAAATTACATATGGGCTTTACTTATCTATTTATAATTCACTTATTTATTTTTACACTGCCTCATTTTCAGCAGGCAAGTCGGCATGCATGTTGTCATTTTGATAGGGAATTAGTATTTAAATGTGGAGACATAAACATAGTGGCAACCAGATATGAACCAGTAGCTGTGTAATCACTCATCTTAGCAAGGAAAATTACAAGAACTTCTGCTATCAATGTTCTGGTGCTACAGAGATACAGCTATAGGCCTGTAAGCTATATCAAACATAAGACCTACTCCATCAGTTACAAAATACAGTGTGCTCATTTGCCTTGAAATATAAACAAAATACATGGCAGGGAGGAGCCAGTTTGAAATTACTTCTTTTAAATTCCTTCCCCAGCAATCCCACACAATGTACAACTATAGGCATTGTAGTGGTTTAATCTCATCTGTTCTCAAACCACAGTAAATATCTTGGTCATGACCTTAATGAAATACATAGCTCTGATTTTGATCTTATATTAACTTTTCACAAGTCAGGAGTTCCTCTTGATTTAAGCTAGTATGTAGAGAGATCAGAGTCAGACATAAATCTAGAAATCTGCTATAGATCTCTGGACATATTTCAGTACTTCACAAAGACCCACAGGTTGTCTTTTGGTTTTGGTTTTGGATTTTTGTTGTTTTTTTCTTCTGGCAACCATTGTGGTCTCCTTCATAAAAGGTTGCGAGAGGACATAGATTCAGACATGCTGGAATGTAGTCTAATCTCCTCATTTTGATCTTTAGAAAATTAAGATGTCTTTATTTACTTTTCTTTTTTATACACATTGTCTTTCAAAAAATAAATACTTTAAAAGGAGAGAGGTTGGAAATAGACACAAAAAAAAAAAAAAGACATTGTTTTAATTGTCTAACCCGCTCAACCTTTAGGAGAACAACCCTAACCTTTGGACAGATGCCAACAACTGCCATTTAGGTATTTACATCTGTTTATCCTCTCAGTCAAATGTCTTTTGTCTTAGGTTTGACACAGGATTACAAATGTTCTGACCCCTACAAGGGGTTCTCAAACATTGTATAAAAGACTCTTTTTCCCTTTTTCTAAAAGGATGAACACATACTTTTATCCTCCCTTATTCCTCCTTACCAGTTATATGCTTCTGAGGCAGTTGTTGACAAGACCTGCATAATTCAGTTTATGTGTGTGACTAGAATTTCTCAAAAGCTCTGCTGGACTTTGCAGGCAGCCTGTTAATTGTCTACTACTCCATCCCAAGTTTTCAGTATATAGCTTTAGTTTGCTAGTACTGACACATGTGGCATACAAAAGTTATGTCTCTTTGAGAATTTGGTTGAGGATGGTTGTAAGACCTAGAAGCCTATTCAGAGTGGAGAAAAAAAATCCATTTAACTACAATCACTTATGCTTCTTTAAAATAAAAAAAACAAAACATTAGCTTTGTTCACTGTGCATGATTTCTCTTGTCCACATGTAATAAAACAGCAAAGGCAGTAAAAAATAATTATCGGAAATGGGAAACTTTGCAATCCCTCTCTTCCCTGGCATCAACCAGAATTTTTCTCAATAGGTACAGCACCTTGCCACTGAAAAAAGCCATCATTTAAGTACCTAAATAATCATAGCTCTATTGTGGTTTTAAAGAGCTCTGTGAATATCATGTTTCAGCAATCACTGAATGTTTTCTTCAGGTTTGGTATGAAACACAGCAATAAAGTTATCTCTCAGCTTTATAGAACCCAAACTATTTGATGGTGTCTCTCTAAGATCAAATGGAAATTAAAGTCTGCGGAGGAAGTTCAAATGAAGCTTCCAGCTAGAGCTGAAACATAAAAAGCTTCAAGTTAATTGATAAACTCCAGGCAGAGAAAGAAGCCTCTAGGCTTGGCTTGGCTCTTCTCTCAATCTACAGCAGTCTCAAATACCACCAGGCTTTAATCATGCCTGCAGCTGGAAGCAGAACCAGGAGGTCTCCCTGAGATCTGCACCTTTCCTGCCTGATAAGCAGGAGCTTTGGTAAGGTTTTTGGTGCTACTCTCTCCATGGCCCGTAAGCCTCACATTTCTGCCTAGAGAAGAAAGAAACAAATTCCTGTCATTGGTAAGACCAATGATCTTTTACCAAAGTTTGTCAAAGTTTTCAATAAAAAAAAAAAAAAGAGGCCACCATTTGCCCCACTATTTTCATGAAGAATCATACCCAGAGCTATGCCAATCACAGAAATTTATTCCTTGAGGATTATCCGGGGGATACTGGAGAATATGATCAACAATTCAATAAACCTTCTTTCTCAGAGAACAGGAGCTGAGTAAGAAGAGCTCATAGCATAAACCTTAGCTATCAAGCTTTGCTTTCTTCCCATTCAAATGCTGAAAATGTAGGTTTAAAGCTTAGTTCTGATAATTTTCATTCTCTCCTAGGTACAATATTTGTATTTCCCATTAAATTGAAGATCTCAGCAGCAAGTATTGGCTGGCCAAAGCTCATAAATTTGGTGTTATAGTGGAAACGCTGTTTCTGAGAACGAGGTCTTTGGATATTTTCCTGTGTCTGAAACAGTGCTGATATAAAGCACATTAATGTCAAAGATATAAGTAATGTTCCTGACATTTGCATTTAGAGAAAGAAAAAGGAGAGGTTTGAAGGGTATTCACCCTAAATGACCCAGTGCCCTAGAAGGTCTTTGTACTCCAAAATAATGTGGAATTTTCATTTTCCTGTTTGAGAGTCATTCTCCTCACCAGGCCATTATGAAAAACTAGAGCTCTCAGAAGTCTTGGGCAATGTGCTGGAGCTTTGCTTGTTTCTTCATTTGAAGTTGCTGCCAGGAAAGGCATGCTAGTTGAAATGTGGAGTTACTTCTGTCATTTAATAATTAGCAAGCACTCAGAATATATATTATTCATTTTTTGAAACATAAATAATTAAGATGTAATAATGATGCTTTTATAAATAATATTTCATTCTCTGTGAATACACTCCAGGATTTCCTTACATCCTCAACCTACACCTTGCTCCCAGCTAGAAAATGCCTTTTCTGGAGCATTCAATGAAAGCAAATTGGATAAAGGGATCTCGACTTCCTTCCCATTTAGATATCTGTGGGAACATCTTTAAGAGCTCTTTCCCCCCCATACCTAGAAAATTAGTCTTTTTTAAGCAGCCAGACTGTTAAGCATTCATATTATGCAATCCAAATGAGTTGCAACCAGAATACATCTGAAAGTGTTGGTTTTGTTTTTGTTTTTTGGGGGGTTTTTTGTTGTTTTTTTTTTACATATAAAAGCATTTAATCATCTAACACCTACAGTTTTGGGAGCCCAAAGTTTGCAGGGTAAGGAAATAGGTGAATAGTAAAAGTGACTAGTCTATGTTTCAGTTAAATATTATTTAGCTAATTTGGCTTATTGAGAAGTGAATATTGTATAAAGATTCAGCGAGGCAGAATTCCAGAAAAACGTGTTCCCTAATTTTACAATCAAAGAACCAAGTCCTGCAGACACTAACTTCTGGATATAGCCCCAGCACACACCAACCTCCTTTCTCTTGCACCCATGTAGGGCCACTGAACCTCAAACTATGGCCCCTTACTGCAGTTGTAGCATAAGTGTACAGTGCTTCAGAGCTCTATACCACAGCCACAGTATAAATGAAAAAAAATCCCAACTATTTTAACAAACTTATTCCTGATTTATACAAGTGAAAATATAAGGATATCAAGACTAGTTACTTTCTGTAAGCATTTGTGGTTTTAATGCTTTGGAATTTATTATTCTCTTTTCTGATAGTATAAGGCTGACTTAAAGCCAATGCAAATGTAATTTACATTAAGCAACTTTCCTCTGTCAGTCTTGTGTAAATGTATATTACCATAGATGGGAAGCACAAAAACTGCAAATGAAAGCTTTACCATACTATGCCAAGAATCAATAGTAGAATTTTGTTAGGTTCCCTCATTCTAATATTAAAACAACTTTTCAATACTTAAACTGAAACAAGTAAAAGCTGTGGGTAGAATAGTGACTTGCCCACTTACTAAAGTGCCTGAAACTGTCAAAGAGCAACACCAGGAATCCATGAAAATTCCACCTGAAAAATGGAACAAAACAGGGCTTGCATACAGGGAGGGGCATTACACGTCTTTTTCTGTGAGGCACAAAGGAGACAAGAAAGTTGGTAAGCACATGCCCAGGTGAAACCAAGAGCATTAAGGTTAGCAAGAACCAAAACCAATGGATTGGGTTATCATGACTGTCAACCACAATAATGCTTTACAGAAAACACCAGAAGGAGGCAGTGGAAAAGTTTTCCAATAATCTGGCACATTAGCTGAACGATGGCTGCAGTCTTGCTGCAGCTCTGTCTAGCCCAACCAAATGGTTTCCTTTGCTGATGCCAGCTGCATTATCAGGTATATCACTCGCCATATCAGTTGTAACATGTACAGAATTGCTGAGATCAACAGAAACCCAGCACTTGGAAAGAGTTAAAACACATGATTAGACACAGGGCCAAAATCAAAGGGCCTTCACCCATCCTACGGGTGGTGCTATCTCAAAGTATAATCACTCCCTGGGGTGGCATAAGGCTATTTATCAACTAACTTGCCTATATTTGAGATGGGCAAGACAGAGACTTTTGTTTAGCATGCATTTAAATGCTGCCAAGCAAGAATTTCAGCTGTGACAACCATCCTGTGAAACTCTCAATTGTGGAGGGAAAAAAAAAAAAAGGAATGAATCAATGAATAAAAGGTATGTGAAAACATGGACACACGAGGACATAAAACCTCTCATAAAGCACATGACACTGAGGGAAGATAGGAATAGAAGAGAGCAGGAACATAGAGTGCTGTACTGGTTGGTGACCTAGCACTTTAATCTACCTGTTTACACGTGTGTTATTTCCATGGCACAAGTCTAAAGATCATCTAAATTATTTAGTCTGCTAGTTGGTGATATGGAAAAGTACCACCCACAACCAGAGTACCAGAAAGAACTTAGTTTCTTATTTTTTTATTGTGGTCTGATCTGCAACGACTAAAGGGAAAGGAAACTTTAAGAATCCCTATGCCTTTACATACTACACAGAGATGTACCTCTATCTAATATATTCACTTTACAGTCAGGTCCAACATGGAGCTCTCAGAACATCCCTATTAAGGATATTCATTGAGAAATGCTTATCAAGATCCCAAATGCTTCAATGACCCCTTCAGAACTTTGCTTGGAAAACAGAATAAGCAGAATGGGCAAGGTTGGAAAATAAAGTTACGGGAACGATATTAATGAAAACCAAACCTTCTCTTTGTCATGCCTTAAAAAAAAAAAAAAAAAGAGAGAGAGAGAGAGAAGAAAAAAGGTAAGAGATCCGAAGCTCCTTCCTTTGAACTAAAGGCAATATGCATAGTGGAAAAAAAGGACTTGAATTTTCACAGTGAATTGGCATATTGTGCAATTTAATGCCAGAATAGGTCAGTAAGTCAAATACCATAACTGGATTTTTTAAAGAGCTGTATGTTTCATGACAACTAGCAACTTTGGAGCTATCTGAACTAAGATAATGAGAATAATCAAATCTCATGCTTCATTCTACAAAATGATTACTTATAGGAGTTGAGCAAAGATTTTTCCTCCAAATGCTAAGTGCATTGTTGGTAGGTTGATTTATTTTCTTGCAAGGAGGAAGCTTTCCCTTTGTTGCACTGGGTATGTTCTGTGCTGAGAAGAGGATACCAGCTTGCTTTGCCAGGTATGCCAAAACCTATTTAAAGATGTGTCTTGGAAGGGAAATCTACTGCCTGTGAATTTAAGCTAATGCATTTTGTCTCACGGATGGGGCAGCAGAAGAGAGCTTGCACGGTTGGTTACAAGTCAGCTGATAGGCACTAACTTGTTAAGCTGCCATAATGCAATCATGTCCCACACGGTGCCCATATCCTGAGGAGGAGAGGGACAAATAGCTGAGCATGCTGAGATACCATGAGGTAAAGCCGGTGTGGTTTTTTTTTCCACAGCTTTTGGGATTTTTCACAGACTGCCTACACTGTGCAAGCAAACGTGTTTGTCAGTACTTTTTAAAAAGCAGACTGCTGTGTAATTTTGGAGTCTTCTTGTTCTTCTCCTCTACTTCTCTCTTCTTATAAGCACATTCACACACAGACACATTTTACAGAGATAAACCCTAAATAGCCATATTTGTTTCTCAATGCTGACTAATGTGGTGAATATTAAAACTCACATGGAAATTCTCCTTTGGGTGAATGATCTGAGAGCGTTGGAAATTCTTCACACACATGTCCACAACATCCACAGCTTCACAGACAGACACAGGTAGGCTGAAAGAGCAATCAGGATACCATCTGTGTTTGGCAGAAAATTTCTAACCACTTTGCTGCTCTCTCTCTCTCTCTCTCTCTCTTGTCTCTCTCAGTGTGAATAGACAGAGGAACCCATGGAGATTCGGTGAGAATTTAAACAGAACATATTGAGGCCTGCACTGACAACTGTGGATTCGAAGTAGATGAAAAATGAGTGCTGGAGCAGCCATGGTGCTATGGATTCAGAAGGGATCTCTGAAGTGGCTAGCACAGGCACAGCTATAAGGGCTCAACCTGCTCCTCCCTTGCTCCCCCATCCCCAGCTCTACTTCTGTATGCAAGGTTTTACTGCTCACAGCAGCTGCTTGCTGTTGATACCAATTTGAGCAACTCTCTAAGGTACATGACAAAGCAAATCTCATGTACCTTGAATGAAGAATGTTGAATTCCTCCACATCCTGGAAATGCACCCCTTTCTTTATGCACATTTACCTTTGAAATAGTGCTAACACAAACTGGATTATAAAGACAGTTGTTTTCCTTTACGTCTGTCATGTTAGCATCATACATATGTAATTTACACCTTTTTTTAATAACTTTGCAGGATCTTCTGCATTTCCTTTACACAATTACAATGTGGGCTACGCAGTTTGAAGCCTTCTGGTCAACTGAGGATCTTAGTCTCATGGACACAAATCCACTGACATCACTGAAATGATGGTCTCTATAACTGCAGACATGAATGTGATATTCTGCCCAGGAAGATATCTACAGAGTTGCAAGAAAGAGAAGGACACTATAGAGTGAACACTATTTTCTTTGTGGATGTCTAGAGAGAGTATGTCTGGCATTCATGGTGTTGAATTCAAAATATTTTTACCCAGCACAGAAAGGCAAACGGAAGAAGAACGCTCTCATATTCTAAATACTGAATTTCTCTTCAACAATTCTGCCAGCATCAGAGTATCACACCATAAACAAGTTACCATTACTGTGTTGATTAGAAAATATATACAACTGACTACTCTGTGTTATCTTTTAAGCCTCAAGAATACCAGAAAATAAAACAAAAAGATCCTGGAACTGAAGTCAGTCACATCCATTCCTTCAGAGTCTGCTGAGTATTTGGATTATATGGCTCAATTTGCCATTTTGTTGGGAAATTATGTGTGATTATGAATATCACTGTCACTCAGCAAAAGGAGCCAGAGAAGAATAAGATCAAGTTAGACCTTGTTCTGCTTCCTCAGCAAAAATATCAAATTCTGATTACAAAATTTTTAATGGGCAATGTTTTCTTATTTAGTTATTAAAAGAGTATAGAACAAGTTGAGATGGGCTTTTAAACAACGAGTAAATCTCACAAACAGGCAACAAAAATTCACAAAATGTTACTGGGATATGGCCTCTACAGCCCAGAGTAATACTTTTCTTTCAAAATAATTACTTTAATAACCTGTAATATCATAACTCCTTACTACCCTTAAGGGAGGAAGAGAAGAGAGAAGACAGGAAAGAACAGCTTTATTTTCAAGATACCTTCCTGAATTTGCAGAATGGATGATTTGAGAAAGTATCTGTTTACTTACACTCGATAATTAACCCAAATATCTTAGCACTCAGAATACTGCTAAATATTTTACAGAGATCCAGAGACATAACCCTGACCCAAAGACAATAATTTCTGTAAAATGAGGTTCTTTAATTTAAAAATTCCTGAAATAAATGAGAACCTCCCAAAAACAACTTTGAGAATCAATTCTTTTTCCTGTCTGAAATCAATTAAAACACCAGAGTCTTCATATCTCTAACACATGTTAAGAGCAAAATTCTAATGATGCAACACCCATGAAGCAAAACAGGCTTTAAACATAATTCCATATTAATTTTATTGTAAACAGATGAAGGATTGTTAAAGGATGTTACACCTTTTTGAAAAACTGGCCAAAATGCTATCATCAGAAATTACAAAGAACTAAGTACCTTTGCAAATCTGCTGTTTATTTAAGGGCTTACATAGGAGTTGAGATTGTTAAAACCATTTTGGTCATTTAGCAGATTCAAAGGCCGAAAACTTCACTGAGATTTTACAAGAGACTCTCTATCAAAATAGTTTGAATCAGTGGCTTTGAGTTTATTCAGTTTAGAAACCCACTACAAATCCTCCAAGATGAATTAAACTCCCACTGGAAATTTATATTTATGCACAAGAAAATTCTTTTCCTTAAAATCCTCAGCAGTCCATAAACCAACAAAAACTTTTGGACTATGTATTGAAGCATGCATAAAGCAGAAGTTAGAAATAAATGACCTTTTCTTGCAGTAGATGAAGATCACCTGTGAAATTCTGTAGAAAACAGCACTGTTCAACATCCATGGATGACATGGACTAAATGCTAGGGTGATAAAATTTGATATATGTAGATAGATATAAAGGGAAGCACACTGGGAAAGCTTGTTTTACATTCACACCATTACTACTCAGTGGAGAAAGTTGATCTTTAAAATATTAAAGACACTTCCATGAAAACTATCAAGTCAGTAGTCATCACAAAAGTAAATGAAGTGTTCAGAATCCTTAAGAAAAGAGTGGAGAAGAGGTTTATAAAAGTAAACCTCATCATACCACAGTAGAAATTCATAATGAGCCATTCTATGACTATAAAGGGTTCAGATCCCATCTAGTAAAAATTTAAGTTACAATGGGAAAAGTTTCAGCTGTATGTCTGAAGGGTGTCAGCATGGAAGGGTAGTTTCTGTACAGGAATGACTGAGGTGATGAGGTCTATTCTATCTGATCTACAAAATCCCAAATGGCCTGAGGAGTTTGGGTAAGGCCCAGATACCTGTGTTTATCTTCAAGTACAGTTTCTTTAAAGGATCTTTAAAGAAACCAGACTCTAAACATACAAAAAGAGGTGTTTATGCAGAAGATAGCAGCCCAGTTGAGCTCCTTGCCAAAAGAAAAGGATAAGGAATATTCACATGGGTTCCAGAGATGGAAGAACTGTAGGTTTCTAAACAGACAAACAAAATCAGGCTCAGGAATTCCTATTAACAAAACATAAAAGGCTGTTTGAGGAGAATGACAGGGGAGTTAATATATGTTTACCATGTCTTTTCCTGGTACATTCTTGCACTTGCACTTACAGATGCCACTTGGGAAAGAACACTGTGTTGGATGAACCACTAGACTGACCCAAAGTGAATGCTTTTTTAGAATCACTGAACTAAATGGGAAGAAATAGCGGGCACTGTTGACGTACTTCATCAATTTGCACCTATAAAACACTTCCTGGGACAAAGGACTTGGTTGGTCTTTTAGTCTATACAGCAGTATGTACGAAAGAGTGTTGCAAAACCCCATTTCCTGAGAATATTCTGAATGACTTGTGTCATATACCCAAAAGGAAAGCCTTTTGATATCATGCTTTTGTTCAAGCAAAATTTATGTTAACAATAAAAGAATAGAAAAATAGAGAAAAGAATGAGAGGTTTTTATTGTTAATATAAAATGTGCTTTATTGATCTCCCATGGCTAAACATCATAGCAGTACCTTTCATCTCAGACTGTGGTGGAAGGAGCTAATTCTTACACAGAAGAACAATTAATGAATGAACCATGAGGTGCTGTATTTAGCAATGTTTTTGTGCAAAAAACTTGGAACTTGGCACTTCATGGGGAAGGGAAGAATTTGTCTTTGTACTCACTGGGTGCATTAAAACCCATTGAAATTTTTGTGTCACCAGTACAGTATGCAATCAGATGGAACACAACAAAAATGTTTCTAAATAATATATTTGTTTCTGAATAAGTTCTCCAATTTACCCACTTATCATGAATTTCAGAATAACTACGAAAACTGAACAGCCATGGGTTTCATGTCATCCTTGTATTCATGCAATGGCAGCTGCATAATAGTGCCTGGTACTGCAACATGTAATTGAAATTAGTTCTTAGGAATACATTAATACAAGCCTTTGTTTAAGTTCATGGGCCAACTTCAACCCTGACAGAAGCCCCATGAAGGCCGTGGATTTGAATTATGTTGACATCAGGTGCTGATTTAAAAATGTTGACAGAATAGCATTTCAGATATCAAAATGTCACAGAAGTTGGGGAAAGAGTTCTGGCCAGTGTTCATTGGATTAGTAACATTTGCAAGCCTAAATGTAGCCAAGAGTCAATATGAAAAAAATCTGTGATTAAAAGAAATGTCCTGGCTTACCAGCTAAAAATCCTATATGGCTAATGACAGAAGTTCTTGTTCATGAACTCAAAATTTTTGATAGGTCTGTGACTGAAAATAACTATAAAGTTTATTTGATTTCATTCAGACTGTGGCTTGAACAATTCCAAATTACAATTAGGCTGAGGCAAAAACAAGAGTCAGAAGTTTGAATAAGCTTCACCTTGAAAATAAAATAAAATAATTGTCTGAGCTATGACACCTAATCAGAGTATGGGAATGTCTTCTGCTTACCCTCTTGCCATGTCACAAACATGAGGTTCCAGATTTACAAAGAAACTTGAAAAGTGTGAGGTTAGGATTTCACCTCGTTCTGTTGTTGTTTAAGTTCTAAGCTGCTGGCACTATTCCCTTGCCCTCATCAACCTCTGCTTATCTAGATCACAGGAAAAGTTATATTACCATACTTGAACATGTTTGAATGGGAATGTGTATTTGAACATTTAATTTCCTTTGAAAAACTACAGTATAAAGACAGTAATTATCCCAAAAAATCCCCCACCAAATTCTAAATGTTCCCAAAGTTGCATCAATCTTCAAATACTTCTTAATTTTCTCAATTATTTGATCTTAATGCATTTTACCCTGCTGCTAAAACATGATGGACTTGATTGGAATTAATAGTAATATTCCAATGTTTCTTATCTCTGCATCCATTGCTGAAAATAGGAAATATTTTTAGTGTTGTGAAGTTGTGTTTTAGCAAGAGAAACAGTAAAATAATCATAAAATATACATATATCTCTTTAAATTGCCACAGTGAGAAAAAATAAAATGGTGTGCAGGGAGTGAAGAAGTAAATAACATGGTGGTTAACCCACACACCAAGAACATTCTGAGTGCTCTAGTTAATTAGAGAAAAGCCAATTGTTTAATGTGAAAGATGGCTCATCTTCACATCACCCAGAATGTATACCCAGAAAATGGTTAATTAGTTTACTTAACCAAGTGTACTTTTATTTTGTCTTATTCTTTTTGTTCTGAATGATGTTAAATGTATTTTATTTAATCCATGCAATTTTATTCATTTTTGTTACAAAGTATCAATGCAAATCAATGAATCATCTAGCTACATTTGTCTCTTCGGAGTGAAAAATAAGCAGAGGAAATAAAAGTAATTTAATTTCACATTAATAAACTGCAAACTGATGTTTACAATAAATCAGCCACTATTACCATGCTCAATAGTTGTGAATGAGACAAAGCAGATGTGGATACATCTCTTTTTCTTTCCCTTACTCTTAGAGGTGAATCTCTCCTGCACCCTTCTAAATGAGAACGTCAGATGTTCAAGTGGGTGTATAAAAGGACCATTTTATAAAATAAGAGCCAAATAAGAGACAAGGCCAAGAGTCTTTTAATTCCTCAGGTTTGTTTTCTTACCAGGAAAAAAAAAAAAGGAAATAAAGAGATGGATGTTCAGTTTCCCTGCAACATTCAAACAGATGTGACAGTCTATAAACAGAAGGAAAGGAGAAGAAAAGAAGAAAAGGTCCTTACAGGTTAAATGTTTTCATTCAACTTTTCTTTTGTATAATATCCTTATGGAATATTCCAGTCCCCTGGAAAATAACCGAAGCTGTACAAACATTACTAATTTCAATTTACAAAGGTCTTCTGTGTTCTTGATTTTCCACAGGCTCTATTAGTGATTAAAACATTATGTTTCTGATAAGTTTTACTAAACATAACCATAGCAGTTAATGTTCTGGACATATAGGAGATGCCATCTGCATTAGCAACTGTGTCTCTGCTTCAGGAATCAGTGAAGAAAAATATAGGAACCAAGTGAGAAAGAAATCCTCTGTAAAAAACCCTTACTCTCACCACACTCAGAATATCCAGAACTCACCTTATGTTTCTACAAGATTGCTTCCTAAGTAGCTTCATCTCTGGAATTATACCCAGGACGACTTACACTCTCAGCATATTTTTAGAAAGTTTATAAGAGTTAAGAAAGGCAGAGACGAGGAGAAGGAACACACAGAAAAACCAAAAATATTTTATGCTTTTGCCAGTAATTAATTCCACAGTATAAAAGCCTGAAAAGGGAATGGGCCTGGAAAGCAAACCTGCATGCTAATGCACACCAATATTTTAAAACTGCACAGCATTTTTGATCCAAGGATCTTTGCAAAAATGGGTATCGTAGATACTGCATTTTGCTAAAGGTCACTCAGCAAGCTGAAACATGAGCAGAAGCGAGGTGTTCTGTCTTCTGTGTCTGTATCCTACCCACCAAAAGACACCACAGCCCTGTTAAGATGAACTGCTATGAAGAGAGGCTTTTGTCTGATTAATCTTTTGTCCTGTCAGGTTCACAACACCCCTTGCAAAATTGTAGTTCAAGGTCTTCTGATGTTTACCTAACATATCAGCACTTATTTCTCTGAGGTTTTTATAACTCAGGCATGAAAAATTTGCTCCAGGGTGAAAGTTGGCATGAAAGTGTCTCCAGCCATGAGTACAGCTTTTTTTTTTTTTTCCTCTTTTTTTTTTTTTTTTACCTGAATTTAGGGAAAGGGGAGAAAAAAGGCTAAAGTCTTTCCAAGAGCTTGCAAAGCTGGAAACACAAGATCATTTACTTGAACCAGTTTGCCCAGACCAAACTATAATGAGAATCATACCATGCCTTAACTCAAAATTAACCCAAAGCATTGTTATTCACTCAGGCCTTTTCTCCAACAGAGCTCAGTGGGATTTGATGGGGGTTTTGCATATTTTTAGTTTTTTTGAAGTAGTCCACTGTGGTAAAACACTAAGAGCAGGAATGTTGTGAGGGCTTAAAGTCACTGGAATTTCCAGCTGATGATGATTTGGCTGAACTTCAGATAAGAGGACACCCACTTCACAACCCTCAAATTAACACTCAAGTTCACCTGTAAATTGTGAATCCTGCCATAGCATTAGGGAGGGTACTAAAACTTGCCCCTGCTCAATATGTTTCCACAAGTGCTTCAGGCATCCTGCAGCATGCAAGATATCCTTCACCTCAGCCATGGGCAATGTGCTTTGCCCATGGTTGGAATGGAAACAAGTTTTACTCTGATTTAATTTTCTTGTGTATTTTGGCTGGGCTGCTGCCCAGGCTGCCTCAAATTCACCAATATCAGATGGTCTTTCCATAGTCTATACATGACCTTCTCTTGCAGACATGGTGTGAATGATAAAAGACAGACTTCAGAGGTTCCAGAGAGGAAAAGGGTCTTTTACAAAAGCTGCTAATATGGAAAATGTCTTACATGCAGATTAAAGATACCCTATCTGATTACCCTACCCCACCACGTGAAATGAAGTAGGCACTACCAGATAAAAAACATGGCCCCTGTACAAAGAGATTAAAATCTGACCTAACTCACATGGATTGCTGGCAGCACATGACTATTTTTCAGTCCAGGTCTCAACTACACAAGCACTAAATGTACTCCCACCCCTTCTTACACACAAAAAGGAGAGTTTTCAATATAATAGTGTGTCTTTAATAAACATGCAATGGACTTTTAAAACTCAGGACTTCAGACTAGGGAAGTCTGGTTTCAATAATAATACTTTTTGAAGGAATTCTAGATAATGTAAGGGAATATGGATATTTAGATCTTTGAAAAAATGGTCTGTATTTCCTAATTTCAAAACTGTTTGTTTACTTGGCTTATGTTTTCCTGTCTTACTGTTGTATTGACTTGATTACCAAGGTATCAAGACCCTAAGTGAATTTATTTTACAAAAACCTCCTAGCCTGTCTAAAATGTGGTACAAGATTTGGCACCATTGAATAATGGTGTTGTCAAAGTTAAAAGTTGTCTTTCCTCATAAAAATATTTTTCTGTCCTCAAAGAACTGGAGGGCAATAATAATCTCTCTTAATTTTAGTGTTCTTGAATAGGAGTCTAAAGATTTCCGATTCTTTTTCTTTAAACTAAAGATCTGGTGGTGACAGGCCACACCAAAGTGCCTACAGGGACAGCCAAATCTTCTGCCTTTTATTTGCCTGAAGATTACTGCTTTTCCTCGTCTCATCTTTCTTCCTTCAAATGCCACAGGACTTATCCACCCTTTACCTTGTCACAATGGCTTTCACAAATACCTTCCAGGACTGGCTCTTGGCAAATTAAAGACTATTTACTTAATTCTGGAGGAGGTACAGAGACAAATTTTCAGGTAATTTGATATTTACAGGGCTGGAGCACCTTCCAGCGACAATTGTTTAAAATTGTACAGTTATATAGTGGTCTGAAAGGAGAGAAAAATTGTTGATTATAGATAAAGCAGCAGTGACTTTATAACCAGTTTTAGAGTTAGAATGCAGTTGCCAGCTGTGAAAAGTTACCAGACAGGGGGAATATGGAGGCCTACATAAGAGGACAAATGTGAATTTGTAGTGAGATAGTAAAAGAGATTCTAATCCCTTTCCAAAGTAAAGTTATTAATCAGGGACAAATTTAGGACAGCCAATGGGTGTTTTGACACCAGCTTCAGTGAAGTGAGAATTCACCTAGGCCAACTTTTTTCAGGATCTCTAGCTGTTTCTGCTTTTACAGATTTTGAAAACAAAGCTTTTTAATATGTATATTTATAGTCTTCAACATTGAGAAGCAAGAAGGAAAAAAATCTTGGAGTTGTTGATAGCTTTGCAGTGTAAGAGCTTACAGGCTTCTTTCTATTTTTCCTGCTTAATAACTTTGGATTACTTCCTGTTTACTGTCAGTGCATCTAATGCGTGTGTCAGCTTGGTGCAGCACTGACATGATATATGCATTAGACCACACATTGATAGCAAAGAAAAAGTTACTCGATTCTCAAAGGACAAGAAAATTACCCACAAGCAGTAATATATAGGGTTGCCATGTGACTATGTTCTTCTTCAAAACCATGTATCACATGGTGATAGCACAAGAATTAGGGGACTCTGAGGGCTGCTGGAACTGCAAAGGCAGTTTCCTGGTCCCTTTGCCTATATGTCTCACGCATTAACATGCACACCTGCTTTATCTCCCTTGTGTCCTGATGGGTTGCTGAGCTCTGCTTGGAGTTTCAGTGCATTGCTCCTCACCACAGTCAGCCCAATCGCTACACACCTCGTGCACTGCCTGGTTTCCCTTGCAGCACCAATTCCTTCTGTTGGTAATGACTCTGCTGCTCACCTACCCCCACACTCACCTTACGGTCACACTGCCTGCCCTGCTCTAAATCTACCTGCCAGACTAGCAGAGCTAAGGAAGAGGGCAACAGGCAATTTATTGCCAATGCCAGTAGTTTAGTTTTCTCTTCAGAAAATACAGACTTGCAATGAATTAAGACTGCTATACCTTGAAATCTTATTGATATTCTAATTACAGATCTGAAGCATCCAATTCACCAACTCAGGGAAAATAAGGAAGAAGCAAATTATTATCTACAGATAAAACAATACGGTTGAGGTAGTTGTGATCACGTGTTTTGCCCCTAAGAAAATTCTGGGGTTTTATTTTGTTAATGTGAGATACTGAAGGGTAAGCCATTGGTTAAAAGTCCTAAATGTGTATTTCTGCCTTTACTGTGATTTGCATAAATGCCGACTGTGCTACCTGAAAACGTTCCTCTTCTGATTTATGGGTGTGTTTGTATTGCTCATATCATAAATCTTCTTCTCTAGGACACTTCTGTTCTGGTATTTATTGACCGAAGACAATTTGCGTTAAGAATGTTTTGAGATCTTGCCAGATATGCACTAGGGGATATTTGAGAAAACATTCAGTACTCAAGTGAATGAATCTAAGCAAGCGTATGATCTCACTACCCAGATAAACATTTCGCCATAATATTTTAGTACCCTATTTTATTAAGAGAAACCTATGTTTCCATATGCATCTATTTACCATAGAGTCAATTAATTTAGGCCAAATCAAAAGAAGTGCTGGAAGAAGACAATTTAGGCTAGCAGCCTCAGGCTGGTGATTATGGCTCGACAAACAAATCTTTAGGGTCCGATCTTCTTTTACTGAATCTAGCTCAAGCTTGAGTACTGCCCTGTATTGAAACAAAATGCCCAAACATGCCCTATGTTACCTATTTCTAGGAATTTTTTCCTTGAGGAAAGAATTCTTTGTTACTAATTATTATTATCAAGTCTGAAAATACATAAAAATCTTTGATTGAAATGAACACTTTGCACTACTGGAAGATGTACATCTTCACTGTAAGAGAGGTAGACACCAACATAAACAGACTGTATGAATAATGGGAGAAATATGTTCATGAGAAACTGAGGCACAAGGAGACGACAGGGTGTTTGTGCAAGGCAAAATCGTCTCTACAGAATCTGGTGGCTTAAGGGTGCATGTCTTGGTGCTCATCCCATGACATAGCCTTCATATGATGTCCCCACCTGGAACTGCACTGTTAGGAAAACAGATTCACCCTCTTCAGGGCTTTACATGGCTTGATTTAGGTCAAAGCCAACCTTTCCCCTGGGATTAGGCAAGCTTCCTTTGACAAGAAGAGGGAGAGGTTTTTTGGGTTTTTTTTACCCAGTGGCCATTCCTGTGCAAATCAGGGTCACAGCAGCCACACTTTAGCTGGGAGATGCTGCCATCTTTGGAGGATCTCTGCGTGCCAGCTGCTCATGACTTGGAAGCTGTTGTGGGAGTCTTCAGTCCCTCCTTCCAAATCAGTTTCACTTTGCAAAAAACATCTAGAGATTCATTTGGCCAAAGAGGGAAAGCAAGACTGAGCATGAATCTCTATCCTATGAGTCAGGGCACTCACCTGGAAGGAAAGATACCTGGGCTCCAGTCTCTGGTTTCAATGTGTTCATGTGATTTATATTAAACAGCCATTGGATAAAACATTTAAATAGTTATTAGAACAGGAATAGCACCCTGGGTCTGCGCCCTTCCCTTCCAGGTGAGGGCCCCAAACCGCCAGAGAGTCATGCTCGGTCTTGCTATCTCCCTATCTCTTACTAATGAATCTGCAATTATTTGATGCAAAGTGAACAGCTTCCACAGCAAAGGTGGGAGAGCACCTCCCCCTTTCCCCTGTTTTTAGCGAGGAGGGTTCAAAGGCACAGCAGGAAACCCCGCTAAAATCTCCTGGTCCCAAGCTCTGGGTTCACAGTGGGACTGGCAGCACCACCCCTCTGGTGGCTGTGTGCAGCCTGAGGTCACCTGGCAGACTGAGCCCCCAGGGGGACCACACACGAAATAATACCTCATCTGTAGATCCCCAGCCAGTCAGGCAGGAATTAGGCACTGAGCTACCTGGGACTAAGACACTTGGTGGCCTGCCCAGACCCAGAGGCACTGGGGGATCTCCTCATCCCAACATGAGAAACACTGGGGAGGTGGCAGGTGAGTGAGGGCTGGAAAGGTGCTCTCACAGGACTCAAAATCTCCCCGTCCTTGCCTGAATCTAGCCCTGGGTCACCTGCCAAAGACCACCCAGGGAAGCTGGGAGGAGCGAGCCTCGAGCTGTCTCCAGAGGCACCGCCGGGCACCTCTTTGCTCTTATGCACTTCCATGCAATTTCTCAAGGAAGAAAAACATCTGCATCGAGGGTGGACGAGGCAGACTGTTCATCAGCCTGAAAGATCAGAAAGATCACAGCTAACAGTCACTGCCATTTCCAGTGGATACATGCAATTAGCAACCATTCAGTAGTGAGTCCTGAATGAAAATCATAAATAAAGGTAGTGAGTTCCTGGTGGAAAGATTTAGTTACCTTTCCAGAGGAAAAAAATATGTCTGTCTGTAAACTTTTAACCCTTCTTCTTTTTCGTCCTCTTACTCTTACACTGGATAATTGCTTATTTTGTAGCTTAATTAGCTAAATATGCATGCGTTATGATGCTTTTAAGCAGGAAGTCAGTTTGCTAGTTTGTTGGTGGCATGTGGCTTTTGTTCAGCATCTGTGATGTCAGTTTACACCATAATCATCTTTACTTTCAGCGGTCTGAGGTGATGAAGTTTTTTCCTGATGGTAATATTTTAATTATCAGAGTAAAGAGTAAAGTTGGGAAAAGGGCAGTGACTAACAGGGAGCTACTTCATGTGGGTAGAGGCTAAGCGAAAAATTTGCACAGGCCCTCAGCTGCCTATCTGTGAGGCAAATTGTAAGGTTCCCCTTTAGAAGAAGATCCTTTGAGGGTTTTCAGAGGGTGTACTAAAAGCTACTAACAAGAATTGACCAAATCCACCCAGAAGTTTCTTTTCTGTTTATCACTGTGTTTTCAGAAACATAAAGGGACTTGAACTGGATTCTCATCCCATCAGCTCAACAGTAAAAGCATCTAGGTAGAACTGGAGCTTAGGAAGGAAATGCAAAGCAGGATATATTGCAGGGAGCCGAGGTAGGTTATCTTGCTGCCTGCTACAGCCTCACACAGCAGCATAAGTTCCAGCTGCCTGCACATAAGAGGTTCCCTGTACATGCAGGCCAGGTGTAAAAGGTCATTTCAAGAGTTAGTAGATTTGTTTCTTATCAAATGCCCAGCCATGAAAGCAGCTACAGCATGTATCAGTGATTCACCCCCACAGCTGTCCAATTCTTTGTCCAATTCAGACATATCCACCATGGTGCTCTGTGCCAGCTCCAAACCCTGACAAACGTCTTTTGTTTCCATTTGGTTGTCAGACATAATATATGCAGCCACAGGCTTGCAGTAACATTTATTCCTCCTTCTACTGGAAAGTTGAGTAAGGCTCTTAGGCTCATTTCCCCAGTGGTAAACCCCAGCTATCTCAGTTAGGAAAGTGGTCTCCCTCAATTCCTTATCTAGTCAGCTGAGCTGCTCAAGAGGACCATGCCGAACATGCGAATTAGTTTCTCCTGAGAATTACATTTTACAGAGACTGTCTCGAGCAGAAACAGTACAGCTGCTAATTTACAGTACTCAGTGCTTGAAAACCTTTTCATATTCGCAGATAAATACTCTCTCTCTACACATTACTATATGTTCATATATTAAGAAATAAACTTTCCTCCGAATCTATTAATTTGTCCACCAAAAGCTGTGCCTGCTACCTGATGAATGCAGAAAGAAAAAGGTATAGCCTTGAGTTAAACCCTGAGAACCCATAACATGCACAGCAGTTCCTACATCAGCTTTGAGACTCAAATGTTGCTCTATGTTTTTAAGCTCAGTGACAGTTTTATGATTTAAAGGCATTTTTTTTCTGTCTGTTTCCCACCCTCCCATTCACGTATTCTTCACGGTGGTTCCTGTGCAACAACAGTCAGTAATAACCCCTTTTCCCTAAGGGATCAAGGAAGGAAATTCGACAAGTCACTGCCTCTCCCCTTTTTTTTTTTTTTTTTTTTTTTTTTTTTTTTTTTTTTTTGTTTGTTTGTTTGGTTTGGATGGTCTCTGAAATGGGCTGGAATGCAAATGGAAGATATTTGGCAGGTTGACATTTGTCTGCAAACCTAGGCACCAAGCCAGAGGCATGGAGCAAGCTGGAGTGGGTTTACATAAAGTGGGAGCAATAGCGCCAGAGCACACCAATACATTTTCCCCTGAGACTCATCGGCAGCCCACTCAATACTTCATTAAGGGTGAAATCCAGCACTATTTGAAGAGCCATAGGAAAGAGCCTGTGCACCAATTAAGTTCTTGAGGCCTCTGCACTGGTCTGAATTCCACCCAAAAGAAAAATTGTTCACTGAGGAAAAGATGTTATTACCCAAATTAAAGTCTGCTCTTGTGAGGAAGAGAGACTGTGTTAGCATATGGTTGGAAGCAGCACAACCCTTCTATACAATCCTTCATAGATGATTCCTTGCAGAATATTCAATGCAAACAAACTCTTGCCCATCCACGAATAAATCTTACAAGGTGGAAGAGTCCAGGCGACCAAGAAAGCAGGATATTTCCAGGAAGAACCCTAGAATCCGATCTTTCTTTAAACGGGAATACAGGAGTCATCTCTCGGCTGCTAGGATGTTGCAGAGCACCCATGGCTGTCTGTGGTGAGGTGGCTCATAACAACATCCCAGGGACTGTTTTACAAACATAGGTATAAATTTTTCTGAATCTCTTTCTGCATGAATACAAGATGAACACAAGGATGACAGGCACAATACAACATTTACCTCAGATAAGAAGTATCTGCTATTGCTTCAGTAGGCCAGAATACAGTTTTTGCAAAATAAATTTTCCTAAAATCTCTTATTTATATCTATATAATACATATATATATGTTATTATTATCTTATTCATATCTGTATAAGACAGGTAAGCATTTAGTAGCTCTCTACTGAAGTAGGAAGCTAGTCTTAGATGGAGGATATCTTTCTATTAACAAGGTCAACACCATTATTTTGTATGGGTTGCATGAACGCTCATTTGTTTGCATGCAGTGCGAGGAACATTGAATATTTTAATTTCTAAACAATGGGGTGGCACAATGTCAAAAAGACACAGAGGGACAGGGGGAGCATGGGGAATGCTTGTAAAGCCCCAGAGCCTTTTCACAGCAGAACAGTGATAATGGAAGTTAATGGTTTCTGTAATATGAACCAGGATAAGGTCAGTTTAAGACTAATTTTTAGCTTCCATCAGAGGGCATCTGCTCCATAAATAAATCTCTTTACATAGTGTATTAGATTGAAATACAGGGTTGAATACCGAATTGTAGAAATATGGTTTTTTAATTAAAACCTCTTCACACTTACATAGATATACCAAAGAAGCTGAGTACAGGGATGGGGACTTACCAAACAATTTGTGAGTTCAACCCATCAGTTGAATACTAGCCCCCTGAAGCATGCTTAACTCCCATTACTGCCACTGGGAGCAAAAAGGCTGCACCAATGGAGAGAATTGATCTCCTAGTCTTTATTCAAATACATATGCTTTCCATTGAAATTAAGATGCTTTTAAGAATGTGGGGTTAAGAAAAATACAGTCTGTACAATGCAAGTGAATCAAATGTTTACGTTACATAATTGCTTTTGCTGGCTTTGACAAGGAAAATTAGCACTGTAAAGACCCAGTTGTAAAATGCATAGTTGAATATACTTGATGAGCATAAGATCCCTGCACACCTAAGGCTAGATTGATTAAAAAAGAATCATATAAGCAATTGAGCTCAATTTTTTTCTTGCTCCTTCAGTTGCTGTCAGGAACCTGTGAGTTGAGGTGGTAATTCCATAATTGGCAAAAGTGTCAAATGAAAGAAATTATGCTCTAGCATGTGGGCATGATGCAGCCAGCAAGAGATGGATTAGAGAACATAACAGAAATGGTCTTGTTCCAGGCCAGCATTGTGTAGTCCTCAGTTGAGGCTTTGGATTTCAAGGTCAGAAAGGGCTATTGTGATCATCTAAGATACATTAAAGAACTGAGGTTTTTCTCAAATGAAATACTTTAAAAAGACCAAAACAAAGAAAAATTTCTTGGATAGAAAATTTACTGCAGCACATCATCATTTCTGTCCTTATCAAAACAACAAACAAACAATTATTACCTCAAGATGTGTACCATTGGTGCAGTCTTGTTGCTCCCAGTGGCACTAATGGAAGTTAAGCATGTGCATCATTGAAAAGGAATATATTTCAGTTTAAGCATCATATTTTATTATAACCTTGTCTGCATAACTAAAGGACTCCCTCATGATAACTGAATGAGACTTTTTTCATGATTGTCTTGTCTAGAGCAGAGGGAGAAGAGATTCCTTTGGAAGGTGGGACAGCCACGTTACATCCCAATTTTGCCCGAACTAGAGTTGAGGGATTTGAGCTCCATTGCCACCACAAGACACTGTGGGCCCACTGGGGCCTGGAATAGCATCCAACCTGCTACCCACTGTAATTGTGTCAGCAAATAAAGCATTCCCTGGGGAAGGCTTGCAGCTTTCCTACATGGATGGTCAGGGAAGTTTGCATGCAAAACCTGAACAATGGTAGAATTGCACTCTCCATCAGCAAGTAAACCTGAGCTTCAGTCCCAAGGTTATGTTTTGCAGTAATGCAGTGGCTTGTTTTCTAGGTCTGCCTACAAACACTGGCAAAAATGATGCAAATTGCAAACAATGAGTGGGAGAAGTGTATGTACAGCCTACTGTATTTTCTTCACAGGTTTTATCTGTGCCTTTTTCTTTTTCCTCTGTGATGTTTTGTGAAAGCTTTCTCCAAGGTGACACAACCTGAGTCTTATTTGTAGTTTTAGTCAAAATGTATTACCTGGGAAAGTAACAAAATGGGAACAAAAATTATAATGTAATCTAACAGGTCCCAAAATATCAGGAAAATGTATTTGTTTTAAGTCAGAATGCAAGTTGGGACAGACACCTTTCAAATTTGGGTGGCTCACAGAGAAAAACACTTATTTGTGCCAGTTATGGAAATGCATTGCCCTCAGTGGGATCACAAAAATACATGTAGAGAGACACAATCCATGGACAGCTTATTTAAGCAGATGGCTTCATTTTGGGGGTGTACTGTTTGCCTAGCACATTATAACTCTAGCAAAAGAGATTTGTATCACTTTTCTTATTGAGTTATGACCTGTATTTTCAAATGTGGGTGCTTACAGTTAGCAGTTAAATAAGTGCCCTGATTTCCAAAGCCACTGAAGAGGCATAAGGATGTCTCTTTGTGTTCTTTTTTTAGTTTGTTTGGTTTTGGTTTTTTGTTTGTTTGAGTTTTTTGTTTTGAATGCTTAAGATGTCACTCAGTCCTGTAGAGATTAATGAATCATCAGGGATCTTGAACATCACTTTCTTGACCAAAACAATCAAGGACTTCCATGTTTAGAGATATTATTAGAAGCAGGTGAATGAGATAAATTCACCACACAGCAGTTAGGTTCATTTGGCAGCACTGATCTAATATGCAGAAGGAAAAAGGATTGTCTATATGTTCCCAACCACCTTTGCAGAGTCTTCACTGTTTTAACTCCTTGATTATGTCTCTCAACTTTATTATATGTACTAAGCTTAGGGTCATAGAATATAGGACAAAACCCTGAGAATTAAAATCTACTAAAATTAGTTCAGCTTTGACCAGTAAATTGGACCAGATGACCTCCAGACATCACTTCCAACCAAGTGATTCAAGTTAAACCTTATGCAGTTTGATTATGGAGATGATTTGAGGGAAGTCAGAAATGCTGGCGGAATGATGGCAGCTCCCGAGCCACCAAGAAACTTAGAAAATCCCAAAGAGGCTTATAAATTTGTAAGGCTAAGAGAGGCAACAAAAAGGATACTCAATCCCACCAAATAAGGCCAAGTCTCATTCATTAATAGGTCAAAATATTCATAGATGGTGGTGGGTAGGAGGAGAAGTCTAGAATAGCCTTCCAAGGCACTGCAGTGGCAGCAAAACTCCTGCCAAAAGAGGCAGAGTAAATCGATCAGGGTGAGGTGAGTTGACCTTGGCTGGATTCCAGGCTCCCAACAAACTGCTCTAGGACTTCCCCTTCTCATCTGAAAAAGGGACAGAAAATATCATGGAAAAACCTCGCAAATTGAGATAAGGCAGTTCAGTAAAGTAAAAGTCAATGGCTGTGTTTCCACAATCAAACAAAACCCCAAAGATTTTATTCTCTACTTCCCATCAAAAAGCGATGTCTGACCACTTCCCAGGCAGGAGGGCTGCAGCACAAGTGTTTAGATTTCTCACTCCCAGCTTACTGGCAGCGCTGGGGGTTGGAATGTTGGAGAGACAGCACTGATGCTGCTGGAGCACACCTCAGCAGTAGCCAAAACACTGCTGTTGATCACTTTTCTAGCTACAAATGCAAAGCACAGTTCTTGAGGGATGCTATGGGGGAAAATAATTGTTTGAGAAAAATCTCAGCCAGACCTAATGCACAGGGCAAAATACAAGGCACAATGAGATGAGCTTCAATGGTATTATTGTTATCAGAGCTCTTAGGGGCTGATAACCCTAATCTGAAACCTCAATACTGAGATGATTACCCTGGTCAGAAACCAGATTGAAAAAACTTCTGAAAAAAGAAAAGCAGTAAGGAGTAAATAGCTCTCTATAGAAATCCAAGAAAGTAAAGTGTGCTTCTTCACAGAAGTCTTCAGCAGTATTGGAGTGAGAAACACCAGCTCTGAAATACAAACCTCCCTGTAAGAGAAACAAGGCTGCCGAGTTCTTCTGGATGAAGATCAGTGCAATGAGAGCCTGGTGATCAGAAGGGCTCTCTCTTCTCTTATCCAGAAAGGATGTAGCAATTCAGATTATAAAAAAGATACAGAATCAGAATCAAAGCAGGAACCTGGGAAGAGATATTTGCAATATGTTCATTGCTCCATATGTTCCTAGGAATTTCAAACTCCCTGCCACATATTTTCCACTACTTAATGTGACATCTTTCATTAATGGAAAGCCAAGTCTCATTCATTTTGCTCATGTGACTTAGCAGGAAGTGTTCTATTTATTGATTCATGAAAAGTTTGGCCTCATAAATTACCAGAGAAGAGATCAACAGGTCTGCATTTTCCTTTCTGCAGCCTGCTCTAGGATTACACCAGGGTAAGAACTGAGTCACTAGTCACAAGGAAAGTGACTTTCACAGTCACATTCCTTCAGAAAGAAAAAATAAAATTATTTATTTGTGAAATAAAATAAAACTCTGGAAAAAAACTCAAACACATAAATTCATTATATGAGTGCTAGGATTTCTACAGATTTCAGTTAAGTATTTTACCATTTATGATCATGAGCTATGTTATCTCTATGTGAGTATGGTACGTATTTTTTCTCTTTTATATAATTTTGTTCCATGAAACACCAGTATGGTATTGGTGAAGGTTTTTTCAGGGAGTCATATGACCATTAAAACATTACAGATCAAGTTTATACTGTTGAAAGATATGAACTCAACCTTACATTAACCTAGAGCTTTTACCAATTTCTAGAAGCCATGGCAGGAATTAGACAGATGTAACCTGACACCTCTTTACTTAGATTTTCATGGAAGCCACTTTTCACTACTAGACAAGGTCCCAAGACCACTTTTTTTCCAAAGATACCAAGGTCAATTCACAGCAAATGTTAAATCATCAGTAATGATTTTTAATTTTAAAATAAAACCCACAATATTCCTTCTAGCTTAAAAGTAAGAGAGATGTTGACTAATATGCATTTATGGCCATTTAATATCTCCAGATCTAATAAAATAATGGTAATTTTTGTTAAGCAATATTATGCATGCTAAGTACAATCACTGATCCAGTCCATGTTGAGACAGCAGACATCATAATTATTTCTATATCTAAGTATATTTGAAATTTAAACTCAAAAGAATTGGCAATATTAAGCATGCATAATCAAGGTTTAAATGTTACAGGTGTAAGCGTTGGAAGCATATTTTTCTTCTCTCAGCACTTTTGTAATATTCTTAAATCTTTTCTAGGTAAATCTGTTTGGTGGCATAATGTTGATAAATAAAGTTGTGGACACATTTGGTTTACAGTCACATTTTTGCTATAGTTAAATACTCATGTCTCTTAAAAAAAAATATTAGTACAATAAGGACTGTTGAATTCAACATCTCTTTTTTTGTCCTGGTTCAAAACCTGCTGAGATTTGTCTTCAAAAAGAAGTAACTCAGTGACAAATCCAAATATGCTTGGTCTGTTCTTTTCTGAAGAATCACTCAGGAGTTCAATTAAACATACTGCAATCAAAGAGAGATGTCAACTCTCTTCAAGGATTTGAAGTGAGGAATTTTGTTTGCTTGTTTTTCTTTTTACTAAGATTGTAATTTTCAGAGGCATCTGATTTAAAATGAGAGTTTTTGTTTGCCAGGTTCAAAAAAAACTGCATCAGGGAAGGGAAGGATTCTCAATGGATGCAAATTAGCAAAGTTGATTTAAAGTTGATGGAGGAATGTTCATTTATATCAACTGTCATTCTGACACAAGCTGTATATATTTTAACAGGGAAACATTCACAATTTTACAAATTATTCCATTTCAGGTCTTATGTGTTTCATGATTAACAGAGTTGTCTCATATAATAGAGGTTGCTGTTTTTCTTCTTGAAGAATATATTGGTTAAAAGCATCACAAGGAAAGAAAATCTTGACATAAAGGAGTTCACTTTATTTCCTTAATTACTATTACAGAATCCAGCAGCAATAAGGTATTTTGAAACTACATTGTCCAAATAATATTAATATGCAGAGGTGGGAAATGAACATCAAGTTACTCAAAATCACCACTGTCCAGGCAGAAACTTGCATCTCAGAAAATAAATTACTTGTAAAACTAAATGTCTATGTGAAATATTAAAGTTTAAAACCATTCAGTATTACCCATTTTAAATACAGTCACCCAACTTATGCTGCTTCTTCTCCAACCATATCTGAAAGTGAGCAGGCACATTGCATCAATCAAAAGAAAACTGCAGTGAGAAAAATAATCCCCCATCAAAGCAAAATACATAAATACATAAATAAAGCCAGTGTTACATAAAATATCAGCAGTACTGAAAAGTATTTAAATGAGTGTTTAGAAACTTAGGGGTATTTTTCTCTTCTTCCTTCTGCCTCTCCCCAGTCTCTCCCCAGCCTGGGCTTGTTTTATTTGGTGCTTAAAGAGTCTGGTATATTAGGCAAATATTTATGGACTTGACTTTAACCAAAATCCTGTTCACAGCTGCACCTGAGAGTTACTCCAGCCTTGGATTGGAGCAACTCTTGGGGATCAGCAAATTGTTTGCACAGCCACGGACGGGGAATTAAAAATCTTGTTGAATCAGGATTAGCAGTCTGCATGAGGAGGAGGAGGAGAGCTCATTTCCATAAGCTCTTCATATCCCAGGCTGCTTCTCAACTCTCTATGGCCTGCAGACATGTGTGACCCAAAAATGGGGGGAAAAAAATGTGTAAGATTGACAGAGAAAAAATGAAAATAAAGAAAGAAGGGGACTTTTGCAATGACTACAACTTTGCTTTTTCTGCTTAGCAGGGTCTGAGCCACCTTCCTGCCCTTTCAGGTAGACTCAAATGACCTCCCACAACTGGAAGTGCATAGCAGTGTCAAGACAGATCCTGGCAGCACAGCTAAACCTTTGTTCCTGCCTCAAGCAGTGTTGCCAAGCAGGTTCAACTTTGTGGGGCCCTTTTTATTTCCACCTTCTGATTAACGGTAGAAGAGCTGTGTCTGCTGTGTGAAGTCCCACATCTCACATCTCTCGAGCTGCCTACCTACCTCAGCCTCCCAAGGTCTGGGCAAGAGCATGCTCTCTGATCATTAGGGGCCCTTAGCTGATTGCTATTTGCATGGGCATCAGCAGCATTTAAATCCAAACCAAAATACACCACCGAGGCATGTATGGGTGTCTTTCATGTAAGATGAATGGATAAAGCTGGCTGAAATTAACAAACCATTCAATGACTTAGAGTTGCCCTAAATATGTAGAGAGCTAGCAGTGTAGTCATGTGAACTCTATTTCCTCATTAAGAACAAGAGCACGAGGTCTCTTACTCAATAGAGTGAAATACAACTGCCCACAACTGTCATGAAGTATATTCAGTAAAACCTGAGGCTAAGGTGGCTTTAGGGTCTCCATTACCTGCTCAAATTTCTTCATGGCCACAGTCACCACTGCCACTGCTTCCTCTCCTGATTATAACCAGGGTGGTTGAAGGGTAACAAGTTTATTTTGAAACAAATCAAACCACAGGCAGATGAAAATGTACCTATTTGAAATGTATATATTTGAATTCTATTGATTATGAGAAAAAAAGAAGCACAATGTAACAAAGCATTGCAAAATCCAACTCAAAATTACTGAGGATATGTGTGTAAAGCCAGACAAAAGCAAATCACGCTTTTCACACCGAGATTTTTCTTGTTTATACTTGCTATCCCAGAAGAGCCAACTGAACAACTCCTTCAGCATTAATTGGCAGCTATAAGGCTAAATCTCTACTATACTCTGTGGACCAGACCATGTCCTTCTCTGTGACAGCTCACCCATTGATGGATCTTCTAACAACTGCAATTGTAGAATCAAAAGTAGAAATCAGTTTCTGAAGAGCTCAAAAGAAAAATCACACGTCCCAGCTATGTGGTCACTTCAATCAACCACCCTTTTATACGCTGCATTAGAAAATTTAGCTAGAGTTTGCACAGCTCAGGTTTATTGACTTTGTCAGTCTCATTTTTATTCACTAGACTAGCCTGAAATTTTTGAATGAAAAATGTGTACAAATTTGGCCCATTTTCAAAACTTGATTTTTTTTAATACTGCTAAAGCCCATTAATGTACTTATGATTTGACAGGCAACCTTTTTCTTTTTTTTTTCCTAATTGAAAGTCTTTCTTTCCTCTTTCCTGCCCCATAGAAGCTGCTTTTTGATGTCCCTAAAGTGCTCATTTGAAGTGATCTTTTCCATCACACTTCCCCTGCTGCTGCCAACACTTACATATTTGAAGTCCATCTGGGTTATGACTCTATATCATTTTAAGCACTTCTGCAATCTTCTTGTTCCTAGACTGCTCCGAAGGCTGAAAAGACCCTTAAAATCACTGAGGCAATCCTCTTCACCTTTTAAATTGCAACTGCATGTCCAGGCTGTCACACAGGTCACTAGGCTGCGTTACACTTAGGACACAATCGTCCTGGATCTGGATACTCCCACATATGTTATCCCAGACCTGACGGCTTTTACTGCTTGGAGACATAGAGACCCTGGTCATCAGGCCTTTGTCCACAGGGGAGTGCCAACACGAAGGACACATCCCAGATATCCCCACCCAGCATGCTGCTGCCAGTCTTTCCACGTTACATATTGCCACCCTACTTCTTTCAACTGTTGCAGCATCTGCTATACCCAAATCTAAGGAGGAATTTTAAGGTTGGTGTCTGTCATTTCATCAGTAGGAAATTCTTAGTTTTTGTTCTCCTTTACATTGTTCTAACCTTTTTGCATGCATCATGTTCTTTCATTTGGTATAAAGTACCTGAATTATGGGAGAGTTTGTTATAACTCCTCTTTTTTTGTACTTTCCTTCATGTCCCAAATCTCTAATTTCCTTCTGAAATCTCACCTCTTAAAACCTACTAACCAACAACAGGCAACGTTCCCCAACACCACCTCCACCATAGCACCCCTTCAGTCTGGCCTTCCCACCAAGAAGTAGAAATTGCCTCTTCCCCCTCACTCACTGCAGAGAAACCTCAGTTTCAAGCTTTGGTTTGCCTGATGCTGCTCAGGGAATATCCATAGATGTAGGTCACACTTTCTCCCTCCTATACTGTCACTGCTCCTCCAGCCGCAGCAGCCACACAGCAGAGTGGCTGAGACTCAGGGTCTGTCAGTGCCTGCACTGAACCCTAACAGCTGATGAATCCAAAAGTTTTTCATGCAGTCCATATTGTTTTCTCTCCAAGGTGACAGGGACGTTGCTCGCAGTCACACCGAAAATAGACAAATTGATGCATACTGCAGAGAGGGCTCCGTGTCTTCAGTACGTTTTTGCAGATATTTTTCTTTTGTTGTCTTTAGGACTGGTGCAGTGGCACATTACATTAGTGCAAACTGGTGCTGATGCTCAGAGGCTGTGCCCACTCTGTCAGTATTCAAAATATTACCGCAATCTGCAAGTAAGCAATAAGATATGACAAGGAGTGTGATACTGTAACATAACAATGTACCTCGAGGGACACCTGTGAGGGAGGAGGTGAAACTGAGTGTATTCAAATGCCCAAGGTGTGATTTTTATCTCAAACCATAATGTAATAAGATGTGATAATAAAAAGGCACAGGGCTGAAACAAACCATGTCTTTTTTAGAATGTCAGCCTGCTTATGTGGTATGTTGTAAAAATTCTTGTGTGATTTCCTGCCTTCTAAATAGAATGCTTAAAGAATTATCTGAGATAATTTACATTAGTGTGTTTCTTTTTAAAAAATACATTAGCCATGGTAGGCCTAGATTCTTCATGTGCTTCAAGAATCCCTTATACATCCAATATTGTTTTGCCAATATATAAAAAACCTCAACATGAGAGAAATTGGCTCAATCATTTGTTTTATTTTAAACATAAGGGATTTAGAAGTACCAGGAGAGAAATGCAATACACAACTAGTTCTCTACCTTCATAACACGTCCACTCTTTTCTTGATGACATTTTGCAAGTGTGTCACTAACACAAGTACTACACATGCCTCAAATCCTCCCATGTTATAAAAAATTTAAATTTGCTTAAGCAAAACTAAAACACAGCAGCTAACAAACTCCTTGGGGATAATTTCAAGGGAAACCATGCTCCATAATTTAAAGTTTTTGTGGACCTACAACACAAGTCTGGGGTTCCTGGTTGACAGAAGGTAGGATATGATTCAGCAGTGCCCTGGCAGCCAGGAGGGCCAGTGCTGTCCTGGGGGGCATCAGGCACAGCATTGCCAGCCAGGCAAGGGAGGGGATGGTCCTGCTCTCTCTGCTCTGGAGTGGCCTCACCTCCAGTGCTGGGGGCATTTTTGGGCACCACAAAATAAGAAAGATAATAAGATATTAGAAAGATAATAAAGATAATAAGATATTAGAGTGTGTCCACATACTCTGGGATTCTGTGAAATCATAGGTATAAAATAATTTTCAAACAAGTCATAATGAGAAGATGCTGTCAGAAGACTTGGAAGGTGGAAAGCTCATAGTGACCTGTTACCAAGTAACCTCAGTTCTCAGTGACTTGAGTCTCAGAACAGACATCATGTTATTACATGGTCAGGTTAACTGAGGATGCAATACCTTGAACAGCAGATGATAGCTCCTGCCATCAGAGCTCTTCTGTCAAATCTCAGAACTCTTTATGTTCAAATTTTAATTCAAGAGTTCTCAATATAATCCAGTGCTATCTTAGAAAAAAAATTGTATTATTCAACTGAATGTACATCATCACAAAAGTTTGTTTTACCAATACAGTAAGCCTCAGTCTTTACCCTCTCCAAAATATGCCATTGATTGTATTTCATGAAAAGAGAAGAACACTTTCATACGAATACAATCCAGCCACTAACAAGAGATTTAATCTAATTGTTGGGTAGAAAATAACTATTGCAGGTCTTGTTATGATTATATGCAGTATTTATTGAAGCACTGAGTTCCCATTGAGATGAAACAGCTCCAGAAATATTCTGCGTCTGTTAACTGGCCATGCCTGACACCATTTTATAAGCATATATAAAATGAATATTTCCCCTGAACAGTTAAGTCCCATTGATTTCAGTGGTAGGACTCACAGGCACGACGCTTGAGACGAAGTCATGATTTGGAGCTGCTGTTATTTCTGCTAGCCAGTACTTAGTGATGCTGGTCTATTTGAGATCAGTGGGAGAAGCTCTACTGTCCTTATTTGTGGCCCCCCCAAATGTTCACATGCTTTGCTCTCCTTGCTCTCTAGTCCAGGTAAGTGTCTAAGTACTTGTACAAAACAATTATTTATTTCTCTGTTGTCTTCCCCTTATAGGGGGTCTGTTACCACAAGTTCAGCAGAGTAGGCATATGTTCTCCTCAGATGGGAGAACCATTTGGGGAAAAGCAGCCAGTTTGTGCCTTAGAGCATGGTAACATTACCTCAAGTCAGAAACAAAATTGTGTTTCCTATAGACTGTACTCTAGCAAATGGCAAAAGGAGAAATAATACAAAGGTTTGGGCTATTTTTCTCCATTTAAGGCCTTGTATAATTTCCACAGTACCACCCTCAGTGCTATGCCTGATTTCAAATTGAAACAATTACATTTTACCAACCTGAATTTCTGTTCTGGAGCTTAGTTGGATAGACTAGCTTTTTTTGCTGTCAGAATTTGAATGTTGTTTAGGGATGCAATCTGCTTTTAAAAAAAATTTGTTCTGCTCTCCAGAGGCTCGTAACATTTCAGATACTGAAATGGTTAATATTAGAACACTACATATAAATAAATAAAGGAATTTCAGGAGTGGTTGAAGTGATTCCTATACACATGCACACACATGACCCTTCAAGATGAGATGCAGTATATGAGACACTCTGTAAGACACTGAGATGTTATTATGCTTCGTATGGAGGATGCTATATAAAATATTAATGTCTTTCATTAAAATTACTCTTAATGTCAATATGTAGTGTGACTGTGCCGTGATTTCTTATGTTAGTAGGTGCTTTACTAGAAGTTATAACTTTACATTATTCAACCACAATAGTCTCTGTAGTAAATGTATTGTCTCTGTTATCAACTTACTTATGCCCCATGAAAAACCATTGCTATGGTAATGAGTATTTTATGTTACAGTATTCGCCTAATTATAAAACTGTTCCCTAACAGAAGTGCTAATATTATCCTCAACAGCAAAATCCATTTTCCAAATTAAAATATATGCAAATAATTGATCCATAACCCTCATCACAGTACTTTTATTGACAATTATTTCTGTGTATTAAAAATGTTCACAGCAAATGTAAAAGTTATTGCAATGGGTGTTTAAGAGACCTTATTTCTATAACTCTAAGGCAATGCATACCTTTTTATTTGCTGATGGACTGTATGCTGTTAAAGTGAAAAGGTTACAATAGAAATAAAATTATTCTGATTGTCTATGAAGCATAATATCATGTGAAAGAAAAATGCAAGATCTGGGTTCATTAAGCGTTTATTTGTAAATAGCATCATCCCTTGAAAGATGACACATTTAGTTCTCTGACTTTATTACCAGTTCCATGAGGCTCAATGTTTTTCTTCAAATTATTATGATTATTATACTCAGTCTGAGAATTTGACACCTGCTGTTTCAAAACTTGATCGCAAATGTTTCAGAATATACATCAGATAGTACATATGAGAGAAAAAAGACTCAGACTACAATAATGTGGGAAGATTAAAAAATAAAATTAAAAAAAAAAAAGCCAAAATTGTTCTTCCCCATAAGTAAAATCCATCAAAACAGTTATCTAGAATATGAAGAGCACATGTTAGGTGCATTTAAATTAGTGTAATGAAATCTATAATGGAATGGTAAGAAGAAAGAAAAGATCCTTCTAACAGAGGATATAATTTTGGTTGAAGTCCATAACAAACTGTCTGTAGGAAAACAATACTAACAGGGATACAACTGAGAGTAGGACGGTTAAGCACACAAGACCAGAAATGCTTGAATTAAGAAGAATGGAACATCATTAGATAATAAGGGGTAAGAACAATGTGTGTAATATTGTACTTTATTTTTCATTTATTATTTTTGTGCTAAAAAGACTGGGTACCTGATATAGTTCAATATCTACTGTGTTACAGTGAGCATAATAATGATGTTTAACCTGAAAATCTCTATCTTTTATTCCTTTTCCTCTTAGTTTATTCTTCTTTTTCCTCATATTTATAAGTGGCTGGCTTAATAATTGTACTGTTAACTTTGCACAGTATTTCTGAGATGCTTGCTTATAATGAAAGCTTCAATACATAAATCAAAATAATGGAGAGCATTGTATTGATGATTATTCAAATAACATCATCCATTAATAGCCTGTGCATCCTGTAGGTTAAGCAGTGTTTCATTTTGATAAAGCAATTAGATGTGATCTTAACTTTGAGCATGCACTGAGTCTGTCTGCAATCACATAAATATTTAGGCATATGCTTCAGCTGGAATGAAGTGCATACGTAGGGTTAAACAGATGCTTTGCTGAGGCACAGATTCTAAAACTGTGAGCCTGATCCTTGATCTATTGAAGGCTTTCAACTCTGCTGGATGTTAGTTCTTTTATTATGTGTAAAGCTGTCCAGGGAGGATGAGATACTGACCCTAAAATGAATAACAGTACATTCAGCCAATGTTTTTGCTCATGTCTGCTTTGAATAGAGATGGAATAAAATTAATGTCTGAAATCTGCCTTATTTGAGAAAAGAAGTAAAAAAGGTCAGAACTGGGGGGCCTACACTTAGATATAATACCAGTTTCTGTCTTTTATCTAAAGGTTATTGATGTCATATACAGGTAAGAGCTGATTCTAGATTGCTTTGGTTTTTATTTACTTAGGATATTTTGCAATGCTTTGTATTTCTGCAGCACAGACTGGTGCTTGCATAATTTCTTTGAGAAAACAAAAATAGAGAGGAACTCCTGTGTAATCAGGTCCAGTTTATGGCTAATGGAGGATACCAGGTCATATAGTTCTGATAATAAATTTATCAAGCTCTTTGTTTAAACACATTAGATTTTTTTTACCCTTCATTGCTCCTATCTGAAAACTGTTCCAAAACTTCAGTCCTCTGTTGGTTGTAAATCTTCTCTTTCTGTCCTAGATGTGTTTACAACCAATTTATACCCATTTGATCTTATGCCAACATTGTCTTGGATTTTAACCCCTCTCTAGTTGAAGAAACATAATAAAATTTTAAAGGAGAAAAGGGAATTACATTGTTGAAAATCTGTAATGCTGACACTGTTAAAATATGGAAAATAGAAAATACTCTCACATTCTGATTTTGGGGTACTTTTACTCACTTTCAGAAGTAACCATCAAAATCTAAAACAAACAGTGTTTGATTTTTCTCTTGGACAGATGAGAAAAAAGAAAAAGAAAAAAAAAAAAGAGATGTATAAGTGTGGACACTCCTAAATAATAAACAACCCAACATCTATCTCTATAATTAATCACTCCTAAATAAAAAAAAAATCTGTGTTATCTTCTTTCTGGCCTTACTTAGCAGTTATTTTGAAAGGACACTGGTCAAACCACTGCTCTCTAGGGGTAGCCTTTGTTTCTCACAGACAGAATACTCAGAAAACTAGCTTCCAAAATATTCAAGGTTTCTGGATTGTACCAGTTTAAGGCTATTTGCACAAAAGCCATTGTTCTGAGGGAAAACATTGGTTTTCTTTTTCCTATAAATGAAACAGGAATTTTCATGGAACAGAGTTTTCACAACAAAAATGGGGGATTTTTAAGTAAAGTAACACTAACATCTTCTTCTCCTTCTTGGGTTAGGCACTATCCATTGGTCCTATTCCCAAATTGTGGAGCTCTTCTGTCATTTATAGCCTTGGCAGAGTATTCACAGAATATAGGTACAGCCCTGGATAGAAGAGGAAATATTTTCCGAGCTTCTTCTTCTTCTTTTCAAAGAGACTGAACAGGCTACCTGCAGTTGATCATCTGTCTTTTGATTACAGAAATATAAATAAATA
>VYXD01014140.1:982426-1002648 GCA_013397195.1 Hylia prasina
TATAAATATAGTTACAGATATAGATAATTTTCAATGCACTATGAATGCAGCAATATCAGATTTTTTTTTAAGTGAACACATATAATGAATTTTCAGGGTATTCACAGCAACAGTATTGTAAATATTTCCTCTAATTACAAATCTCATTTATAGGTTTTAAAATACATAAATATTGTAGAAAGATGAAGACTTGAAAACAAAAATAAATATAGAGCCTTGAAAATTCTGAATATTGAAGGCATAAAATTATTTTATACTTGAATATCTGCATTTCGCTAGTTCTTTTCCAAAATAAGTAAGGTCATGGAAAAAAATAACACCACATGGCAGCTTGAAACATTCACTAAGAACTTAGCCTTCTTGGACCACCATGGTTTCCTCAAAGTGAAGATTTTGTGTAGGAAACACTTGAATCCAACTTTGTTGAAGTGAAGACTATGGGAATATACACATTTTATAAATTTTGAAAGCACCTGATAGGACACTCTCAATCTTCAAGGATATCTTCAAGATAAATATTCTTGCCACACTGAATTCTTCCTTTGCTTTTCAGGCTGGTAATAAATCTTACAAAGTTAGTTCAGCTTTCAAAGCAAAGGAAAGGGTTTAAAAATATCCCATAAACAAGAAGAATTAAAAATGCTAGTGCCCAATCGTATTGATTTCACTTAGAGTTGAGGGCACTCAGCACCTTGCAGGAGGCTCTTGCAGCATCAGACGATCAGGCCCTTATGCAGAAGGAAATCTTTCATTGATTGCTCTTAACTATAAATGGTGTCATTTCAGAAGAAGCAGCACAGAATGTCAAATGTGTGACACATTTTTAGGCCCACTCTTGCAAACATTTATGCACAGGGGAGCATGTACACAGGTGAGACAACTTGATGAGGTCTAGCAGGCACAGGGAGGCAGGAGCCACTCTCCCTTGGCTGCCCTAGGCAGAACTGTGCAACCAACAGACAGTTTTTCTCCACTCCCTCATTTTCCTCTATGAGCCACTTTGAAGGCACGTGAACTGGGTGCAAAGATTTACTCCTTTACAAGTGCTCTCAGAAATGCTTCCTCTCCCTCCCTTTCTAAGTCACTTCATACACTTTATTTCCTTTCAGTGAACTTTCCAATACGCCCAGCACCTGTCCCTTTAATATAGCACACAGGGTTCTTTCCCTCCATACTGTACATTATCCTCATTAACACATATCAGTCAAAAGCACTGTTAATTAAACTGGCAAGATGATTACACACGCCTCCATGTGCCCCCTCAGAGCATCCGCTTGCCAAGATTTTTTCCTCCCTCATCTAAAGTGGGTGGAGAAAGCCCTGAGTAAACCAGAATTTAATATTTAGAAAAAAGATCCCAGTACATTGTTTTCTTGGAGCAAAATGGCTTGCACATTATCACCACTGTCCTGAATAAATAAATGCAATACTGACACCAGTCTGTAAAACTAACACATCCATATTTGATCCATACAGGCACTGTATATTATGATGTTTCCTTTCAAAGCTTCTCTCCATATAGAAGATTCAATACACTGGCATTAAAGTCTGGACTAATGAGGATGTCATAAAGAATTGATTAAAGCTGGGCAAACCCAACAGGTTAAGGTGGTTGGGGTGTTTAACTTTCTTTTTCCCTTTTTTTTCTTTTTTTGTCTTTGTAAAAATCTGAATTATTTCTCAGGTTTTCTATTCACTTCCACTCCTATGTGACATTTTCACAAGGAAATTCATTGGCTTCCAGCAAATATTTCCACAGCATTTCAAAAGTTATAACCATTTTTGCCACATTGCCACAAAACTCTTTAGAGAGTTTGCAATTCTGTAATGTGCTTTGGATCAAGCTCTCTTCAAGAATACTATTGGAATGACAGGGCTGGAGGGTACAGTAGTGGAGTATAAATAAAGGCAGGCAGTGGTGATCCCTGAAGCAAAGATAATGTACTTTTCTCGTACACATACACAGGCCTGATAGCTGCAACATAAGCCATCCAAACATCTCCCTAGCAGAATGCAGTTCTAAGAAGCTGTAAGAAAATACTGTCCTGCAAGGAAGGAGATGAATTTGCAGAAATCTATCATTGAGACTAAAGAAACGTTTACTCCATAGCAGAACATCCACACCTAAGCTCCTGAGAAGTGGGACTAGTATTCAGCTGACTGCTAATACCTTATTCTCTAGTACAAGAGATGTCCTTGAATGATGAAGAGAAAAATATAGTGTAGATCAACAGCAGTTTTGCAACTCATTTTTTTCTCCTCCTGTACCAGAAGAGGTCAAGCTTTTGAAAATTATTGTAAACTGAGGAAAAATTAGGGGAAAGAGAAGCGTGAGAAAGACGGGATCTGCTCAAATTATTTCAAATTATTTTGTTCTGAACTGTCTCTTGGAAGCTGAAAGGTGGTTTCATATGTAAATAAACACTAACAGCTGGGTGAAAAAAAAAAAGGATTTCTTTTTAAAAAGGAAATTCACAAAAGTTACCATGTTCAACAAATATTTCCTAGTTTGACTATGCCAAAATTTTCAGTTGAAATATTCATAAAAATCTTGATGTGTTGGATGGAACTTTGACATGATTCAACAATATTAAACCTACCTTGACAGAAAGGAAAAGAGACACTCCTTATAAAAGTTTTCAGGCTGACCATATAGAGGTCAGTAAAAATTCTCTTACCTTCTTTGAACTTCAGCCACTTTTAGCTGAAGGGAACAAGACTCTCCTTGTGTGACATAAAGCCATGAAAAGTCCACATATATACAATCCAGAGGGGTAACATCCTACTTATTATTTCAAAGACTAGTATAAATATCTGTATATCATGATAGAAGATCAGCAACATTTAATAAGCAATCAATTATTATTTAAAAATGGGAAGTGGTTATTAAAATTAACTTTATTGTGTTAATATTATTAACATTTTAATATTAATAATTATTAATATTTAATTATTTATTTATTTTTCTCTAAACAGTGAATACTGATCACTTAATTTTGAAATTTTTTTGCTAGTGCTATTTGCTAGCTATGTTGCAAGCTCCAGAATTCAACTAAATTTCAGTAATCCAGTTTAGAGAAAAGAGGAGAGGAACACTATGTGCTCGCAAAATCATACATGCACAATCAGATATTGAAAGGTCTCATCATACACAAAGAAGATAATCAAAAACCTCTCAATCAGACAGGTTATAGCTTTGCTCCAGGACAAAATTTATAGCTTGTTTTTTCTGCTGCTTTAAATTGAGATGCCTGACTCAAAGGCTGTGTTGTACTGGGCACACCTTCTCAGAGTGACCTTGGTTATTTTTGGAGTGGAGGCAGAGTATGCCAACCATCCCTTCCAGTACTGTCCTTGAAGTCCCAGTCCAGCCATTTAGCAGCCTATTTGCAAGCAGCAGGCATTCACTGCAAGCACTGCTGGACCCAAATCCACGCCCTTTGAAGTCAACACTAATTTAGACATTGGGTTCAGTAGACACCTATGATGGAAGGTGGCCTGATATTGCAGTTTAGTTAGTGCTGTCACTTGTTACAGAAGCTGGGGTAAAATTTACCACCTGAGCTTCCCTCTTCTTGTGTATGATCCTTCCACATCAGTTCTAAAATACTTTAATGCTACATTTATTACTCAATGGAGCATTTTGGATCTGTAACATTGACAGGGAAGCATATAGATGTCACTAGCATCAGTTTTTATGACTTACATGATGAAGATAAAATTTTCCTTGGTAATTAGGGAAAAGAATGTGCTAAAAAATTTAAAGGCCTGTTTTGATGAAGCAACTTCGTGCTGTCCGGCTTGTACAAAAGGGACCAACTGTAGCTCTGTATGACAAGTAAAAAACTCATCTCACCAAGGACAACCTAAATCTTAGGTGAACATTGATAGAAGTCACTCAGCAGATAAAAGTAGAGTAGAGAGGAGCTAATTTCTTCATCATAAATCCTCCTTAGGCTTACTGTGTGTGTTGTGCAACAACCACCAGCATAAGAACGAGGTGACAGGACTCACACCATTGAGAAACCCCAACTCACGCAAACAGGTGTAGCTCTCTTTTCCATTCTTATTCTCTTTTCTGTTTTTATACCCTACATGCCAAATGTCCCTACAATAATTTTTTGACTCATGTCAAGGAAACCCCTCTGATAATCACCAGTAGGCAAAGATTATGTTTGTTGTGGTTATGTTAGACCAGTCAGTGGTCTGGATTGTTGTCAATAAACCACTGCTTCAGGACACACAGCATGAAAAGGAAAAACAAACTGAAGGCCATAGTGATTGTCTGTAGGAAGTAATGGAAGTAACAGGTGTAATATAAACATGGATCCCAGTGAAAGTGATTGATAGTTCCCTAAAGTATGCTGCAAGAGATATAAGTCTTAGCCCCAGCAATTATCCTTCCCTCAAAATCGACTATAAATATGTTCACATGATGAAAAAAGCCTCTTAGTATTTCTGAATTACAGTTGGGGGAAAAAAAAAAAAATGGGAAAGGAAAATATACTAATCCAACCAAACAGGAATATTCCAATGACTTCCAAGGAAAGCACATTGAAAAGTAGTTTTGGAAACATGACAGAGTGATAGGAAAGGACTTCAGGCATATAGGCCATATCTACCATCTGTTAGATTTTCCAGTTTTACAGGGCTTGAAAAAGGCACTCGCCCACTTGCAGTAATGAGTGAGAAACAGTCTCTGAGGAGAACAGGCAGCATCGGGGTGAACTTCACAAGACTGTGTCTGCTTCCTTGAAATGCTCAGAGGCTACTGCTAAGGAAACAGATCAAGTCTGGGTTGGTGGAAGAGACTTCCCACCACTCTAAGCGTGAATATCATGTTACTAGTAGAAAATGACTGTGCAAATTAGCCAACAGACGGAATTCAAGAATACTCTTTATTCTTTTATTCTGAAACATCCAGTCCCAGGAGATGTTAAAGACAGGACATTATGACTGCTGGGTCACCAATCGGATTTATTATGGCAGCCACCTTACTTCAAATGATTTGAAGACATGTTAATATGCACTCACTGCAACAACTATGTTCAGGTTCTGAGTGAGCCAGCAGCAAACAATTTTTTTCTAGAAATCTAGGGAAGCTGAATTCCTTTAGTCAAAAAGTAATGGGATAGAAGTGCTATCTTTCATTCTTAAGCACGTGACAAAGTCCTGCAATGTTGGTCACACATCCTAGACCATAATTTAGTGACAAAATCATATCACTCAAAGACAGGAAAATATGTCAATTTTTTGCTTCCTCAGCTATTTTTTACTCAGACACTGGCTGAAGAGTGCCAGACTTGGAACTGCGTGATACCTTCCTTATAATAATAGTATAGACAGGGATGGAGAAAAGCCAAAAGGTTTCTCATGGAACTGGAACCTGCAATACAGAGGACTAGTTTTCTTTGAACTTTCCATTAAGGATCAGTTGACGGTCAGTTGGCTGAATTTAAAATATGTGAGCTGTACACTTCAAGTATTTATGATCTTTTCAGCCACAGCCAGGCACATGGTTTGAACAGTGAATGTAACTAACCATTGGAAACTGGGAGATGGAGCAGATTTTCCATCATCACATGAACTTCTTCCATCAGTGTAGTCAGTGTTTCCCGTGCCTCCTACTCAGTCAAAAAATAAGGGTTTGATGCAGAATAATCCTTCCAGTGAAATTCTCTGGCTTATGTAAGCCCTTTATGGTTATTCTTGTCTTGCAACCCATGCTCCGTCTTGCACACTGAACTATTTGCTAGAGGGTAGACTGAGTTTGATCATTCTGTATAGAGGTGCTCACACCTTTATCTCCTGTCTTCTGGAAACTATTTGCTAGAAAGTATTAGAATTGAAAAGCGTGCTCAGTCACTCCAGAAGGAATAAATGAAAATAAAATGGTGTGAAATTCACAAAAAATAGTCTAGTTTTATAAAGCAGTCCAAATTTTCATAAATCAGAGATTCAGAACAGCATCTCAGTTTTGACCTCGGCGAGATTGTCACCAGTGTTGGTTCTTCCATTGCATATCCTCCCTATTGAAGAGACATGGAAAATTATTCAAAACCACAAGGTGGTCCCACAGTCAGAAAAATTACCAATTTCTCTCAGTCTTCAAGTGTTTTACTCCCTGTTCTCCTGACTGTCTTCACCGTTCTTAAAAGTAACTGGCATATGACATCATAAATCTGAATTAATTTCTATGTCCTCTGCAACTTAAATGGCTGAATAACTTTTGCTACATTGGTTAGGTGGAGTCCCCCCTTACTGAACCTGCCAGCTCTCAATCTTATGCAATTATCTGTTATGAATATACAGGCACCTACAGACATAGATTTTTTTTTCCCCCCATTGTGTGCACACAGCCATTTTTACTGTAGTGACTAATATCTCTAGATCATTTAAATATTTTTCAGTCAGTATATTCATAACTATAACTAAATTTGTGCATTAAATTACATTGGGTTTTTCCAGAAAGCAGCCTTGCAGTTTTCATGACAGACAGAAATAAAAGGCAATGAAATTATGCTGATTTTTAAACATAATTTTCCAGTAGTTTAAGAAGAATAAGTTTTTCATTTAAAAAAGCCAGCAGGATCAGCAGGCAACTAAGTTCTGTTTTAGTTGAAAATCAGTGGGAGGGAATATAAAGCCATATTTTTTTTTCCTAAACGGAACTGGAGCAGCAGCAAAGCTAACAAGTTGTAATCAGCCAAGATTTTTTTTTAAACATATCGCAAAAAAGGTACTTTTAAAAAATCCATAGTGCCCTGGTGCAACATAACAAAGCATATTTGCTTCAAGTATTTATTCTTGCAGTAGAAAGCACAAGAAAGAAACAGCTCAGGGAAGATAGGAGAGGGAATTGTAATATCCAAATATAATTGGGGTTGTTCATTTATATTTACAAAACCCTCAATAACCATCTATCTAATGCTGTATCCCTCCCAAAATATAAATTATAAAAAAGCATCCCTCTGATGATAGGTGAATACTCACCAGCCTAATGTCAAGAAAACAAACAAACGATCCTTCCAGCTCTCAGCTCAGCCTTTCTCAGTAGAGTGGAAATAGTGAAGTGGGTTTTTCAGCTTGATGCAAAGGTTAAAAAATCAGATCAATGGTAAACCAACTGTAAGAGAGAGCTCTGGAGAAATCATTACTAAAGATTGTCCTGCTAACCTCCCTTTCCACAAATGTCTCCATTGACTTTACTGGGCTTTGGAGCACACCCAGAATGATTTGTTGCCCACTGCTCTGTCAACTGAAGAGAGAAAATCTCTCAAATAGGCAAATCCTAGGCCACTAAGGCTCTAGGGACTAATGCCAATAATGTGCACCAGCCAGAAATTTGCTGCCTGCCAGGACACATCCACTGAAAAGACATGTTTAAGCAGATACCAAAATTCTGCACTGAACTTTTGCTTCTGTTTCCAAATGGTCTCTAAGGCTATATAACTTTCTCTTTTACAGGAATTAAGAGTTACAGTGGCTGGTACAAGCATCAGAAACTAAAAGGGAGTTTGGCTCAGAGTTAAGGTTCAGGCATTGCTGTTTGCTAGGCTGTATTGCTTTCTTAAAGAACAATACTCAGATACGCAGATGGAAAGCTGAACAACCCTGTGATAATACAAATTAAAATCTCTTCTCAAAATATTTCTTGCCCCTACCTATCATAAAGATTTTCAAATATATATATATATCAAAATATATATATAGGAAAATTACATATGATCACAAACCAAATGGCCAGATATTTCTCTAAATATACATCAGACTGCAACAAATTATAGGCTGAAGACACTTGCTATGAGCTCTAGGAAGAGGCAGAGGAATAAAATTGAGACTTATTTGATAGTTTAGCAGTAAAATTAAAGGACTACAACTCTAAAATAGTTTTAGGATGCTAAGTTATAGGGTTATGAACAGGTTTTTGAGGTTTGTGAAAAATTCTTTGACAAACTTCTTCATGTGATTTATCTTTGGATTTTACTATATACTGCTTAGAGTACTCTCCTCCAAAAGGTGGGGAATCCCTGAAAGGTGCTCAATTTATATGCAGCAGTATTTCACCCATGGTACCAATACAGTAAATGGTTGACACATCACCCTTCCTTCCAGCATCAGCACCTTCATGCCTTCACTCGACGCATCCTGATCCAGATCAAAATTTTACTGTCTGACAACATTTTCTTGAAAAACTGGTCCATTTGTTTGTAAAAACAGCACATCACGAAACTGTGAATCTCTCTGACTCACATTAAGTATTTCTGCCCAAGTCCATTTTAAATTTAAACTGGTATCAAAAAATGTGAATATTTTTCCCAAATTCGTCTCTAGCAGAAAATTACCTGACTTTATGCAACACCATTGATAAATTTTAGAACACAATTACTTTCAAAAGAAAGGCAAGTTTATCAAAGATTTCTATTGTAATGTTATAGCCACAAAGACGTCAAGAAAGACAGATGACGTCCAGATTTGATATTTGACTGCAGCTCTTCTATAGTCTGGGGAATAATTGGCATGTACAAGAGCATTAAACTATAGGCACTGTGATTCCCTCACTCTGACAATAGCATTTCACATCATTAAGGTGAAAGAATGACCTGCATGACTGGCCAAACCAAGCCTCAGGTCACTTCAATAATTAAAAAGATAGGTAAGATCAATAACAGCAAACAGTAGCACTTTACAGCACAATGACTGGTTACATGTAGTATAACTGGCAGTAACAACCTCATATTTATTAAGGCTGGGTGAAATTAGAAAGAGGAAGAGAAAAAACAGTCAAGTACTATTGTATACATTTGTTTTCTGGCCATCAATATTTAACTTGCTATGGAATTTCAGTGACTCATTGATTGAATGTGGAGATGTGTAATCAGCACACAGATTTTATTTAAGCATTGATCTTTCCGTCAAAAGCCCCATAGCAACTCTCCTCAAGAATTTCTGATTTGTCAAGGCCAGGCACTACAACTAATATAGACTGTGCTTTGTTCTACACACATGTGGATGATCAAGCAGAAATCAAGACACCTCTTCAGGCAAAATGGGGTTCAGTACACTGATTTTTTTTTTTTTTGAGGGGGGAATAAAATGTTTAAAACAGAAAATTTTTCACAGTATTAAAACCCTGTCTCTCATCTTCTTGTGAACAGTCTCCTCTCCACCCAAAGTATCATCGGCTATTCTTGATATCAAATATCAACAAGATCATGGGCTCAGTGCTGTATTGATACAGGACTTTGATTCTTCATGATTATGCAAAGAATTGCAGACAGCCTAATAGGATGGAGGAAATCTCTCATTGCATACTTGGGCTTAAAAATAAATCCAAATTTAAAATCTCTCATTGAATATTTTTTAATCTTAAAATTAGGGGTTTTTTAAAAATAAAACCCAGAAGGACTACTTTGACAATATTTAGAATGTAGAAAAAGCAAATGCTAATTTTACATACCCCACAGTCAGCTCTCCTAGGCTTATATCCACTGCCTATGTGTATCAATACTTCTACATCAGCTGGTACAGATTCCAATACTGTGACTGCACTGATATTTACCAGCTGAATCTCTTCTCCCATGTTTGTAGAAGGCAGTTCAGTGGGCTGTGCCAGGAAACTGGAGTCAGTGGGCGACACATCAACCTACTTGTCCTGGGGGAAAATTTCTACCTTTTACCCTGTTTTCAGAGCCTGTGTTTAACCTGTTGGAGTTGTCATGACAATAACCTTTTGCCATTAATTTAAACTGGGTTTTAAGTTGCTTGTTGTTCAGCAAAAACATCATTGTAGACGTGTAAATGATACCCCTCAAACTTTAGCCTTTGTTGGCTGACACACCTCTTGAAACACAGTACACAGCAAAACTGTATCAAGATTAGAGACCATGGCTGGTGATAACTTTCAGTGTTATTATCTTAATAAACTTTCTGTACTTGATTAGCCTGGATAAAGAAGATATAGATCAGCCATGATAGCTGAAAAACTGCAGATAAGCTGGTCATCCTTTCAAGATAAAAATGCCCATCTGTTCTGAGATTGTAATCAAGGACCCTCTGCTGATATTTAGTCTATTCCTACATGGCCTCTAGCTAATTAAATACTAAGATGAAATCCATTGTTAATGCTTTTTCTTTTCATTTAACTCACTTCATTGTACCCACTCTGTGCTTTTTTAAAGATCACAGCACACTAAAATCCTTATAGAAGGCTATAAAAGCCACTTATACCTAGTAGCCTCATACAGTTGAAGGGTTTAGGAGCAGCAGGGTTTATAACTCACTGCTCTTTGGTGAGAACAAGAAATGTACAGCAAGAAATTTGTTATAACAAATGCAAATTCACATAATTCTATATATTAGGGGGCTGTAAAGAATCTACAAATTTCCATCTGTTTTGTTTTGTTTGGGGGCTTTTTTTCCCCAAATACTGCTTTTAATGTCCCCACTCTGGGTTCCTTTCTGGTTGACTTTGTGGGGTTTTGGCTTAGAACTTTAGGGGTTATGGGGTTTGATTTCTTTATTTGCAAAGTTGAAAAAGACCTTAGCAACATGTTACTCATCCGGGAGTGTGAATGAATAAAAGTTAGGACTGAAAAGGATTAGGTGTGGAGGCGATTCTGTGCCAACATTCTCAGCTTTTCAGAGATATATTTTAACGGATTATGAAAAAACAGCAACCTTTCCTCAATAAGATTTCTGGTAGTACTGCTATAGTATTGCTTCTCATCAGTCCTTCCGTCATGGCATTCCTTCTGACAATGTCTAGATATATAACTTTTTCCCTGTTAATTTTTTTAGAATTCACTCTTCTTGATTATCTGAAGTGAGTTCTCAATTTGCAGCACACAGAACTATTAGTAGTTTATAGGCCTCTTTTGATCAACTGGACTCTGTTGGGCTTTGAACTCAGAAATTTCGTAAGGTATATCTTTTCTTATAGCAACTGTTATGAAAGTATCTTCTTGCTGTCTTTATTCAATGCTCTATGTTGACTGTTTATTCATTTATTAATAGACTGCCTCCAGCCTAATTTTTTAACCTTAAAACATTTGGTCCACAAGTCTTTTTCAAGTTCCAGTAAACAGATTAAACACTAATTTTTCCACAGGAGGAAACCAGCATCAAACGTTGTATTTTATATATTACTTACGCTGTTTATTTGTATTACTACTATGACCTCTGCTATGAATACAGCTCTTTTCCACTGAAATTTAACTATTCTGCATGATGTTCTATCTCCATTTTCTGAGATACTAGCTGAATTTGTTATGAGATGATTTTAATAAAGCAGTCCTGAGAGATCAAGGGCCCATTGCATTGCAATGTTCTGCCACTTCCAACTTCTCTGTGTTAACCAAGAATATCCTTCTTTCAAGATCTATTCTATTAATTTATTTCAAAATAACACCAGGAACTTCTGTGTTTGCCGTGCTAGATTTTTTTCCAGCCGCTAATGTCATCACAAACAAGTTTCATATCCATTTTAGCGTCCCTCATTGCTGTTGTTTATCAGGTCACACTTTCAAACAGCTGTCTGTAGCATGTATTACAACTTAACTTCTAGCTGTGCTTTTCTACTCCTCCGTCTCTCTTTTTCAGTTTCTGTGGCTCTTCTTTATCTCAGCTCCTGCTATGCCAGGTGTCCTCTCCACATTAGTTCCAGACCTTCCAGGCATACGTGTTTCTGTGTCCCCATCCTTCTTTGGGGAGGAGGTAAAAATAAAAAGGAAAAAAAAAAAGAAAAAAAAGGAAAAAAAAAAAAAGGCAATTTCCATGCAAGCCTTTGTACACTATTTTATCTTAGCCCTACAGGCAAGCAGACTTCTAACATAGCTTTAGGAGCTTCTTGTATGCACCTTCTCTCTAGAACTTCTCCCGCTTCCACAGTGGTGAACCCAACTATAAGATAAGCATGCTTTCTTTGTTCCTATCCTGATTTCTCCTATTGCATTTTTTATTTCATGCCTCTTTTCTTCTTGTACCAATTTTCCTTGTAATTTTAATCCACTGTCTCAAACCCACCAACAAATTTCACACACTTCAGATTAATTCATTAGCATCTGTGCAATCATACTAATGTAAATTCATCTTAAAATATCAGAACCTTCTATATTATAGGAATCTTAGCAATTTCTGAGTTCTAATGCAACTTTTTTTTACTACATTATTCATGAGATTTATCTTGACAGAAAAAAAAACTAACAAGGCAATGACCACATATATCGTTCTAAGGACTTAGGTTTTGTAAGTATCAAGAAATATAGAGGAAATCCAGGCAAAATATAGCATTATTTCAAGTACCAAGAGGTGATGAGCAAATTGTACTATCAGATGTGTCCAGTTGCTCCTGAGCAGCTTAGTTTATTTCAAGCAATGGTGTTAGGTCATGTCAGAGCACTGAAGATAAATGGGACTTGCTATTTCTATTCCTCTGTATATTCAGTCACTCCCATTGCTATTTTCAAATCAGTAACAAATATCCCTCAATCGACCTTTTTTCTGCAAGGATCAAAAGTCATCCCTTCTTTCCTAAGCATACTTGCATACAGTTCTTTTCCATCCATTGCCTGACAAAAGCCATCACTGGCACCATTGCCAAGCATTTGTGAATAACTCTGCCTGCAGATACCCAATGTACAAATTTATACTTCTGCTTTTTATAAACACTGTTTCAGTTACACCATCTGAGCATAAGAAATTAATTCAATATAACAGTGGGTGTTGTTCATAGTTGGACATAGATTCCAAATACTTTAAAGATTAGGTTTGACTTCAACTCTACTTTTCTAGGGATTTTTATTAAGGAAGGAGGTGGAAGGAGGGAAAACAGAGTGGAAACAAATTGTTCTCACCCTACAATTAGGGTTCACAGGATAAAATAGGCTGTCCTATCTAACTGAATATTTGCTTCCCACAAATAAATTCAAATGCACCAGAAAGATGAAGATGACGCATCACTTTCATTCATCTTAAGATGTCAGACCAGCCAACTCCATTCCTGTTGATGAAAGTTATCTCATCAACAGCCTTTTTGTCATTCTTTGAATGTTTTAGTCTGATTTAGTCTTCAATGCAGATTCTTATTGTTTGTCATTTGTTTGTTTGTGGGCTTTTGTTGCAAAAACCTACCTTCACTGTGAGCATAGCTTCTAGAGAATGCTTTCTTCTTGCATTCTCCTTAACTGCCTTAATTTGTAAGGTCATTCTAAGTGTTTTAAAGCATAGATAGGAAACAGGACTCCAGAAAAGGAGTCTATGTGCTCATATTGTCATTTCTCTCACATGACTTTAATTCTGCAGTTCTAGAGTTCAGTATGATCGGGTTGTCCAGCCTTCTCTGAAACTGGTGGGAGAGAGGAGCAATTTGTCCTACTGTAAGGTGGTATGTGAGGAGATTGGTTAAAAAAAAAACAATTTGGAACTTACACAGGCTCATCACCGACATGGGAGAGAGACCAGAAGACACCTAACTTTTCACTGCTAAAATAACTCATTTTTGTTCTTTTAAATTTCAATTTTATAACTCACCTTACACAGACACATCTTTTCTAGAACTTGCTGTAACCACACATTTGTCCTGAAACCTCATTCTGTCTATCCACACACAGTTTCCTAGAAGCTTTTTCTGCAAATAGAAATAATAGGGAAAAGAACAAACAATCTGACTGCTAGAAGCATCATCTCTCTCAAAAGTCATTTACATATATGAATTAACAGTGCAAACATTTCTTTCAAGACTTGAACACATTATTCTCGTTGCAAGACAGTGCTGCATGTTAATGCTTTCCATAACCACAAATGTTAAGTCTTCATTCGTGTGGTGCTCTGTTGTTCTGTCCAGTAATGGGCTGAGCAAGGGGTACTGCAAAACCATGCCACTCCTGGAGAGGTCAGTGAGTTTCCAAGGCAGAAGCAGGAACACATCACCTAAATGACCTGATGCTATGGAGGTCCATCTCCTGTCTGGGCCCTGTCAGCTCTGCTGAGCCTCTGACGACATTCCTGTCTACTGAAAACAGGACAGGATCATGTGCAGGATATGAAAAGTGAAGGTGACTGAGAGCTTGAAGGTTTCCACTGTGGCTGTTTTTTAGTTTTAGAAAAGAAACAGTAAGAGTGCACCCTTGGTTAATGAGAATAAAAATCCAGTAATGTCAGATTGGCAGTTATGAGGCTCAGACACAATTGGAGAGAATAAAAGTGTTTTAGGTGTCAAGCCTTGCATTACTGGGAGAGGGCAGGGAGAGGGATGTGACGATTGATGAGCCTAAGCAAAAAGGGTGTTTTTTTGGATACCAGAATGCAGAAGCTAATCAAAGTTTTTTTCAGAGAAGTCTTCAGCCCTGCCTAGTCTTTTGTACTACAGCTGTCAGTGCCCTACTTTAAGATGATAAGGTTCTTTTAAAATATAATTATAGTCACTGTGTATTTTTTTTTTTTAACTGGTGACAAAAAGTAAAATTCTTCCCTGACCATTACTGGTACTATAATCAGCTTATGTCCTCAAATGTATGATTTGATTATCCTTATTATCTTGGCTTTCATAGCTATAAAAATGTTATTAGTGATCATAAAAGTATCTGCCCCTTTTTACTCAAATCATTTTAGTTGGTTACCTCCTGTGGCAGTGTACTCAGCAGGTCAAACACATATTGCATATCTGAGCTTGTACAGAACTTTATGGTCCACAAAGGAGGTTTAAAATTTTACAAATCTCATGAGAGCAAGGCTTACCAGTGATTCTGATAAGTAATTCCCACTCATTTGAGGATGGTAAGGGTAGTACAAGAATGCTCATGATGCTATATTTAGTTCTTGATGAGTTTTTGGTGAATCTTTGAGATCCTGGGCTGCTATATTTGTTTAAGCTATTGGAGATTAAGACCAAATAACTCCTAAAGAAACACGATGTTGCTCTTCATTTTCCAAGCCTGTATCTATAAAGGCATATACTTGTAGGCAAACATCACTCCTGATGCCCTGTGGGGGTGAGCTTGTTGCCAATTTTAGGAGCTCCCTAAACACAGACAGAACCTAATTTAGAAAGGAGACATCATTTATTCTGAGCAGAGTGCAAGGTGGAGGTTCCACGAATCGGGAGCACCATGGGGTAAAAAGTCACATCATTTATGCAGCGAACATTTTGACGTGAACCCACCTATCTAATACATATTATCCACCTACCTAATGCAGATATACTTGTGTGACACAAAGTTCTTTCATTTATTATGCAACTTCCATTGTAGAAGTTATCTGATGACATTAGCTATGTTTACGAAAGGTGAGAAAATTACATCAATTTCTTTTTTAGGAGTTATCCGACGACATCAGTTACCCCTACAAAAGGTGAGAAGATTCAGCCTGGGGACAAATAATTCGGCTCGAAGACATCAAGCTCGCTGACTGGGGCCATTTGGGGAGTCAGAATAAAGACCTCAAATTTAATGTTCACAGCAGCCCCTCCTGACCTTAGAAATTGACGCCAAGAACTGTCTCCCATTTCCTCTTGGCCGAGAAAAAAGCTAAAATCTGCCGTAGGAACAGCAGCGTTAAAACAGGAGAGATTGGTGTGGAGGCAGGGCCCCTTCCCTCGCCCGCCGGCACCCCGGCCGAGGCTGCGCAGGGGCGGGCGGGGAAGGGTTAAACGCGGCGACAGAGGAGAATTAATGGCCAGTGTCAGGAACAGCAAACAGCGTTTGAGAGGCCAGCCCCCCGCNTGCCAGCTCCGCCGGGGCTCGGGTCGCCGGTGAAAGGCGTATTGATTACACATTAGTCTGCGAGGACGGGCTGGCATCGCCGGCTCCGGAGAAACGCGGGCCAACTCTCACACGTTATTAGGTTTGGCATAATTCTAAGGGGACGCATAGGATGGTTTTATTTTACCTGGCAGCCATGACATTCACTGATATAAAGGATATAATCGCGGAAACTGAGTAAGATATTAATGTGGAATTTTGTTCAATAGTTCCTGGAGCTCTAGGCTGGAAATATATACGCTGCTTTCTAACATGTCGCCATTTAATTTAGCATCCAAAATACTCTATCTGTGCATATTTCCTCTATTTCTGTCAGATGAAGCTCTGTAACGAGGGCTATAAAAAATTCTGGATACAATGACCAGAAATACCAGAAGGAAGTATGATTCTTTAACTGCTTAGTTAACTTAGTCTTCTATTTATGAAATTGAAGAGTTAGGTTTTTGGGCTTTTTTTTTAAAAAAAGACACATGGATAAATGTAGTTTAATTAACCTTAATATGTAATGTTTATTGTAACTCCATTTTATTTACATATTTCCTTTCAATTGTGAAGTCATTAGTAAAAAAAGACTTGTTAAGCATCTGCAAAATTGAATGTGGGTGAATGTTAACAATGACAATCTTCATACTCGCTGAGTTCCCGAAAAATGTGGGTTTAGAAATAAAATGTATGATCTCTGTTCTAAATCACAACTCCCTTGACATCAATTTAGGTCTTAATATTAGCCTGAACTCCTACATGATTTTAGAGAAACACCATTTAGGTGAAAAATCATTTAAAAAATTGCTATCATTATTTCAGAACAGCAATAAACATCACTCACGCTGTTTACTTTATCACTCAATTCTCAGCACAGTTTGTCAGTGCTGACCAAGGCAATGAAAACATCTAGTTAAAGAAAGAGAAAAACAATTTCTGAAGCTTTGTTAATGTAAGCAAACAGTGTGGATGCTTGCTCAACTTCCAGTCAGGGATGGACAAACCCAGCTCTTGCTCTGCTCCCATTCCTGAGCTTTTGGGGTGCATCATGCTGGGACAGGGGTACCTGCCTTGGTGGGACCTCACTTGGCAGCCTAGTCCTCCAGTGGGGGAAGGGATAGTGCCCACAAAGCCTACCAAGGAAAAAAGGTCTGGAAATTTGCTGTGTCCTTTTCCCTGCCTTACCCTAAACTAGCTCTGCACATTTCAGAGCTAGACCCCGAGCTTTCTGGGTGAGGAGGCACAGGGGTGACCCCCAGCTACCTCAGGTATGCAGCCAGAAGGCTCAGATTAGCCTGCTCCTCAACCCCCCAAGCCCCTCAGTAGATACTTACAGAGCATAAACTGAGAAGAAGTACCTTTTATCTCCTATTTTTAAATTTATAAGATAAACAGAAATTGTTTGAGGGAAGGCAAAAAGCCCTGCCAGTTACATTTAAATGGCCTGATCTGATTTCGCCCTTCCTTGTAGTCGCTTTCCAGTGATTTAGTGAAAACAGCAAATAAAGGACCAGCTTTCCAGAAAGTTTGAGTTATAGCTAATTGTGTTAAGTTAATTTTGGTCTTATTGAGCCCGTAGCACACTTTATTGATTGTAAACAGAGTAAATTTAAAAGCCAAACCATAAAAGCCTCAAGTCTACAGAAGGAAACATGATATGTACACTTACTAGCAGCGTATCACTCATTCTAATTAAAACAAAAATACTGTACTAATGGCATGGGGGCCTTAAAAGGTGTTGTTCAGAGATGGTGAGATGTTTGCTTTTGACTGAATAACACAACTGAACCACGTCATCAGCAACTGTTAAGAGAAATGTGGATTTGCTGGAAGGAGCGCCCAGTTGTGGCACATAAGGGTCTGAACCATGATAACAAAAGCATGAAGGAAAGATTCCCCATGATGTACTCCTTTGTGTTTCATCCCAGAGCAGGAGTTTATATTGCTTGCTTTTCAATAAGAAAGCCTGACTCAAATTTTCCAACATATTTCAAGGCAATAATTCAGCTAAATGTTAATATTTATGCAAACAACATTTTTGGTTTGTGTGCCAGATAGAACACTTTAACACAAAAGGGAGACAACTTTTTTTGATCCTCATTATGACAATAGTTATTGTAGAGTTTAATTTTGGAGGAACATGTTGTTTTCCGTATGTGATCCAAGCAGCATTGGGTTGTATCTTATGGAATACCCAGAGATGGCAATCATAGCTGAGGATGTGCAAATCAGATTCAGGCTGCACCAGGTAAACTGGCCTAACTCACAGCAGGACTATTCAAGATCTGTTGATAATATTGCACGGGTTATTCTGTGCAAAATTACTAAAATGACAGTAGGAACCACTTTTCATAATACACACAAAACCTTTTATTCTTCTAAAACAGACATACAAAGGTGTTATCAACCACTTCATGTCAGAGTGTTACATAGCACATAGATGAAACATGCATCTCAGTTTCAAAGTTAACATCAGTGTCTGAAAGAACTCTTTTTTCATTAAAAAAGAACTATGGCATGCAAGAAAATAGTCTTGTGCAAAGATGAAAACTGGCAGTGTATTTTTGATAGCATTCAGAACGCACTTAACTTTTAATTCCTGCAATGCAATACAGGATTTAGATAAATGGCACAAAAAATGCCAACTACCAGGAAAAAATTCTGTTTCTAAGGCACAAGGCAAATTCCTTCTCTGAGGTAGAAGGCTGTTGTGCCACACAGAGAACAACAATTTACCAAAGCCACTTTTCTTGTTGGTGGAAAGATGGAACATATTTGTTAAAGTTTGCACTGAAGCAAAACATATTGAAATGATACTGTAATGATCAAGCTAATGGCACTGCAGATTTAAAGGAAAGTTTCCCCTTGTAAAAATAGGAAACACATATGAAAGGAATAATGTAACTGAGCACCTCTCCCGAGCCTTCAAAAAGTAAATAGACTGCAGCATACACTGACAAACCAAGCTGATGTTTGCCCCTCACTCCTACTGGGGCTCTAAAATATGAGGAACATTTATATCCAAACTTCATCACATGAATTAAAATCACTAAAAGTTACTAATAACTAATAACTAAATAACTAAAAGTTACTAATGTACAGAAACCATCAGGGGAGCACTGGCTTCAGAGCTCACATTGCCACACTGAGAGACACACAGTCTAGCCCTGCACAATAGTGCAATCCCTGGGTAGCATCACCTGTTCTCCCAGTCATGGGACAGCCACATGTCACAGAATGCTCACTGGAAAAATAGACTATGTCCACAACTTGAACAACCCCATCACGTCAGTCAGAGCTCAACAAAAGTGAAGAGAAGACATCAAGGGAGATTTGTATGTCCAACAACCAAATGCACTGATCTGAAAATTAAATCCCCAGCGGAACTCTTCAAAGGCAAGCAAAGTGTGACCCAGCTTGACCCAGATGCCTCCAGTCGACAAGCACATATTTAAACTGAATTAGACCTGAATTTCAGTCCATATTTTTAAGAAAGCAAAACCTGTGAAGCCCTAGCCATCAGCAAACCAAAAAATGGTTCTACAATGATTTTTTTAAAACAAACAAACAAACAAACAACAACAAAAAAAACCTACACGGTAAATAACTGCACAGTGTAACAAAATTTCTATTTGCCAGTTATAAGGCTAAAACTTTTTACTAGAATGCATCTGGGAGCTCTGAATTTAACTCTTTCAGATGGCGAGTGCTGTTCACTTTGTTTAAAATATAAATGTCAGTAGGTAACCTGAAGGCTTGCTGTAAATCAAACCTGCACTGTATAAAAACTGTTATTTGTGTCCTAATGGGTCAAACAGAAGAGGTGCCCTCTCTAAAAGAGCTGGATACCAGATTCCCCTTTCATTGATCGAGGTTTCAACTCTGGGTGCTTGAGTTTATGACAAAAGAGTTCACAACACCGCTGGCAGGAAGTCGATAGTTTGATAGATACCCTTTGCAGTTGGTCCTGTCTCTAGCACTTTAACCACGCTTTCACTCTGACAGTTATTACTGCTGCAATAAATTCTTCAGTAAAACAAATAGGCTCTCTGAAAATGTATTAGCCCAGGCACACTATTTTATTTAATATAACTGCAAGTCTTAAACAGGTAACTACCATAGTAAATAGGCCAATATATTTAGAATGAATCATGTGTGTGTGTGTGCATTTACAGTAAGTTACCTAAAGTTCCTTTCAGATCAGGTTGCACAGTATTTATTACACCTTCAGGTTATACTTTTAAAATCCACAAAGTAACTGACAGTAGCAGAGGCTTTTAAAATCTATTTTATAAAATGATGTAGGAATTCTCAGATGATTTTCGAAATAGCCTGGATGAATTTGCAGCCTAAATCCTTACAGTGACCCCTAGACCCTTTGGTACTATTGAAAAACTGTACTCATTGTAGTCATACTTGGCCTTAAATGCTGCTTATCTTCCAGAAATCCAAGTGCTGTTGCCTTTTTTTTTTTTTTTTTTT
>VYXD01014140.1:1002697-1027131 GCA_013397195.1 Hylia prasina
CTTAATAACAAATGGCAACAGGTTCTGATTGGATCAGGCAGGGAGAGTGACTGTGTCTAGAATTCCTCACTGGAGGGCACAGGCAGCAGCAATTCACTCATTCTCCCTTTCCCTAGGCCACGTGTCTTAGGAGTGTTAGTCCCAAAGGAAATCCCCACATACTTTGAATTTTGAATTCTCATCAGCTGTATTTCATAGCTTCATCAAATCTGTTTCTAGGAAAATCTGCAAACATTTGTCCATTGCCATTGATAATAATAGGCAATATGAGAAAAATGTTATTGTGTTATTGATATTCTTCTACATTGTTTGGTTGCACTTTTTTCATCTGCATTCATTAGCAATTTTCATCAGACATGGGGATTAATATTAAAGCTAATTTATTAGCAGCTATAACAATTTTTCTCCACTTACCCCACAGTCAGAGAGAAACTGTCTACATGCAGAACCCTTCAGCACTCCTCTCTACATCTACAGACTTTGTGTCACTTAGGGGAGATGTCTTGAGACATCTATCCTTCAAGATTAAATGCATCCCTTCTGAGTGGCAGTTGCCACAATTGAAGTAAGCATTTACTGCTAGTGCTCAGCCATGCAGCTAACTGCTCTGTGGCTGTGGCCTCTCAAGGTGTAGGACATTCATGGGGGAACATTGGTAATTTTGTTTTACCCTGCAGGCATGCAGTTTCTGGCTACATTGTGAGGAAATATCGTTGAGTCCATGCTGAGATTGCTGTGCCTGATGCTCAGAGCTCTCATGAAATGAACTAAAAGGATAAGAGCTCTCTTGACCTTTAAAGTCCACTTATTTAGGGTGATGGATCTCCTAGACATTAAAAAAAATAAATCCCAAGCCCATTAGAAAACAAGTGAGATTTGGCTGAATAGAGTGATCAAAATTCCATCTGCTAGAACAAAGAGAAAATCTGTGTTTTAAAAAAAAGTAGAAGTGGGTTGGCAATTAAAGTTCATTTCCACAAATTTATCACTAAGGGCTACAAAGAGTCTCCCATTTCTTCCCATTCTAGTTCTGCCACAATAAGAAGTCGTATTCTTTTCATTTCTTTGATGTCCCTTCTGTTGGTTTTCTGTTTGTTTTTCTTTTTCAAAACCAACCTGTCTTCCTTGTTAACCAATTATCAAATCAGCCAAAACACTGGCTTTTGTGAAGTATTCTGGTGAAATGATGCAGAAAAAAACAGATTCAGTCAAGTTCAGACATAATTCCTGGGACAATCTTTATGACCAGAAATCAAAGCAAAATATTATCAGGGGAAAAGAGCGAAAAAGTTAACAAATCCTTCAGTGTCCACAGTTTGATCAGGTTGACTTGATAGTATTCTAAAACCGAGGTTAATTTCCCAATTATTGTGTCCCTCTGTCTCAAAGAGAGTTTTTTATCTTTCCTCCACACCCCACATCTTCTCAAGGAGAAGCAAGATCCTCTTTCCATGCTTTCCACTTTCCAATTCTTTATTCATCAGAGTTGAAGGTTTTTAGCCAGTAAACCATTTTGCTACACGCCAACAATCATGTGAATATGTCTAAGTAACTGAGGTATTTGCCAGTTTAACCACTTCTGCATCTGTGCCCTGATTGAAACCCTGATTGGTTTGTGGAAGATTTGAAGGATCTGTAACTGTTAGAAGTTCCACAAGAATACAACTCCACACTGGTAAACATCTTGTTGCTCTTAGAGATTCACAAGGAACAAAAGTGATATGGCCCTAAAGGAAAAATAAACAGCAGACTCTTCTTTTAGTGTATATATCAAACAGATGAAAATAACATCTGACACAGTGGCATGGAAAGGTTTGCAAAGCTAATCTATTTCATTTTTCTAATAGCAGCATTTTTAGTTGCTGTATTTATCAACTGAAAGTTCATTTGAATTTAACAGGGTGGAATTCAGCTCTTTCAGTCTTGGCATATGATAATACAAGCCTGAACAGAACCACAGAATACTTTGCCCCCTTTCATGTTCACATAAATGACACTATTGTTTCTGATAGCCCATACCACTTACACTACCATGTATGCTCCAGACAGAAAAGATGGAAAGCACAATAGGAACTCCTGATAAAACTATAAGGCGACTGAGCCAGGGATAACAAAGCAGGAAGGGAAGAACCATGCTGGGTCAGAATAAAGTCCTATCAGGCAGTGCAGCCCACAGAGGAGTCAACCATTTAAGCAGAAATAAGTAGGCTTCAAATCATTGGGGCCCTCCTCCCCAGTGCCCAGCTCTGAATTAATAGGAAAGGTAACAGAATGATGTAGCACAGAACCTGGTGTAAAAACAAATAATCTGAAGTGTAGAAGCTATAGACCCCACCAGAAACGAAGAAAGAAAGAAAGAAGGGGGAAAAAAAGCCTGATGGCACTGAACAAGGGACTTTTCTTGTAAAACACAAGGGCAAGTTCTGCAGTAGAGGATGGACCTTTTCCAGCACCACTGAGTCTCAAATCTGTGGCAGAATCAGAAGAAGGCTGAGAAAATCTCCACCATTGTCCATGCAGTATTTACAGAGAATAAATTCCTGTGTAGCATGTGATGCTGTCCTCTGGTGTGAAAAAGGAATCTAGAATAGCATCAAAAACATCTGGTTTATGACAAGACAAGAATGCTACCTAAAGGAAAGGGTGTCTGAATCACCCCATAACCTCAACTTAAAAAGTCTGATCATTACCAAATGGACAAGGGAGATGAAAAGGGCAAACAAGCATCCAAGATACTTCCAGTTAATACTTTCTCAGGCACCAACTATTTTCAGTATGGGGACTCCAGACCTGAATGTGATTTCTAAACATTTAATGATCTTCAAAAGATTTCTCTTTCATAAAATTGCCCAGTTGCAACTTGGACATGAGCTAGCAAGGTGAGCTTGCCTCCCATAAAGCCAATTATATGCTGCATCAAGAGAGGAGTGAGCAGCAAAGTGAGGAAGGGGACTCTGCCCCTCTGCTCTGCTCTGGTGAGACTCCACTGGGAGTGCTGCATCCAGCTCTGGGGTCCTCAGCACAGGCAGGCCTTGAATCTGCTAGAGCAAGTCCAGAGGAGGCCACCAAGATGATTCTGAGCGATGGAGGAACTCTAGTAGAATTGGGATTGTTCAGTCTGGAATAGAACAGGCTTCCAGATATGCTGAGTAGGCTTCAGGATATCCTAACTGTGGCCTTCCTGTAGCTAAGCCCTATAAGGAAAATGGAGAGACTATTTACCAGAGTGTGTAGTGATGGAACAAGGGGGAATAGCTTCAAATCGAACATGAGTAGGTCTAGATTACATATTAGGAAAAATTATTCACTGTGTGGTTGATGAGGCACTACAACAGATTGCCCAGAGAAGTTGTGGATGCCTCATCCCTAGGACAGGTTGAGTGGGGCTCTGAACAACCTGGTCTAGGAAAGATTTGGAGCTAGCTGATCTTCAAAGTCCCTTCAAAGCCAAGCCATTCTATAATTCCATGCTTCTGTGTTATTATGTCTGTCTCAGACACATCTCAGCCCCTCTCCAGTGCACCAGTATGCTCTCCCACACTTCTCTCTCCAAGGAAGAAGGTAGAATTAGCACTCTTGACCCCACTAGACAGAGTGGGCAGCTGGAATTTGAATGAAGAGATGCAGCAGTGAGGCTGTGTGCTTTCCTTCTCCATCAGTAGAAACTGAAGAGTAAGTCTGCAGTAACGTTGCCACTGTTTAGCTTGTGTATTTAGATGCATGATTAGCCAAGATTTAGACAGTGTTTTACTTCTGCACACAGACACAAAGTTCCTTGGAAGGGTGTACTCTGGGTAGGAGAAAGCATGAGTAGGCGTGTTTGCAGCTACTTGAGAATCTTGCACCTTAGACTTTCAGCCTTTTTGGACCAAGTCTCTCATTTGTTTTATGCATGCATTTTGCTTGAAACAGTAGATTCCTACTGTCTGTGGTAGCTGCTAAGTAGCAGTGGTGGAAATTCAATCAAATCATATGAATGGATACACTCTCCACATAATGGTCATGGTTTCCTTAACTATCCAAAGTCAACACTTCATAACACATAGCAATACTTGGAATCATCCTTCTTTTCACAAGAATTCCTTTGTTTAACATAGAAACTTGAAGCTCTTTCTAATGGATTAATTCTTGAGAACTTGATATATAGATTTAGTATTTTTCCTCATTCAATTCTATTTATTCATTCATGTAGAGTCAAGTTGGAAGAAACCAAGAGGAGAGTTACTAAACAGATTTTCCCCTGTTGCTAATATTTCCTCTTGTTCTTTTTCTTGTCTTGTCCTGTCCTGCTTGCAGAATGCCAGTGCTCCAATTCGTGCTCTTGCCCAGTCTTCCCAGTAGGAGACAAACTTTGCTGTTCACATTAAACCTCAGCATATTGATTTTTCTTCTCTTTCCATGGAGTTTTCTCTATTCAGTCTCATTGCTGCAGAAAACCGGACCTTGGCTCTTTCCCCAGCCACACTGGACACATATTTGCTGACATGTCGTTTCAATTAGACTACCCAAGAGCTGCACAGAAACAGGAAACCACTCTCAACCTCAAACCAATCCAGACACCGGAAACCAGGGGTAGACAGAAGTGAGCTGCAGCTTCATTAACAACAGTCAGAGCAGCAAAAAGCAGTACTTGCAGAAGGACAGCAGACCTTGTTGGGAGGTATGCTGTTCTGAAAGTCATTAGTTAAACACATGAGTTAAATCCTGCCCACTTTGCTGTCTCAGACCCATTTCAACCCACAAATGTAGCACTAGCCATCAGTGGCTAAGGGTTCATCTTCACTGAAGTCACACACAGTGACAATTTATTGCAATGAAAGGACACACAAACCTCTTCAGGTCCTCTTGGCACTGTAGCCAGGGAGCACATTAGGGAGCTCAGTGAGGAAGAAACACAACCAGCCACTGGGAAATATACAGCTGTGGCAAGGGAGCTCTCTAGTGAACTAGAATGTCTCATACCTAAGTTAGCTTACAAGTAGCAAAACCACTACATTACACTGCCTCCTGGTATGTAGATATACTCTGAGAGATGAACAGGAATACTTGGGAGGAAATCGCTGTCATTCTCACACCGTCATCTCTAGTGAGTTCTTCAACTCAGAAACTAAATTTGGCATGTAATATATACAAACTTTATTTTCTAAAATAGACAACTTTCAACCTAAGAAACCACCTCACTGAAAATTTTGCCAAAAATCACTACATTGCTAATTCTTTTGCTGAAGCAGTGTTTTTAGGGAATATATATATATATATATATATATAAATTCTAAGTAGTGTTTCTGGTGGACTGCCGATATGGCAAGATTGTGTTGCAACCTAAAAAGAATAGATGTCAGTGATGATAGAAGTAGCAGAGCATGGGAGGCAAGTTTTTAAGCATTGCTTAAGAAAAAAAAAAGATGTATAATGGGAGTGATGTCATTATCAACACTGTTCCACCTGACGGTTCGTGCACGTGCTGCAAGCTGCTGTGATTTATCAAGACATCAGGAGTAGCACAGCACAGCTAGCCCCTTCTCTGGCTTTGGACTTTGGAAGTCTGATCCCTGACTGCTTGTTTGCCTCATACAGTAATGAATGCTGTTATTTGCTTTCTGATGGGTGCTCTTTAATATATAATATAATTTATAACTTGATTAATATAGTTTAGAGTGTAATATATGTATAATAATATGTATTATAATTTAGTATAATGCAGCCTTGAAACTCAAAGCAGAGGAGGGTGGAGGAATATCTTCTTCTTGACTCACAGCCATCAGTTCTGTGGTATAGACTGTGCAAGGCACCCCAAAAGGCACACTCAGCTTCCAGAAACCTTCACTATTCTGCAACAAAGATTACTCTGTCATTAGAAGCCATGGGGAGCTTTAGCTGCACAGTAGGACCTGGATCCAGGCCTAATTCCATGGTTTGGATCACAATCCAACAGGTATTAGAGATGAGAGGCCATTCACAAGGACCACATTTTTTTCTGAGATATGTAGTCAGACTGGCATCTAGTGGGATTTTGAAATGTGCCTAGGAGCCTAACTGGATTTCAGAAACCTCCTTTTAGCACTGATCAACAGTTTTTTGGTGGCTAAAATCTTCCAGGCTGGCACGTGGTTTTGATTTGTAGTCAATCTGCTAGCTGAGCAACTCAGATCTAAAGTTTCAGTTCTTGTTTCTCTCTCTATTTGATTTGGTTTTATTTGGAAAAAAAAAAGAAAAAAGCTGTTTTGCTCTTGGACAGAGCTAGGAGTGGCAGCTGAATGTGGTAAACAGGAGACAAATGCATCAGCTAACAGGGTTTTTTTTAGAAACTTCAAGTATCACTTGAGAGAAGATTTGGCACAACATGTTTTTATACAAGTACCACGTGTTGGATAGTTTGGTGTGATTATGTTCTCAGCAGACATAAAGAGTGACAATACATGCTTTACCTCTCATTTCACTGGGAAGATAGCCCTCCAGATGACATGACAGCACTCATGTTGTTGATCATCTGACATCCAAATGATAATTTACAGAGACTTTTATTGAGCTGACCTGTGTCACAGAATGACATTAAAGCCCATTGGTTATCACTGTTTAAATGAAGAGACTTAACCTGACACGGGTGTCTCAGGATTATTGAGTTTGGGTAAAAGTATTGAGTACTTTGATGATGGTTCATCGTCACATGCAAATCAGACAGGAAAGAAAAAGCGTGGTCATAACTAGAAACACAGTTAGAAAAGAACGTGGATATTTGGTACATATACAGAGAGCATCCATTTGTAGATTATGTATTTCTTCTAAGCCCTTAATTCAATTAAACACCCTTCAATTGCTAAGAGACAGTCTTCATAAGATTCTTATGTTGAGAAATAAAAGCAGTTAAATAGTTTTCATTTTATTTTTATTCATAACAATTTAAATTGGTTGTGATTAGGAAAAAGTTTGTTCGCTGGCATTTTTTTTAAAGTTTGTGTTTGCATCTCTTGATGTGGGATGTTATATTAAATTATTCATTTTTACAGAATGGAAATTAATTATTGTGTATGAAATCCCAAACACATATGGTCACAGTGCTGGTTAGATCTGCCTCCTGCTATGCTTTAGAGATTCAAATTTGGAGGTAGCATGTTATTTTCCATGCCAAGACCACCTATGGTTTTCAAGATATAAGTATCTGAAAATTAGCATTTTCACACTGAGCACTTGTTCCAGCTTTATTATACATTGACGACTACCATCTTGTAGCTACATGTACTAGAAGGGATGTTAGCAATCTATAAATGTAATTTAAGTTCTTCAGAAATTCACTGACTGACTGCATTTTCTACATCTACCTCTAGCACCATGTAACATCAATCTCTTCTTTTGAAATCTCTCAGAATGTCTTTTGACTGATAGCAGTGATTGGCATTAATTAATTTCAAGGGTCAGTTGTGAATGATTGGTTTGTCATGGTCGAGGACTGAATTATATACGATCAGGAGAGCGTGCTGAAATGGTCAGTCAGTCAGTGAAAATCAAAGAACATAAGTTCAGATGGAAAAGAATTCACAGCTCTGTTTATGAATGCAGCCAAGCCACTTTACATCTGAAATTAAGGGGTTTTGGTCTTGAATCCACTCTTGAGGAAATAGCCCAATCTCTAACTGCATTTTTGGCAATAAAATGTATAAAGAAAAAAATTCTATTTCTTTCTGTGAATGTCAAGGAAAGTCCTAATAAAAAGATGCAGAAAAATCTGTTCTTTCTTATACATTTATGAAAGAAACAGATTAATTTCTGGTATTATATAGTAAAATTCTATTTCTTAGTTTTTCATTAATGCATCTACATTATATGTTATCAAAAGGAAAATTATTCCAGGAGAAGAAGCAAAAAATAATGATCCCTGTTGTGTTGTTTTACATTCTGTTTTGTTTCCCCTGAAGTGTATAACTAAAGGGAAAGTGAAAAAAATATTATTAGATGCACAGAATATGCTTGAGGGAACTATAGCTTTTTCCCAAAAAAAAGGGTCACTCATGATTGTTTGTTAGCTTATATGTTGATAAAGGTTAATCTTGAAAGTATTCTAATGAAACACATCAATAAAGGATCATTGCATGCAGCTTTTCTAAAAGTGTAATAAATACTTGAATTCCTATGTCAGTACCTAAGGGAACTTATGGAATAGCCATATTGGGGAATATCTTAGTCGTTAAGTATTTAGAAACCTACTGACTGCTGATGACCAAAATGGTAACTCAGTTTACCCACCTTAACATCTCAATTGCTGGTGGTACAGACGAACAATTATTCAATTACAATATATATTTATTTATAATTTTTTAAATTCATTTTATGTATCTTACAAGCATTCAAAACAGAAAGATGCAACATTTATCAATCTATATAAGCTCTTGATTTACCACATGAGAACATCCAGCATTTAATGTAATACATTTTAATATATAGCAATGATACTTGGACTATGTGCAGGATGAAAAATCAGATTGGGTAGATTTTACTTCTCTGCAACTTTCTTACATTACAAACTTGAATGATATTTCTAAGAAAAATTAAAGCCAAGACAGAGAGTGCAAAGAGTCTTGATATTCCAGCAAGTCTGAAGAGTAAATACTTTGTTCTTCTTTTATCATAAAGGCCAACAGCCAACACGATAGGAAAAAATTGCTATTTTATAGGATGAAACTAAACCTTTGGGCAGACAGTAAGATACTGATGGGCTAGATTAGACTTTGGGCTAGTCACCTTGAGTATTTAGGGGCTTTTAGAACTGCAGTCCACTGAACTGGAAAGGTCAGTTTAAGTGATTAGAGATTTAACAGTAAAGTAAGGTGTAACAAGTACAGGGGATGAAAGACAAAATGTAGCTCTGCAGTAGGAGCATGCTACAGACCACAGTTCTGTTAAATATATTCCTAGTGCTACCCATGCACACTAGCACAGTCTAAATCTCTAAAGATTCATCAGCAGGATTATGAAAGGAGTACCTGATGTAATGATTTTCATCCTGCGCTATATTCTGTCAGGCATGAGCATCCTAGCTTATGAAAGCTTACAGGAAAGAAGAAAAGAAAATCCAACATGCATTTTCTACTGAAGAATGAGGAGGCTACTTTGCTATGTGTCGCCCAATTGCACACGCAGATACACCCACGGTGCTGGCCAACCATCCCTGGCAGAAGGAACCACTAACTTTGGCATGCAAGGAGACCATGTGGAGGTCATCAACAGCATGGCACAGGGTTCAGTCTTGCCTTTGCATATTCAAGGAACATTTCACAGTGGCAGCAAGAGCTGGAGCTCCAGGAGCAGGGGAATATGCCTGTGAAAAACAGGCACATCAGGAAGAAGCACCACTTCTGCCTTCTCTGAAGTCAACACAAGTAAATTATCAGGGAATTATTCTCCAGAACCATCCATCAAAAGTATCTCAGAGGAACAGATCCTAAATATAAACTAAAAAGCTTGGCTCTAGCAAAGCCATTTTCAATATGTTTTTTGGCTACAGAAGGGCTTGGAGCCAAGACTTGACATGAACTTTTTCATGATAATGCAAGATATGACTACAGATATACAGAGGAAAGGTGATGCTTCATGGTCCATTACTAACACTGAACTCATCAGTACTAGTTCTCCTGATCTTATTCAAGTTTTATATTATCAGTGTTTTCAGTCATCGATGACAGATTCAAGAGAATTCTAACATAAAAATCTCACTAGTCTTTATTTAAATGAGTTTCTTTTGTTTGTTTAATGAAAATTCTAGCCATATCGCTGCTGACAAAACTCTGAGTATATGTTCTAAATGCAATCTCTGGGCTAAAACTCCATTAGAAGAGCACAAAATAGTTTTCTAGTACATCTTGTTGACTATAAGACGGTTCTATGGGGCAGGATCTTCTGAGGATAGTAATGTTACCATTAACTTGCCACTGAAATGAGAGTAGTCCAGTGAAGTGCAAAACTTCACATTTCACTCTCAAGAAGCCATATGAAGGGGGCTTATGACAGCGAGTGGCACCTCAGTGTTCTTGAGAATGTCATGGGACATGTATCTAGCATTGTTTGTAATAAAAAATTTTAAAGTATGATAAATGCCAGCTCTTCCCATCTGCTTCTCAAATCGAAACGGATCCAGTTTTGTGAAGGTATTGAGCCAAAAGTGGACCATTCCAAAATATTTAAAATTTGTAAGACCCCACCTGGAACATGGCACCCATCTTTGGGCTCCTTGACACAAGAATAACAAGGACCTGTTACAGTGGGTCCAGCAGAAGGCAATGAAGGTGATCAGAGCACCTCTCCTACAGACACAGGCTGGCAGAGCTGTGGTTGGTCAGTGTGGAGAAGAGAAGGCTTTGGGCAGGTCTCACTGTGGCCTTTCAGAACCCTAAGAAGGCTTAATAAAAGGAGACAGTTTTTATACAGGCAGACAAGTGACAGGACAAGGGACAATAGGTTTGAACTGAAAGAGGGCAGGTTTAGGTTAGACATTAGCAAAAAATTCTTTCCTCTGAGGGTAGTGAGGCCCTGGAACAGGTTGCCCGGAGAAGTAGTGGATGATCCATACCTGGAAGTGTTCAAGGCCAGGCTGGATGGGGCCCGAGCCACCTGATCTAGGGAATGACATCCCTGCCTATGGCAGGGAGTTTTGAACTAGATGGTCTTTAAAATCCTTTTCAACCCAAATCATTGCCTTATTCTATGATTCTACTCAGCAGTATGAGAAACCATGGTGATGGATACATAAAAAAATACCTGAGACAGGGAGAGAGAAATAGGCTGATAAAAAAGTAACAAGGTCACATGGCATCAAAACACAGGTGATGTGTTTTGGGTGACAGCTGGTACCTGGAACCATGCAATATATTGTGAGGCATTTTTTTTACTGGAAAGTTGGTGTATTTCCAAACACTGGTGAAAAGCAGAAACACGGAGACTGGGTCAACCTCCCACAGTTCACATCTGATCCACTGAGAGCAGGATTAAATGTGATTGCTGTAAATACTCATCTTGTCTATTGCCATGTAAACTGATGGCAATATATATAAACAAAAGTAGCTGTGTGTCAGTCATTTAATCAGGTGTCACAACTTTATTAATTTAGTAGATACACAAGGAGAGTAGTTTTCCAAGGAGAGTGCAATTTCTGATAGGGTAGGTGTATCTCTGATTTTTTTTTTTTTTTTCCTCAAGAGAAAATAACCCTGCTTTAGAGACTTGCAATACTAGTGAAGCAGTTTAATAAAACAGCAAGCTCTGCAGGAAGAATGATCAGGCATTAGGTAGTGATCAAACTAATGATCAGGCAATGTAGGTAAGTGGAGAACTATCAGTACACAGCTGACATGAGAGTTGCAAAGAGCTTACCCATCCACTTTCACCCTATTTATTTTAAAAACTCTAACAGAGACAGTGCAGATCAGTGCTACCATATCAGTAAACTTAGGGGGTGACAGCCCATGTTGTTAAGTGAAATAACCTACAATTTGCTCTGTTAGTATTTTGTCAGCCAAAGAGAGAGCAGAGTGTGCAGACAGTTTCTAATTCCAATATCAGCAGGTTATGGCTACCAATCAGGCAGGAAAAGACCAGGGTTGAGAGTCTACCTACATTTAGCCAGACAGTTAGACTCCCAGGACAGGGGAATATGAGCTAGCAGCAGAAGTTATTTCCCTGGCTTTTTTCCTTCACCGTATTCTTACAGTGATTGTGATGTCTTGAATAGTCTGTTAATTATCAAGTTCACAAAAAGTTAGGGTTTCTCCTCATATACAGTGTACTGGTATCAGACTCCTAATAGAGTTTTACTGTCAATTTTAAACTTTGACTGCCCATGTCAGCAGATACCAACAACAACTAAGCTGCATGGGTGACTCCTACATACCTACAATGACGATATAACTCAGGAAAGGTTTCGTGGTTACAGTCCATCAGTGCTATTGCTGGGATTCAATACAGCCATTTGAATCTTAAATTGTGTTGAATTTGCTTGTTGCAAGTTGGTGCTCACAATAGAAATAGATAACCCTTGGGTATTGAACCAAGAATGGATCATGGTTCTAGGTCTGGTGGCTCCCTACTGTCTCAAAAACACCAACATTTTAAAGTTCTGTAGGGAGACAGAAAAATTGAAGAAGCGACACAAGATTTTAATGGATCATTTTAAGACTTTAATTGGAATGAGGGTATATCTTGGACACAGGTCATAAAACTGGCTCAAGACTGACAACAATGCATAATGACTGTGCAAAGGAATCCCCATTATCAACCTAATAGTCAGGAAAAGATAGATTAGGATGGCACAGTGTTCACGTGGCCTCTTGGGGATCATTTCTTAAATTAATTCTTAACACACGATGCTGTGAGAAGATGATTTGCTGAGACTTGAGCATGATTTCTTTCCCAGATATTTCAATGGTTTTAGCATGGCTGATGACATATTTTCTCCTTAGGTTGTGTGCCCAGAAAAAAAAAAGATAGGAATATATTAAATGGCATAAAAGCACAGTTTAACAAACTAAGCATCTTAAACTGTATTCATCAGCATTCATATACTTCAGGGCAAAAATATATATTGCTTTGAATGTTTGATAGACAGAAGTAGAAGTGCTGAATACAGGTTTTCTCTATGAGGTCCACTGATCTTAAAAGAACCAAAGTCAGAAAATTCCTCTGTGACATCATGGCTGGAGCAAGTCTTCATTAATCCCAACGGTTGTCAATAATCATGTGAAAATTCTTGGTGCGTTTTTTTCCATTTAAGACATCAAAATTTTAAATAGATGCCTGTTAACATGGACATCACAGAAGGGGATCAGCCGGTGATGTTAAGTTACAGACTCTGCTGGAAAAATTGTTCATGTATTTGAAAAAATAAATTGTCCTGTCCATTCTGCCAAATGGTGAGTGGTATCTGCCAAAAAAGCACCAAAAGACCATTATATCTAACCCTCTGAGGACATTTTATGAAAGGATAAAGAAAATCTAAAGGCATCAACTTTGTGCAACCTTTCATGAAACAGAATGACATAGCAGGACAACAAATTGCTTCCATTGTGTTCATGTGAATTAACAAGAACAAAAATAATGATAATAAATAATAAAGTTGGTTTGTATTCATTTCATCATGAAAAGGCTAATAATTACCTGGCCCAGAGCTGGCACAGACAATTAAATATTTAACAGAAATAAGGCTTATGCAATCATGCTGCTTATTTAACATCTACTTCTCTTCCTCATAGCAACTTTGAGGCTATTCACCAGTTTCTTTGTTCATATGACCCACTGGATTTGAGCCTTTATTGATGAATTTTTTCCCATTCTGACATACTTGTTGTATTCCAGTTCGGTTTAGAAGTCACAAAGTAATTAAATTTCATAAGGACTTTGAAAATCATCACCTGAACAGTGGAGAAATGCCACATCAATTCTCCACAGAAAAAAATTCCTCCTGTACTTTGGCACTAGGTCAAAAACAGATCAATAGTGAACCAAAGAAGTAGGACAGGACTCTTATGAGATCTAAAGATACTTCTGCAGGAGGTATTATAGAAGGCCCAAAAGGAATCTAAAGCTTTTCCAGTGAGTAAAGCAGATGACACAGCATATATATCTGTGAAAAACCAAAATCCTTTTCTGGTTTTAAATACAATGAGTGATCCTTTATGTACCTATGTAAGGATGTGCAAAGACCTCCAAAACTTTTGTTCCATGTATACAACAACATGAAAACTGTATGGCTTATCACTTGGCTGAACTGGGATGCATTTTGCAGAGGGTCAGAATTTGGTGTGGGGTATAAAATGCTCTGAGTCAAAGACAACGAATGTCAGTGGGGCCTCATCTGCTGCCTTCAGCAGGCTTTGGATCAGGCTCATTGCATACTGATAAAGATCAAGCAGAAAGGGGCCTTGAATTCTCATTCTGATTTATGCTGAGTAATTGAATACAAAAATAAAGACAACATAAATAACTTCAGAAAGGTCACTTGGCTAGTCAGCCTAGGAAATAAATTTAGAAGTCTTAGGCAAATGTTTAAGCTACCAGCAAAAACACTTTTTGAAGGCATGAGACAACTGTTTTATCATTATGGGTTTTTTAAAGAATTACAGGCATCATTCAAAATCTACATTTTTTTGCATTCCTAATGTAATAAACAATCAATAGGGCTTTTCAGCTCTTTTCTTATGGCCTCATCCTTCTATTGATCTCAGCTCAAAGTCCTCACTTCAGTGAAGTTGCACACGTATAAGGACAGACAGACTCAGCCTTAATGAGTTCCTGCATCAGCTTCATCTACGATATATGCAAGATTATATATAGATCCGGAAATAATGTCTGACAGCCACGTGCTGCTGCACAAGAGTGGATGAGGACAACACTCAACCTACCAGTGTGACCCACTAAATACTCTCTGGCAGTAACATATGAACCTATCTGTTAAGCAGTCCAAGAAATGGGGTTGCCAATGTCCGGATTTCATTTTCTGAGGGAAGAAAGAGGAATATAAATATGTGTCCATTTCCTTTCTGGTTTGACTCAGCTGTTTGTTTTCCAAGAGTCATAAGATTTTCTCCAATCTGGACAGGTCATTCTGTTCTTGAGTATCTTTGAAGATGATCTGTTCCCCAGATATTATATATAAATCCTACATATGTACCCCGGAAAATTAAGTCAATTTTGTATTTCCTGACCTGACATGAAACAAGCTTTGGGAGATACCATTCTTTGGGGGTCCCAAATGGTTTAGATACCACAGGTTGTATGTGATGACATTCAAAGTCAGAAATATCTGTACTTGCACCAAGAATGTCATGGCGCCAAGGCCATGACATTAGCTGCATAAGCATCAAAACTTTCCTCCAGGATACGTTAAGGAGCAGAGCCAGAAGCATGTTAACAGTCTAGGGTTCTGCTGAGGTAACTTAGCTTACTCAAAAAGTTGTACTGTGACTGCAGAACACCTAATCTAGGTATTGATTAGGTCACTTATATTGATAATACACCATAAAGAAGCTGTAGTCAAGTCACCAAATTCACAATTGAAAGCAACACTGGAAGACAGCAGCAATCTTAAACCAGAATAACCCAGATTTTCCAGTTTCTATTCCAGCAGTCCATCTACTAGGCAGTCACTCACATCCTTGAGTTTACAATATTAGATTCTATATGCTGCTTCCACAGTGAATTCCAAGCAATCCCTACTTCCTGCAAAACTATAGTTTACTGATCCATTCCCTCAACAGGAAAATTTGTTTGCATTGCAAGTCCCCAGTCTTGCCCACAATTTTAATTTTAATCATATGACATTCCCATTAAGGAAATGGCACTTTCAAAGTTAAAGATAAGAACATGATTGTTTACAAGGTTTACTTTTGACTTTGTAGCTAATACATGCCTACAGAGTCTAAAAGCCAGGCAATCATTCCTTCTGTTTCACCTACATAGAGGCTATATTCCTACTTGTTTAACTGCATCTGTTCCCTGATTGATACAATATATTGAATTATTAGTTAATACAAAAACTTCAGCCATTTTATATTCTTGAATAATATAAAAGGAAAGTATGTAGGTTTCCCACTCTATCAAAGTAATTTCACCTTAAACTATGTTCTTGGGCACCTGACAATTGCCTGGGAGGAATTGTGTAGGTCTGTCTTTCGAGACAGGAATCTGTTGCTCAGGTTTTGGGATTCACATTGTGCACTGTAGAAAGGACCGTTGTTTTGCTTAACTACATTTTCTATGCCATGCACAGAAAGGTTACATTGCATCCAAGACCAGTGGGAAAGGGAAGAGGGAGGGAAAGATAAGAGGAATGGCCACAGGAACCTCGTGTCTTATTTGCTCTGTCCTTTAAGAAATAATATATTTCTTTAAAGAAAAGGTGGAAGTAACAAGAGTTGCAAAGAAAGAGGAAACAGTGTTGGGGTCATATGAATGCAATAGGGAGGACAGAGCTGGTGTTTGGGGCTGGTCAGAAAATGGAAAGAATTCAAGATTCCTTCCCAATGAAGGGAAAGATTCCTCCCAAGATGAGTCAGGACTCAGCCTTTATGGCTGCTTTATATTCATTAATTAAAATGGATAGAGAAACACAGATAAAGTCTACAGTTTAAAGAGGTCTTCAGTTCACGTGACTTGCTGGCAAATTTGAAGGAAAAGGTTGCAGAATCATTTTATACCAATGCATTCCCTTTTAATTGTCTGTGATGGATATAAAAACAACATTACACCAGCTATGAAGAAAGTGACTGCCAGAATACATTGGGCTGCTATGTTTCATCCTATCTACAAACCCATATAACCCAGCAGCACAAGTCTTTTGAAGACATTATTTCATATTCGTGGAAAGGAAGGTGGGAAAAAAATTACCCAGATGCCTCAGGGAATACACCCCCCTCTGCTTTGACTTATAAAAATATCAGTGTTAACATAACTGATAATTCATACATGATACCACTTAGCAAATGGGAACATTTACCTCCTTAACAGCCCTGTGATACAGGCTGTGTTGGGTAAAGATCAGCATCCCCATAAGTACCTTTATGCATGATGAGCTTGATCATTTCTCTTTATCTCTCAAGTAGGAAAATAAAGAAAAAGTGAGTAAGTGACAGGGTGCACTGGAAGGAAAGCTGAGGCAAATTAGGACAAAAGCACAAGTAATCGCTGCCCTCTCTCTCTTTACAGTGAGCTTTCTTTTGATCATTCCTGCTTTGTTACAGCAATATTAAGGTTAAATTCCATAACCCTGGCTCACACAAGCAGACCTTTTGCAGGCAGAAATACAAATACCCCATGACTTTAATAAAATTAGTGCTGCTGTATAGTGGGATTTTTAAAAAGGACCCAGGTGGAAGCCACTGGTGGTAGATACTGCCCTTGTACCTCTGAAGGAAACTTTTTGTATCATTGTCATTGTTACTGAAAGCCATCCATGAAATTAAGATATGATTAATTGGAACACACAGCGGTGTTGTAGGTTAAAAGCCCTGCATCATATCCTCCCCACTTTAAACTTAATAGATTAAAAACATTACTCCTTGATCCTTATTTACAGCAGACAGTCACCATTTTCCATAACATGCAACCAGATTTTCTGCTTTGCTGTTTGGGGTCATACTGCAGCACAGCTGGGACAGGGAACTTCAAGACACTTGTACAGAGTGTACATTTTAGTAACACTGCCCTGTTTCTGTAAATGAAGGGTCCTCATTTTCTCCTGCTAGATGTGCAGGCGTGCCTCAATAACAATTACTGAGGGTCACAGGCAAACAATTTCTACACCTACTGTACATAGTAATTGCCATGAGAAATTACCTTCACAGCCTTCCAAGCTTCCGTTTGCAAACAATGATCTATATGATAATAATATCTCTATAGCTTTCAATGTATACACATCAGCCTGGTGTATACACAGCACAACTTTCCATAGAGAAGTCCACATTGATCATCAAAACTTTATTCCATACTTCATAGCTGGGAATAAAATGCTTGGCATGTTTTTATCAACAAAAGACTCATTTTCAGTGCCTCTGGCTGCACATTATTCTTGACTAAGTGGACATGCTACAAACCTCCTACATTCCAACATATGGCTTCCTTGCATGCTTCAGAAAGAGAAATTAAACAGACATGAGAATTAATACTCTCTATTGTGCTAAATGAAGAAGATTTTGTAGTATTATATCGCATAATATGGTTGCTTCAAGAGATGCCTCTTTAAAAAACAGAATATATTTACATTTAAAATTAAGTATTGTTTTCTCCCTATTTCACATAATCTTTTAATGTGGCAGACGTGCACCTGATCATGCTGTTTCCCATCCAGCAAAGCATGTTTGTGTGCTGTTAAGTGGCAATGCATTTCATGTATATGATACCTGCTCTGCCACGTTGCCTCTCTTTCTCTATGCATGCTGCAAGAACATTTTTAATGAGGTATTTGCCATTACCAACATTATCATACATGCATGCTATTCATAAAAGGGAAACAAATGATTTAGCTTTGGATTAAGCCCAGTTTTAAATAACAAACTGCATTACCAAACCTCCCCCCTTCCTGAGGCAGAGGCACACGGCTGTGTACATACACATAGGTACACACACCCTCAGAGAGCAGAGCACTGCATTTTCCTCTGAGTATTGTGTGTCCCCTGTAGCCCTTTAATGCTTAAGGCTTAAATGCTAAAACACTAAAAACAGGTGTACCTTGACCCTCCGAAGATCTGATAAGATCTGACTGGATCAAAGGCCAAGGTCACTTGAGTCATGAGATTGGCTGAGTGATATTATTTTTGTCATGGTTCCAAACTGTTGAGAGGTAGGACTCTGATTCTGGCACATGAGAATCAAATGATATGATAGTCTAGTTATTAAATATGACAGATAGAAAAAGCTCTGTGTTGCACAGCTACTCTGTGATTAGTAGCCTATATTTTACAATGTCACTGCTCTGAATGCTGCAATACTTCCAAGAGTCTTTCAAGAACTAAGGCTTTTGAATTTAAAAAGAAACAATAAAAGAAGATAGAGATGAAATCTGGTAACAGCTCTGTAAGATTTCACAGCTTATTTTCCCAAACAGAATTCTATTTCAATAATTCAACTGTAAAACGAGTTCTCTACTGGTTTTTGTGGTTTGTTTTTTTTTTTTTTCCTTAGGACCATCTTTAAATCTTCTATTTTATTTTATTTTAATCAGACAGATGAGTAAACTTCTATGGAATATTAGAGGAATGCAAAACAAGAAGTTTGCTCTATCTTCTCATTTTCATGTTATGCTTGCAAATAGATACAGCATTTGAAATCCAGCTCATTCCCCTACAGGTAACCTGTCTTAAGAATTAGAGGGGAAGCCCAACAACAATAAAAATGCCCATCTCACCCATGTATCTCAAAACCTATCTTTTTAAGGTAATCAAAAGTGGAGTAGTTTGATGTTTAGCATGGCATATCTATAACTTACACATCCTATCAGTTCATTCATCTGTAAACTAGATACACTTCTGTCTCCCTGATGCCTTGCAAATGTTTTTAAAGGGTTTTGAGATCCACTGATGAAAGGCATTTTAATAACATGCAGTATCACTGACATGGGTGTCTTGAGTGCCTACTTGCATTTTGAATATGCAGCCTTTTGTCTTTAGAAAGCAGCCTAAAAACCTAATTAAATCGGGAGATTTTTGTGGGCTGAGGGATTGTGCAGTATTAGATAAGTTAGCAACAATCCCATCAAGTAGTCCAGGGGGAAAAAAATAAAATGCAATCAGGTAATCTTACAATCAGCAGATAAAAGCTAAATAGAAACATATTACATAGCCTGTAACTATAATAGGCTAACACTGCATTATTTCCAAGACATAACTACTGAACACAATCAGGAGAAGAGCGAAGAACCGTGAAACGCTCAGTGAAGATGGGATGAGAAAGGAGAACTTACATTCAAAACTTGGGATTTTCTGTTGTTTCTTGTCAAAGAATGCATGATTGCTTGATGTAGATAATATAAATGATGATATTAAGGCATGTCTGAACAGGCAACAGTTGCTACTGTGCTTAAGACCAGAGCTGGAAGGAACGACTGTTTCTGTTTTGAGTAGAAGTGGGCCCCCGGTCTCTAAGAATGTGTGCATGATGTATAATAGATACCTGTCTGATATAATTAATTATATTTTTCCTAAATTTAACATTGCCTGAAGGGTAAAATCATTTTGCTTGGTGAAATCCCTCATGCCACACAAAGTCTGTGCACAAGTCAGATTTAATTGCTATGATAAAACCACAAGAAAGGCCAGGTTTGCATTAAATCTATAACCACATCTAGTGAAGAATAGCTTTAATCACCTTTGAAATGGTGACCACAAGATAATTAAAGGGAAAGTGTTCTCATTAGTAATTATCCAGGAATATCAAATCTCAGTTTATCTTGAAGTCCAATTTAAAATGACTTGGCATGGTTTTAATTTTTTCCTCTATTTCTGAGGTTATGAATCTCCTAGAATTTCTTCTGTGAGGGTGGGAAAAAAATTGAGTTTGCCCTGTGGAATTCCACAATACACTGTGATGCTTCCTTTCCTGTGTCTGTGCTAGTTGGAGTACCAGGTAAAAGCAGCCACTTCTCGTTGATACCTTTGCCATTTTCACATTCAGGACAAACTGAAAACTGAAGCTTTTCATTCTCAATAAAGACAGCATTACTTATGTTGCTAGGAGATGATATATCTCATTGCTTCTATCACTGAAGCCTCTTCGGTGTAGTTTCTCTGCTCCTGGTAACAAATATTTGATCTCTTGCACATGTGCTTCCAGTGAAAAAAGGAAGCAGACTCTCACTTGAATCTGAGCAATAACTTGCTTTAATTTGCATGTGTAAATCAGCCTTGAATCTGAGTTTTTTTCAAACAGCACACAAGACCACCCCAATTCTCCAGAATCAAAGCATATCTCTGACTCCAGGCTTTGACAAGAGTCACCTGTGTTATGAAATGACCTTAATCAAAGAACAGCACAGAGAGCAACCTGTTTAACAAATCTAACACACCACAACTCATTAGGCTCAGCCTTTACTTCACTGTAAAGAAAATTAATTTGGAAGAATACATTTAAGAACATCAGATACTGCTAACACCAGAACATGGTATGTATAGTAAGGTAAATGATTCTTTTACAGGAACTTATTTCCCTCTGCATACTTTCTCTGTTTTCCTCCTCCTTTCCTCTCTACACACCTTAGCAAGTATGTCAGAAGGGGGGATTCTGGTCTGAACTGCTGCTTATGAAATTTCAGACAGCTTGATTTTTGGCTTGGCAAAGTTTGGTAGGGGTCATTTCAATATTAGGTTTATAATGAAAGGATTGTTGTAACCTTATCTATGTTATGTGGAAGAGATCAACATCACTCAATCATTAAAAAAAAAAAAAAAGCAAAAGGCTTCTTTTCTTTCTTTAAATGTAATTTAGTTTTCCTTTCCCCCTTTCCCAAGTTTCAGTGTGGGTTCACTGAGCTACTCTCCCCTTCAGGCAGAAATGGAAACCAGAGGAGTTGCATTCCTTCAGTCTGTTTCTGACAGCTAGTGTGGCTGCATCAAACTTAGCAGCTAAAGCCTTCCCCTGTACTCTGTAGTGCAGCTGTGCAGAACTTGGCTGTTTCAGATCACAGTGCTTTCATAAAGACTTTCACGAAGATTTCACTTGGCTTGCTGCTGCTGAATTGTACTTTGAGATGGGCAAACACCACAAAAATAAGGGGAAAAGTATCAAAACACTCTGAAAAAACTTGCAAGTCATCTGATCCTGTGTTGAAATTGCATGACACTATGAAGTTTGCATGATAGAGAGGAATAAAAGAATGTTTTGAACCTTGGCCCAGGTTTGCTTTGAAATGTTCACAGACCATAGCAAAACTTCAACCGATATAAAGTGAGATTCAAGTTTCTAATGAAACCAGGCCAGTTTGCATGGATTCAGGTTTCATAATGCAGGTCTCTTACAACTGTACTCTCAAAGGAATATATTCCTATCTCAAGATGGGATTTACATACTGTATGTAACTCCCCACATGTCCCGGCAAGATTATTACTTTCTTATATAGCCGTAAATCCTAGAGCTTTATGTTATGTCAAGGGAATGGATAATCCGCTCACTAAGGGCCAAATCCTACCCCTTGAACAGGCATGTCAAGGCCCAAGAGGTAAAAGAAACCCTAGTCTTTGAGGAGATAGATTAGCAAGACACGCCTTCCATAGCAGCACAGAAGATGTTTGGTTCACACTGGTGTGCCAGGGTCCCCAAGTAAGAACAAGGTCTGCCCCAATAGCCACACACAGAGCAGCACAGCAACAGCAGCCCTGCACCAAACAGATCAGGCACTAGTTAGGTCATGTCAATTATGTCCTGACACACATTATTCTTTTGCCTAAAAGCATCCCTGTGACTTAAATTCAAAGAATATTGGCCAATTAACATGGGTAATGTCAAACTGTAGAGAGGATAAACAGAAAGCATCAGGTTCTGGACTCAAGTTCTACACTCTTGCACTAAAGGGAGATGGGGTTTTTGAGTGAAAGCGGGATAAAAATTTACAGCTGTGCAGTATATTTTATTTTTGAGGAAACCAGACTTTTTTTCAGAACCTGAGTATTCTTCATTGCAATTTTTCTAACAGCAATGGACAGTCTGAAGAATCCAATTCTCTCTGTACATATGGAGTTCTCTGTATACATACCACCAGCACTCTCTATAATTTGACTGTTCTATTTCCATAATTTATGATTCCTCTTACCGTGCCCACCCCTGGGTGCCCTGAAGTGCATGCATGTGCATGGCGTGATATATTGATACACCAGCAAAAAGAGGGACTAGAGAATTTCTGCATTTCTGCATTTTCTAAGGAGTATCACTCTGGGAAGTGCAATCAGCCAGGAAAAATTCCCTGTTCCAAAGGTCAAGAACAAACAAAACTGTCCCCTCTCAGCAGCAGCCATCACATAATGATAGTTTGTTTGTGCCCTGCCTGAGCACTGCCCACATCAGGCAAGCACCAGAGAGCAGAGCATCGCCTTGCTCAGACCTGCTGTCTGACACCAGACCCAGCTTCCTTCCTTTCCCCTTCTCCCTGCCAAGCCAGGGCCCTTCCAACACACCCCTTTATGTTGTGCAGGAGGGGTGTGTATAGGAAGCAATTAACTCCCCACAGCTGGTCTAATTCCTACAGGATGGAGAGACAACTGTAGTCCATTTTCTAACCTGATTAAGGATTAACTCCTTTTTCCCCAGTGTCTCAAGGGGGTGTGCACACTCTCAGGAGTTAGAGTACAGCTCTGAACATATTTGACAGCTGACTTTCAGCAGCAGTTTCACATCTGAAGGGCTATCTGTCTTTAAGCAAAATATATTATCAGTAACAGATTAAAAACTAAGTTCTGTGTTTAGACTCATTATTCTAGATCTACTTCAAGCAAATAAAATCGTGTACTGCAGAGATTAACCAAAAACATAGAAAAGGAAGTCCACATTGTAAGACCTTATTTCTTTCATGCAAATGATTAATATATAATTGAATTCTAATATTGCAAATAATAATAATAATAAAACATGGCACTTACATGGCACCTGCCATTTGAGGATCTCAGCACTTTTCAAACAGCTACAAAATCTCACACATGCTAACAGCATGGCTTATGATCTTTCCTGCCTAACCTTTCAAAACTTTACATGCCATATGAGAGTGTTAAAACCAGGAAATGAATATGCCTGTGACTTCACAGAAATCGACATGACTTTAGGTCTAAATCTGGTGCAAATATGTGCCCACCCTAAGTGAATCTGACCCCAGCATGGCTACAGTTAGGATATTACTGGGGTGAGGTAGATATGTGTGCATACATATTTAATTACTGTCTGAGTTTTCATTCATTTAGGGAGTGTCTTGGTTCAAGGAAAGGGGAAAATTTGGTTCAAGGAAAGCAAAAGAACTTGTACTGCCAGAAGTTATCTTTACCTTATTCTGCCTGAGACACACACACACACACACACAAAAGAGTTTGGCCAGGTTAGACAGAAGATTCATTAATGTGTCCTTGATGCAGTCTCTACCACAGGTGCTCACATAAAGCCCAGCCAGATGTAAAATCTAGATCAGAAGTTAAATTTCCTCCCGCAGGTATGTTGGCAAAGGCACTTGGTGCAGAGCCTCATACGTGTACACCTGATTGGTGACTGTGAGGAGCTGTAGGTGAATGATGAAGCTACACAAAACAAAGATTAACAGATTCAACCCATGTGCTTGGCAGATACATTAAAGTGTGCAGATTGTCATTACGTGCAGGATTTGGAAAATGCAACAGTAACTCCTGTTGAGAGGAATCAAGAATTAAACAGGCCAGATCCTGGTGCCCAGCTTCTCATATAGCCTTAAGAACATGCACTGGCTGAAAAGGGACAGTGGTGCCTTATGGATATGGCACCAGCTTAGGAACCTGAGGTCTTGCAATCTATCTACAATATAGCCAGTGATCACCTCTGCCATCTCAGTTAAATAGGTGGCATATATTCATATCCATAATTCTGCTTTCTTTCCACTTTGGAGTTAACTGTCATTATCAAAACAAGAATTATTTTTAAGGTGATATTTAGTTCCATTAAGAGGCAGTTTCTAATGATCTAGTTATCTGTGTAATACAAGGAAACCCAGGTATGTGAGCACAACAACTCTCCATTAATCTCATTCCTGGCAAAGCTGGTATGACTGATTTGGTATCAGACCAGATGAGACCTCACAAAACACTCTAATTTTAATATACCTTAATTTCAATAATATGATGTTTTAATCAGTAGAGTAACCCATTAATTGAAGTTTTTTATTTTCAGATAGGTATATATCTCAATACAAAATTCTTCTAAGAATGAGAGAAAACACTTCCTTCCTTCCTTCCTTC
>VYXD01014141.1:0-56971 GCA_013397195.1 Hylia prasina
CTTTTCCACAAACTAGTTTCCATGTTTTAGGAACTGGTTAGCGTGGACCCTCCTTGGGTCTGCGTTTTTAGAGCATGCATGTTTCTTGGCTGTATCTTCTTTATCTCCTCCATCTTGGGTCTTGGTCCATGCTTTCCACACACGGTGGGTGTTGATAGTTGGCATGTCAGCAGCAGGGTCCTCACCAGATATTAGCTGGATGTTATCCCAACCAAACAGGTTATCCAGTTACAAGCATAACCATATATCANACAGGTTATCCAGTTACAAGCATAACCATATATCAACCATCCCACTGCCATGTCTAAGCTTTGCTGATAGCAGAAATAAAAACTACATCTTTACAGAAAAGTTATTCACCTTAATATTTGTGAAAAGCCAACTTTATAATATGCATTTATAATACAGTGAATTCTCCCCTCAATAAGCAACAGCTTAACCCTCCTCCTTCTGATGCTGAGAGTGAGAGAGCACAGCTGCCCCCACTCCATCCTTTTCCTGTCACCCAAACTTGAGGTATCTTCCCCCTCTGAGAGAAATTCCCAGAGACAAAAGTGTAGCCAGATGCTATGCTACTCTCCTTTGGCCACTTTGTTTTGCTGAAGTACCCATAAGTACCCAGTAGTTAGTTTCCTACCAACTTATGGGAAAAAATTCAATAAGTAAGAAATCTGACCCCAACAGTGTATTACTTATGGTATTTTGAATCCCAACTATGAATCCCATACTCAACTACCTTTTAGATACTTTTAAGACTTATCACATGTTTCTGAAGTGTTTGCCCATTAATAGAAAAAAGACAAAATATGTATGAAATGATTTTATATCATTTACAGTTGTATTTAACAAATGGAAGAATGCAAAATAGTAAGATTATTGATACTATTATACACATAAATACTCATATTTCAGAAATAAATCTCTGACCAAACTGAAAATGTTACTACAGTACAAACTCTCACAAAGGAAAGTCATGTATTCTGTCTTCCAAAGAATGAAATTTGCATTCATGAACACTAGCAGGGGCTTGAGGAAGCAAGAGAAGGAAGACAGTCCCTCTGGGTACAATCCCACTGGTTAACCACTTGCCTGCTTTAGTACTTCCTGGACAAAATAATCACACGTGTTTCTGTGTGGGATTTCCTGAGGCTGAGAAAGGAAGTTTCTAATTGTTATCATAAGCTTAAATAGCTTTCCCTTCTTCCTTTTTTGGCCACAGGGCAGCTGTATGTATTGTTTATGCAGAAATACATCTGGGATCAGAATGCGAGAGGATTAACTGGATTAGGGAAGACAGCTGAGGATCTAGCACTAGGTATCTTCTAAGAATTTGGTTAAATAAAGCTCTCATATTAAAAAAAAAAAAAAAAAAAAAAAGTCTAACTGCACAATTTTGACAGCATTATGCATAAAATCTTATGGGGGCAAAAAGATACTTGAGGACATTTCTTTCATTGATACCAGCATTGGAAATATATATCATATATAGTTATAGACATAGAAGAGGTGGTTTCAGTTCGTTGTCAATAAATTTTTATGACATTGAGGTAGCCTAAAAAGAAAAATGCAGATTCTGCTGTATAAGAAATTTATTCTTTCTCAGAAAGAGGCATTCTGCATTCAGAGAGGAAGCTGAATTCAAGGATCCTTGTGAAACAAAATATTAGATACAATTTTGTATCTCAAAATACCTCGCAATTGTGAGAAGGGAAAAAAAAAAAAAGAAGAAAAAATAAAATGTCTAAACAATATAGGTTCAATTACATGTACTGTTTTGTTAGGATATAACAAAACCTGGAGAAATATCTAGGAAGTTATTCTGCAGAGAGTGAAACATGATCATCCTTCTCTGTTGTATATCAAATTTACAAGCTGCTGGAGAGCGAATACCAAGACTGTCCAAAACTATCATTCAATAGAGAACTTCTGAAAATCAATAAAGAGGATTAGGAGAATGCCACATAAATAAAGAAATTGAAATAAAAGTGTTTAGACAGCTCCTTGAGAGCATGCAAGTTTAAATTAGGCACATCTCTTGATACAATCTGATTTCAGTCAACACACTCCTAAGTGGCTTAAAATATTTTGCCCTTTCCATAAGCCTAAGAAGTCCCTGAAGGATTATGAAAATCTAAATTCTATTTCTTCTGACCAAATGTTTGAGAAACAGGAGGTGGGCAAGAGTCAAAATCCTAGATGTGAAATTTATCTCGACACTTGTTTTGTGAACAGCTTTGGGAGCTAAATCCAATTCCGAATGTCTTATCTTTCCATTTTAGGATGAGTCAAACCAACACATTTAAATTTGGAATAGAAATAGTATTAGATGAATAAAAATTCCCTATAGTCATTAATAGCTGACCAGCATAATTTATAGTGTTATTTTCCAGTACAACATTCAGACTGGAGACCAAGATTCTATAGAAAAGATTGCCCTGTATATATAAGGTCAGAATTTATGCCAGGGACATGAAGAGAATTTTAATTACAGAAACCAAAACTAAATAAAAAGTTTTTAAAAATCAATCTAATTTCAGATGCTTCAGAAGCGAATCTTGTGAATCTAGCCTTCCTCTGAAGTGTAAACTACTGCATCTGAAAGTCTCAAAACCAATTACAAATATTCAATTTAAAAGGGTAGCAGGAACTGTTTTGATTTTTCTTATAGCTTCATTAATATTTAGCCTGTTACAAACCAGTATGAGTTTAATGTTAACTTCTATAGGAACTCATCTTTCAATCATGTATCACAAATCCTTGCCTTAATGTGATATTGTCTGAGTGGCTGTTTTGTTCCTGCCTTTGCACCAGCATTTAGGGGTTAACTCAGGTAAGTGCTGTGCACAGCCATAGAAAGTAATTGAAATTGTGTATGATATTCCTCCACAGGTGCTAAATTACTATATTCACTTTTATTCAATTAAACATGGAAACTAAAACATTCCCTCTAACACATGCTGCTTATTGCCAATTTAGAATTATAGATGATAAAATGCTTCCAGGGAGATTTCCTATATCCTCTCTCTGATATTTTCTGATCTAAAGCTCTTGTGATAGATTGATTCTATGTTCATCTGCTGGATGTGTGAATTTGACATGATTTTATAATCTTTTATGTATTATATATGAACTGACCCTTGATAGCCTTGTGTATCAAACTTTATCCCCAGTGTGTCCCTGGGATGTCCACAACCTTGAGAGAAACTTACTTTGGCCTGGGAAATCCTCTCAGGCTGTGGTGGCCATGGTATGAGCTGCCCAAAACAAGAAAACCCCCATAACACCCTCAGCAGGGATAACTTTCTTTTTTGTGCTAGCTGTGGTGTAAGTGGAAAATGCAGTTACTTGGGTCACCTTGGGATAGCCATTACAATGTAAAGTCTAGCTGTAAAGCACTCTAAAGGTGAAGAAGAGGTATAGCATTTTTCTTCTCCCTTGTGTCATTTGGAAGTGATCATTTTTGTCACGATTATCTGATGCAAGCCTCACAGAGAATACCCTCAGCAATCTGGGGAGAAAGTCATAAAAGGGTTTTGCTTTGTGCTGAATTTTATTCCCTGAGTTCTCAGCAAGCTTATGTGAGATATATTGCTAATTTGAGAATGAGTATTCAAGGAACACTTTAGGGGAGACTAAAAGTAGTTGATGGGATCATGAACAGCAGTGGTAACTTTGAAATGACATATGAGCAGGAGACAGATGCTTTCTGTATGGCTACAGTCTATCCATATATTCACTTGGAGAGTGTGTTTTCGCTTTTAAACTTTCTTTAAGGTTTAGGAAAGATTTGGGAAAGATAGGAAAAATCAAATCATCCACACTTTTCTTTATTCCAAGAATTTCTTAAAGACTTGCCCTTTTGATCCTTCCTGATTCATCTGTCGATTCCTTCAGAGACATTTGGTTCCTAAAATGACTTTACAAAACTTAGCCAACATAAGTAAAGAAAGTATAAATGGTAAAAGGGAGCTAAGGATAAATTTCTCCCTCTATTCCTTCCCTTGTGTTGGAGTGAGCTGCTAGATTCTAAAGTTCTTTGATGATATTTAAATTTGTACCAAGGATTGGCCTCTCACCTGTACATCTAAGGAGCATTTCTGAAATCTAACCACAGCTTCTTCATTTCAACAAATGCTTGTCCCCAGGAAATAGCTGAAGTGTAAAAGATGCAAGACTGCCGTTTGCTTTGATTCTGACTTTGCTCTGTCGTAAGTTCCAAGTGGTTCTCTTTGAGTGTTTTGTTTCCTTTGCTTTTAAAAGTGAAATGTGAGAAGTATTTGGAATTCTTTTTTTTTTTTTTTTTTTTTTTTTTTTTTGTGTTTTAGAATGTAAACTCTCAGTCCAAACTTTGAAAGAATTCTTGCCAAGCCGTAGCTTAGTTACGCTCCAGGATGATGAAGTAATCTATTCTGTGTCCACAGCTGACATTAGCAGAGACATGAAACTTACCCTGTTTTGTGCAACTGAGAACTTTCTTTGCCTGCAATATTCTGGCTCTAGGACAAGGATTCTTTTCCTGCATTTCCTGTGTGTCTTATGTGGCCTTGATTATATGCCATCCTTACTTTTATTGTTTATTTTATATACTAAGAGTAATAGAATTGGATTTGTGTTTTAATATATATATAATAGAATATGTAGCTATAAGGAAAAAAAAGCACTACTATTATGCAAACCACAAATAGAGTAATAATATTCCAATTAGAGTTCATAAAAGACTAGTCATTGACTGTTTAAATGTGGAAAAACCTGACAATAAACATATAATCTAGTTTATAAAACATATTTCATTATTAGGCCATCGGAGACTGGAACAAATCCTAAGATTCCATAAAAAAAATCTTCTAGAAAAAAATCTTTTTCAGTGAGTTTCCCAATCACTCCTCTTATTGTTGTCACCAGAAAATTCCACTGGAAGCACAATAATTGTCCCCAGAACAACAGATTGGAACCTTTATTTGAAAATTAGGAATAGCGTGAGGATTACATGGACAACTTAAACATATATCTATAAAAAATAATCCTTCTATGGAAGAACATTATAAAAGAACATTGTCAAAAATACATGAACTTATTCCGCTTCTGTTAAAAAAGAAGTTAAACTAGGCATGAAAACCCTATTAAAAATTTTACAAAGTCCTACTTTAAGTCCTATTATTAGCTCTTAAACCCAGGTTAATCATTGGTACAACTTCCATGTCATTTTATATCCAAGATGCTTACTTTCTTTTCCAATTCTAAGCTTCTGAGAAATCAAAATTATTTATTTGTAAGATTGCTTCAGTATTTTATGTCATGATTGTGGCAAATACTTTAAAAATATGTCAGCTTTATTTTTTTCTTGTTTGTAGAGAATGTTGTATTTGCTTAATCCCAGAATAAAAATTGTCATATAGGCAAGAAAATGTCATATACAGTAAATATTTGCCCATCTTCTTTGAAATAAATTAAATGTTGTGGCAGATTAGCTGGCAGTATCACAGCATTATTAACACAAAAATTTCTGCAGGACAGAACAAATCCATTTATCCAGGTTAGATTCTCTGCATAATCCTAGTGACATTTTTACGGACAAAGACAAAAGGGATAATGCGTATTAATGGTGCTGGCTGATATCTGTGACCACATCCTTATCTGAGACAGTCTTTTATACTGAGTTTTCCTTCAGAAGAGGAGCCTTGTTCAGCAGCTGCAGTCTTCAGGTTGTGAGATGGTTGCCTGTGTCCTCAATGCTTCTTTTTTGATACCTGATCAAATTAAAGTACCTCACTCAATACCTGATTAAAATAATTAGTTACCTGCAGTTTGAAGAGACATAAATATAAAATTTCTTTTTTGTTTGGACATTTTACAAACTGCTTAGTTTTATTGGCAGGATGGATAGACTCAGAATGGTAGAATAGACAGGGCTGGACCACTACTACCAACAGTGGGAAGTTACCATCATACAGGTAAAGCATCAGAAAAAAATGCCCTGAGAAAGTTTTGGTCCATGTCAGACAGTTTGCTCAAACATAGTGCCCAGGTATGAACTGGAAGTAGCTTATCCAGTTTATTTTAAAATGCTATTTTGGCTAATAATTTACAGTAGTGACAACAATTTTTATCACCACCTCCTTAATCTTTACTCAAAATTGATGAGTAAAGAATCATAGCTAGCACATCTTTCTTTTCTAAACCCAACTGATGCCTGAAAAATATTGATTTTTAATATGATTCAGGATGCTAAAACTTGTGCCAGAAAATCTGTTTACAAAAAAACCTCTCTACCAGTCATCTTCAGATTTTTCTTCAGCCACCTCTGAATTGCAGTAATATTCTTATTTCATATTTGAAAACCTCTTTTAGTTACTTTTTTATATCTAAAGGTAGATACTATTTTAAATTAATGCTTAGACTATGCTTCTGTTTAATATCCAAAAACATATTTCAAGACATTTTTTATGAAAATCATTATTTGATATATGCCTAGGAAGAAGGAATATGCACTGAAAATATTTTCTGACATAAGATTATTTTTATTTTATTTCCTTATGGTGGGACCTCAGCTTGCTAATGTGTGTTTGCAAAGCATAACAGTCAGGTTCACTGAGGTCTTGTCTTTTACAGCAGACTGAACCTGGTCCTCACTCTGAATGCTTCCAGATATTAATGTGAATTCTGAGTGGAAGTCCAGCCTTTCTGTTTTATTTTGTAGTTGTTTAATCTGGGGACATATGTTGAATTCATATATAGCTAGCTTTAAATTCATACGTAAAATTATTTAATTTAATATTTTTCCAGGGATTTTGCACTCTATTGGTAGGCATCAGCATCAAAATCCCCAAAGCTAATTTTTTTTTTTCAGGGATGCAAATGAGGTCTCTGTTATTTCAGTACTCAAATGTTAACTTGCCATGAATTTCGCTCAGAAATCCAAAACTCAAAACAAAATCAGAAAATTCAAAATGGAAATGTAACATATGAAATTTCATGGACTAAGCAGTCTAACAAAGACCAGGTCCTTTATATGATTATGTCATCTACTGCTATGCTAAGCAATAACTCTGATATACAGTCTGTTTCACCCCATGAGACACAATGAACATGGGAATTTTTAAAGAACTAAGGAATGCAACAAAAAATGGTTAAAGGAGTTTACACTGTGATGTAAAAAATTATGCAGAGATTTCACTCTATTCTTTTCTTCCATTCACTGATATACTTTTCTAAAAAGATCCTTGCCCTGCTTGACAGACTTATAGATGGTATGAGTGTCTGTAATTACTATCCATTCTTGGAAAGAAAAGGAAATTTATTGTGAAGGGCTTGAGCTGTTGTTTGTCTTAGAATTCAGTTGTGTTTCCCAAAACAAACACAAAAACAAAAGAGAAGGGTGGATTAAAAAAAAAAGAAAAAAAAAATGGGGGAAGAGGAGGAGGGGGTGAATAAACAGCTCAGGGTCTGGATTTTTACCTGCATGATTGATGCAGAGAAAAAAAAAATAATAGCATGTGGTTTTATCATCTGCTTCAAGATCTGCTAAAAATGTGTCAATGTCAAAGCATTTAAGGTACTGCTTTCAACTTCTTTTCTGGTCACAGGCTCACAGCAGTACTGCCAAAAATCTGTCTTGGCTGGCAAAGTCAGGCTGTTTTCAAACAGAAAGAAGGATTTAGATAAGAAGGAAACAACTGAATGCAGAAGAAAAAATATTAGAATGGGTGTAAATTAGAAAAATAATTTTTAAAAAAGAGTGAAATAATAATTCTAATCAGAATGTCCAGGATAATACTGAGAGCTTAACCAAGAAAGGTAGAGGTTTCATAATTTTTTGGTTCCCTTTCAACTTATTTCTAAATATCAGGTTGGTGGAAGCTCATAATGTTTGGAGACAAGTGTTGCCATGCCAGGGGTGTGTAGCTGTTTTAGACTACAAATGACACAGACTCTGAGAATCAGAAGGCTAAAAATGACTACTTTATTTTGGGATGTGTCTCCCTTATATACTATTTTACACAGACCAATTTGATTGGTGAAACACAGACAAACCTCTTCAATCACACTGGTCAAACCAGAGGGACATCAAGAAGAAGTTCCTCCTGTCAGAAGCAATGAACAACATAAGTTCAGTTACACAGCCATTGATCTTGTTTTTCAAGCTTCCCTGGGAAGGAATTTCAGAAAACCAAAACATAAGGCCTGGAACCAGGGCTAGGGGGTGGGGTGGGGGGGTGGTGCCAAGAAGGTACTGGCATGTAGCTGCCCACTTCTTCCTACATATTAATTATCTGCAAATTGGTCAAATTATGGGTTATCAAAGATTTTACCTAATAGCCCCAATTCCTACATTGGTTTGTTTACTGATAAAGTCTAAAATCTAGACTGTCTGCTTTTGTCATATTAATGTGCTAATATCGGACAATATCAATTATCCATGGAAGTATTAGATTAATTCAGTATTTTATGGACACCAAAATTTTTGTCTTTCAAAACAAACCAAAGCAACAACAACCATGAAACAAACAAACAAACAAACAAAAACACAATGAGAAAGAATACATTTAATTTTTTTTTTTGAGCAATTCAGAATATATATCTAAGGCAGAAATTAGGACAAGCTCTTTGTTTTTAGAGTATTTTACACTAAGACAGATTTTTATTTGTCCTAGGAATTGAAAATTGGACAATTCTTCCTGTATTTTGTTGTACATCAGTTTTTTATATCTGTAGTCATCACTTTCAAAAGGAGATGAGTGTTCACTGCAGTAAGGGAATAAATCAGGAATGCATCATCAACTATGATAACACAGTAACCAATATAAATAGCTATTAAAATATATTTTGTCTTGCTGCTAGAGTCCTGTATATTTCTAGAGCAGGGGAAAAAAAAAAATCCCCTCAAAACTCAGATGAGCATTTTCAGGACCTAAAGGAAAGTCATTATATGGGGCAGGTCACTTGACACCTTTCCCTTTTTTCGGATAACCATAACCATTTATTACTAGTGTGTGGCCACTAAAAACCTGCACTGCCTTGTGGCAGGCACTATGCTTTAAATTATTTTCCATCAATGAAATCACAGAAGCCTAACATGGAGATATTGTTCTTCAGAGAACTTAAAGATGAATATCAATATTGTAGGGAAGCCGCTGAAAAAGCAAGAAATTGAATACGGTCCTTTCTTAACTCATCCCACCTATAGGAGGAGGAAGTTACTGGTAACAGGATGCCTAGAGTTAAAAAAATATTGTATCATTATGCAATATCAAAGCTGCCAATAAAACCTAGGATAAAACTGTAAGGCAATGTCTACTTCCTGAAATGGTCCATGATCTGAATAAAAACTTGCTTTATAAACACCAGTGGAAAGTGCCAGAAAGGTAGAAGTTGCCTGCAGGAGTACTGCTGATTTGGTGGAAAACTGCTCCAAAGAATGAGCTAAAATGTTTAAAGTAATCTAAGATGCAAATGTAATGCATTGCTCCAGGAGCTCTATAATTGTTTCTCAGTTTGGCAGTTCACTGAACTGTACAGAGTGTTAGTCAGAAAATGAACAGATCTATTTTAACTTCAAGCAGATCTCAATGGCTGCAACTGGCAGAGAGATGATTCTTAGCAGGTGGAGATGACATCCTCCTTCTCTGCTTCAGTAAAGCACAAAGGATTTGTAAAATAAAAGTAGATCTTAATCTATGTATCACATATGTAAACAGAAATGATGGGAAAAGTTTTAAGCTAGACAAAGCATTAAAAATAATGACTCATAATAAAGCTTTGCTGGTTAATACTAAAAAAATCCCCTATATTTTTAGACAGTTTTAGAAGTTTCGATTTTAAAGTGCAGAATTTCTCTATTTTTCTCTTCAAACTACAAAAGAGATTAAATCTAGACATTTTCCAGTTAACAGAACAATAATGAAATAATCACAATAATCAATAATATTTGTATTTTAACATAGGTTCTGATAGCTTTACCTGTTTTCATCTGTACTTAAGAAACTGGTGCAAACAGTAAATGAATATAATACTAGTTAATGTATATAAAGACATTATTGTGAATCTCACAAAGCATCCATCCTAGTGAAAATATTCCACTTTCAACAGCTACTGCATATGACTCCAATTATACTGGAAATACAATTAGTTTCATTGAGACCATTAGCACATTTTCTCACAGTGTTTCCTAAAAATCTCTATTTGGCATATTATCAAATCTAGATCTTTTCATTTTATAGTAGCATGTAACCAAGTAACAGACTGCCAAGTCAGGTTTCTTCCACAGTAGGAGTCACAGAATAACAAAGGACTAGATTTACAATTATGAAGGGGAAAATCAGCATCAAAAATGGAATCATTAGAAAAACTTAGAATATATAATATTACATATACAGAAATCCAACACTGAGTTTGATAAGGGGTACTTATAATGAAAAAACAGATTATTTCTCAGCTTTAAAAAATTGACCTAGGACTCCGTAGAGAAATTAAAATGGCAAGATTATGTAGTAAATACTTCATGCAAAGATCACATTTTATACAATTCTCCAAATATTTTATTATTTACTCTGATTTTTAAGGACTATTGTAGCTGTCATATTCCCTAGATTTCAGTTTTATAGCAAAGAACAGTTTCTGAACTTCATCAGCTTTTCTGGTCAGAAAAAATATGCTAAATTACCTAACAGTATTCATACCTTTAATTTTTCAGCTGATTTTTCTATTTTGAAAAAATCCTGCTAAAAAAGATTGAAAAGGCACAGTAGGGTTTCATGTATGTGGAAATGTACTGTGTCTGTCTTGACTGTGATGTAGTTGCCTAATAGCCTATGAGGTTTTTTTTTATTTAAAGTAGATGCAATAGAAGCATGAAGTTTTGCAATGAGACTGGGATAAAATATATATAGAAGAGAGGATCAGCTGCTTCACCTGCAACATTTTTTTACCCTCCATTTTATTTTACAGTTCATTTTGATTTCACTGGACCTTCCATTTCTGACTGTACATTCCAGGTAGCAATGGGCACTAAATTGTGTATGCTGGCAACACCATCTAGCCTGAATACTGAGATATATGTCTTTATAAGCACTATCTATGGTGTTTCACTTTCAAGTTACTAGTGGGTTTCTCGATTCCATTTTTAAAACTTGTGCTAACTTGAGAGAAAGGAATGCAAACATCTCTTACACATCACTTTTTCTGAATAACTTTTATATCTTGAAGATATTCATGCAAGAGAGGTTTTATACTAGCTATAGGAAATACTCTTTTCTATACCAGGGTGGGGGAACTTATTCCACAGAGACAATTAAATGAGCCAAACAAGGATCTGGCTGTCATTTTTACAGATAGGACAACATATAAACTCTCACATTTAATTGGTGTGAATGTGACAAGAGAAAACTGAACATAAGGTCTCTAGACAGCCAATAAATCTGGCTTGTGTCTTTCTCCCTCAATCAAAGACAGAAACTGGCTATTTTTGTATCTTGGGTTCATGTACAATTCCCTGTGTGTGTGTGTGTGTGTGTGCAAAAGAGCGCAGGAAAGAAATCTTTTAACAGGACAAAAATGCCATAAGCTTGCTTGTTTTCCTCTAATGTCTAAAATATTCTTTAATCTATTGTCCTTCTGAATGGGTCAGAGCTGCTTTTTGGGGGGTTTTTGTGTTTTTTGTTGTTGTTGTTGTTTGTTTGGTTTTGGGTTTTGTGGGTTTTTTTATGAATTTTAGTCTCCTGTTCTAGGTCAAAAAAGTCAGAAGCTTATCATCCCACAGACAATTTATTAATCAGTTTTCTCTTATGCTAAGCAGTGTAAGTATGTTTAAGACAATGTATGGTCTCTATAGGAGCATATCATGCACAGAACAGCAAAGGAAGGCACATGCCCAAAAAACAAGTTGCCTAAGGTCAAAGAGTGGTATTTTCTGACAGAAGAAGAAGTAAATCCCAGCTGTCCTACATTCCAGGACAGTACCAGGACACTGAATGCATCTCTTCTTTATCTCATAAGACCATGATAAAATGTAAGGAAGATTAGGAACAGAGGAAATGCTGATTTTTTGTTTGTTTTCATGGCCTTTTCTCTGACATTTTTCAAAGCAACTCATATAAATCATGCTCATGACTAAAAAATGCCCACTAGGTCAATTCCTGTTGATTCATGGTCTGTCCACTCCAAAAATACCCCGTGAGAATGTGTCATATTTCCCGTGTATAGAGTAGCCTGTGTCAGGTATAGTCTGCAAACACCACAGGATCTGCTTTATTCAGCAAGGATGACTCCTCCAGCAGTCAATGTAGAGTAGGGCAAGGGATAGAAAAACTCAAGATCACCAGTGCAATCATGGGGAATAAAATCTGCAGATGTAATACTGTTAGTAATATGTCATATAGTACTCTACACAGCTCTAAAGGGCAAGTATCTTCCATAGATTTGCATTTTATCTCAGCTTAATACCCACCAGCTGAAACATGTGGGCTAAGACTTTTGGAAATTTAGTATTAATGTAGAAATGAATTTTCAATTTTTCACTTTGAACTTGTTCTCTTAGGTTCCGGTTTCAGTGTCCTTCCATTCAAATTTCTAATTTATTCCTGTGGAATGAAATGCCAATGAAAGGAATTGTAAATTGAGGCAATAGCAAAAGGAGCTTACTCTGGAGATCAGATAATTTCTGTTCAGGATCATGTAGGGAATGGCATAAGATACCCTGTGCATAAATTTTGCAAACAAAACGACCTTTGAATATGCCTAGATTTCTGGATAACTATATTTTACATATTTCAAAATAAATACACGTCAATAATTCATAAGGAATAGAAGCAATTCATGTTCATCTTCTATTAATTATTTAAGTATGCAATCTTCATTTAAAGTATTTCTGACTATCCTTTCTGTGAGCTAAACAGTACTTTTGAAAAATGAGCCTTGAACAAACACAGTAATTTTCTTAATATTCTTTTATTCTACATGAACTCCTAATTCATGTGATGAATGGGAAGTTTTGTAGTGTTAAAAATCATTATATGAGGTAATAACTGTGAATACATACTAATATGTTCCTATTCAATATTAATATCTGCAGCAACCATTTCATAAACTACAAAAAACTACAAGGCAGAACTTTGTTCAAATTAGTAATTGAGCAAAACAAGAAATGCCGCTTTTCAGAAATCTTTGACTTTTTCACCACTGAAAAGCATCTCAATCTAAATACAAGTGATATAATGTAGTAAGCATGGTTAAATCTATTTTTTCTTCACTATCCTGATAGCAAGGCGGTCACTGGACATTTTGACTTGTGTAGCCTTGCAATCCCACTTTGCTCAGCTCATGGATAACCATGCAATAACAGATGGAGAAAATGCTTCTTGCTATGGATGGAACAAAAACTTTAGCCTGTGTATTCTCCTTAAAATGGGGGAAGCTCTTAAAAACTAGGAAGATGCTCTTGCCATTGATATAAAGTAGCAAATTAACTCTCCTGCCAGAGGCAGAATATTAAGATCAGGGGTTGCAGCAATAGGATTTTATGATATAGTCGTCGTCATATCTGGGTGCTATAGAACAGAATTCTTATGGAATACTGACATATATTTGGTTATCCTTGGAAAAGGCAAAAGAAATTTATTGGAACTTTTACTCACACACTCTCAAGCTTTTAAATCAATGCCCTCTTATCACATCTGCAGTCTCCTGAAGAAGTGAAACTGCCTGTAAAAATAAACACAGGATGTTCACAATAAATGACAAAAAATAAACAAAAATGTTCAGATATTTCTCAGCAGGAGTTTGTGTGAAACTAAGCATTTGGCCTAAGTTTCCAAGAATAGAAGAAATTATAATTAAAAGAAAAAAAAAAAAAAAGAGAGATAGAAACTAGAGCAGGCGAACAAAAAGAAGTGCTTCAATCCAGTGCTGTCAGCCCCAGACACAGAAAGGAATAGGCTGATATCATTTATATATTTAATATTTTTCCATTGATAACGTATTCTGTGGCGACATGTGCAGTATCAATAAGTAGAAAACAATATAAAATCCATATTATCTCCACTTCACAGAGAATTTACTTACAAGGTCTCACACTATAAAGGTATTTTGCTTTTCAAAGACATGGTAGCATTTACTTTTAGTCTTTAGCTTGTTGGTTCCTTGTTTTCACATGTGCTTGATAATATGATGGGTCTGCAAGTGCAAATTAATAAAGTTTTATTGTATTTTGTTGCTTTTTTTCCACACCAAGTTTATGTTATACTTGTGATCACATAATGAGAAAATTAGAATGTGTCCAGTTTAGTTTAATAATATTTTTATGTTAGCACCTCAGAACACTTTATTAAACACAAAAGGAAAGATTAAGATAAACTATGGGCACACGAAAAATCCTAACAGTTGATTTGGCCTTGATATTCTAGTAAGGTCATCCTCTGAGCTGCAAGTTTTGCATTAAAAGTGAGGAAAGCTTTGCAATCTGAGGACTGAGATTGTAAAGTAAGAATATATCTCATAGCTGAGCTGCTGTTTCAGCATGACAAATGGGTAAAGTGCAAAATTTAAGCAAAATTATTCCAAGAGGGAAAACATTTTTTTAAATTGTTCTATCTTTTGATTAAAAATATAATTTACATGTATTTTAACAAATTTATTTTTAAAAGCTAAATTTATGCCAATAGAAACAATATCTAAGAAAGCTCATTAGAAACAACAAATATGTTCTTTATTGCAATAGTTTTATCAAAAAATAATTTGAAATTTCTGATACAGAGGGGTGCAAAAAGAAGATTGACTGAAGAAAAGGTAATAATTTATCTTTGCAAGATGGTGGGTCCTCCCAAAAGAGAACCTCCCTCCACATTATTTCCATTTCAGGTCATTTTGTTCAGTTTTACAGGGTGGATCTTTGTGAAACTTAAATTTCATGTTTGGTATGACTCAAATAGTCATGGAAGATGGTTTCAAAGAGAGATTAAATCTCAGAACAAGGATTTTCAAATCCTTGAGGAACCAGATACTCCAGATGTTAGGTGAGAGGCAGATTACATATCCTGAATTTACATACTGACTTCAGTGTATTTCTGGCGTCCAAAACACACTCTTAATGCTTTGGAATGTCTCAAATAATGACAGAACTGTACTCAAAGCAATGCAGAAACATCTGGTCTCACTCAATACACAGGTCTGGCAGTAAAGTGAATTAGAGAGTAAAAACAGACATTTCTTCTACAATGCTAATGGTTTAAGTGCAAGCACAACAAAACCAGGAGAAAAAAATCCTGTTTGTACTCGAAAGTGATGAATGTTAATAGTTATCAAACTTTTAAGATGTATGAGTCATTACAGGATATGACTTATGCTGGCCCACAGAGCTGTAGTTACTTTATGGAGACAGAGGAAGGTAGTTAGAAGTTCTGATAATTTCTTGGCTCTTAATTTACCTACAAAGGTATCTCTCATCTCTTAAAGGTCTAAGCCTAAGAATTTGCAATCTGTTTTGAAATAGATTTGACATGTTTCAAGAAGCATACCCACAATTAGTGACTTTGAAATACCAAAAATTCAGACTAGCTTTCTATAACCTACATTTTTTGAAAATCCTATCCCTGAGTCATCCGCTTGTCTAGAATATATGAAGAGATAAGTGTTTTTCAATAGTGCTGTTTCTTACAGAAGACTAAATAATTATATTCCCCTAATACTGCAACTGATGTTTTCTGTTTATTCAACCTAAAGCCTGCTCTAAAGGTTCTCAAGTAACACAGAAGAATTCAGTGACTGAATGCAAAACAAATGGAGGGAAGCAAAGATCAGAAAAGTGTCACAGTTTCTTTTTTTTTTCCTTAGAGAAATATCAATTTCTTTTAATGTTTTGAAAGACTGTCAAGATGGTATTTTAGTAGCTGATTCATCCACTGAATCCTGGCTTTAACACTTCTGCCACAAAAGCCTGAAAAATCCTCATTAGCACTACTGCAACAGATCATCATACCAGGTGGTTCCACTAAACAATTACGTTCTCATTCAAAGGCTCTTATTTATAAATTATTTCATTAAAAGAATTTTTTTCCATTCCAATTATGCTAACAATAGCCATTTCCACCAATGTTCTATTTTGGAAACTAAAAAATACGAGCAACCATTACACAACTGAGAACATTTACAAATACACAGAAATACAAAGAGGCATTGGCAGCAGAAAACACAATGTATAATAAATAGAGCATGTAAGTATTTAATGAGTCAAGTCTTGCTGTGATTTAGCGACTAAGTGTAGTACTGAATAAAAAGGATATTTCTTCTGCAGCACAAATATTTTATGTGCAAAGAAAAGGCATTAGAGACCAGAAACCTAATCTTCATTCAAATCAAGCTGAAACCTGGTCCTACACTTAAGTTCAAATATTTTACCAGAGCTGTCAGTTTTCTGCCATTTATTATTATTATTCCTGCAGCTGACAAATACTTGCTACTAAACCTAAGGTCTCCATGAAGGATGAGAAGGGACTGTATCTTTATTTCAGTATCCCATATCTCCCCAAACATAACTTTTAAAGGCATCTATGAAATCAATGTTAATAAAGCAAGAGTGCTAGCATATTCTTACTACTTTGGTAGAGTTTATGGGAAGTACAGAAAGCAGGATATCAGAAAACGTCCAAGTTTTGTAGTTCAGAAAGGAATTCAGGGAAATATAACAGAATGTGTTTTTTTGTGGAAATTTAGATTTATTTACAATGGAGACATCTTTGCTTAGAGCACAGTGTCCAAATGTGGTTATAATCAATAGAGAGAAAACTCTTGTAAGCATGATATATCTGACCCATTCTAGATATCAGCCTTTGGGCAAAACATTTCTGTCTAGAAATGTCTTCTTTCCCTGCCAGCTACCATGAGAGGCTGAGTAGAGAGCTCAGATCTAGTAAAACAGATGGAAAATCGCCACAGTTCTTTGGGTATGAGGAAAGAGGGAAATTTTAGAATGGGAAGAGGGAATATGGAAACATTTTTTCTCTAAGAGCAATGGATTTGGTGAAAGGTCTGGTACATAAGGCTTAGGAGGAACAGCTGAGGGAGTTGGACTTGTTTAGTCCAGAGAAAAGGCTCAGGAGAGAGCTTATTGATCTCTACAACCACCTAAACAGGTGGGGGTTGGTGTCTTCTTCCAAATAGAATGTGCTAAGACAAGAGGAAAGAGGTTCCAGTTGCACCAGGGGATGTTTTGATTGGATTCCAATGGCTTCCTGGCTTGTATCAAATATAGTGTGGTCAGGACAAAGGAAGATATTTCTCTGGGCACTGTACATGTACTGAGGCTGCACCTCAGGTGCTGTGTCCCATTCTGGGTTTCGCACTTCAAGAAAGACACTGAGGTGTTGGAGCATGTCCAGCAAAAGGCAGGAAAACTGGTGAAAGGTCTGGAGATCAGGAAGAATTTCTTGGTTGATAAAGATTGGAACAGACTGCCCAAAGAGGTAGTGGAGTCACCACTCCTGGAATTAGTCGAGAAATGACTGGATGCTAGTGTTATGGTCTAGCTGACAAGGTGGTGATGTATCAAATGCTGGACTTGATGACCTTGGATTTCTTTTCCAGTCTAAATAATTCTTTGATATTAAGGAGAATGTCTTTTCCAAAAAGGTTGTCAAGCATTGGAACAGGCTTTCCAGGAACGTGGTGGAGTCCCCACATCTGGAGGTGTTTAAAATATGTGTAGATGCTATGCCTAGGGACAGGATACAGTGGTGGACTTGGCAGTGCTGGGCTAACAGACTGAATCACCTCAAAAGTCTTTCCCAACATAAATGAGTCTCTCATTCTATGATTCCATGTCAAAAGCAAAAAGGCAGAAGAGAGTTATTTTTGCTGCTACATAGCAGCTGCGTGGCACAAACGTGTCAGCAGCATGCCTGGATTTCATGTGTCTCTGCCAGCAGCCGTACTGCTCTTGGGACCAAGTAACAGCCTTCACATGGGGCTGCCATGTGTAGACACCACAGTTCCCTCAAGGATCCTCAGGGTGATAAAATCACAGAGGGATACCATGAGGTTTCACAATGGGAACCAGTGAACCTTTGACATCAGTGCCAAGGGATATTTGCTGTGTTAAGATGTCTGCTATGAGCATGGATCTGTGGCTGTGCTTGCTGTTGAGCCAACAGCAGGTGTTCAGCAGAAGGTAGCACAGTCTGCCTGGCTCATAGGTATTTTTCTTGGAGGAAAAAAATCCTGGAAGACGCACTATAAAGTTAGCATGGTGGGTATTCCTACCTGTCATTAGAAAGAATGGGACTGTATGCAATAAAGGTTAATAGCTGTATCAACTAAAAACGTTTCAATATGAGAATATAAAATCATCCTGCAAAGTTAAAAAAGGTCCTGTTTCAGGACTGTATGGAGGAGCACTTGCTAAGAACATGACATTCCCCCCAGATGACATAATTTCATACTCTGAAAATATTCAATCTGTTAAAAATTTCCAGAATGCCACATAGGGTGAATGAACCATTTGGTTTGTACTTCACATGTGCAGATGGTTTCTGGCAATAACCTTTGGACCAGCTAAAGGAAGATCTGGAAAAAGATCCTTGCCAAGTAAAAACCAAGTAATCTTTTTTGCAAGTTAAACCCACTTGCAACCTGTGCACAATTCACCTTTCTCCTAGTGTTAGTTAAACAAGTATTGGTTGCTCAGTAAGCCAGTATTAGAACCAATTTATCATCAGGGAGTTGTTGGAGAATTGGAGCAGCAGGGGGAAAAAATCTCGTGATGACACTCAGTTTACTACAGGATCAGAGAAAAAAATCCAACTCTTGAGAAATACCTCTTCTGAGTAAGTCAGATGGAGGAAAAACTTCTGGGAAATACATCTCTAGATACCCTTGTAAAAAAGAGTTTGGAGGAGAAAGAAATGCAAAGTAAAAATATATTTTTTACATAAATCTAAGAATGATAGACATATTGAAAAATGCTTTAAAATGAATAGATTTAAGAAGGCATATTCTTATTAAGCAGAAAACACAGGCAAAGCTGATAAAACATTGAGTGATACTGTGTATCAAACCTCAACCCCTTACAAGTGGCCAACTCCTGTGAGGTACATATCCAGCTATATGAACTTCAATTTTATGCTTTCATTTTTATCTCTTATGTGCATATTTCACGCTTGAAATTTGTTTCCTGGAAAACCAAGTTATGTTTTTCTGTCTTCACAATTATGTACTAATGGCTATGCTTAATAAAATATCCTAGAAATTTAACACTAAGTGAAACAAGACCATATTTTTTATGTAAATTCAGATATTAAAAAGATTTGCATATATGTCTGATTATATGTAAGCAATGGTCATCTAGAAAACAGAGTATGCCAGGCATTCTTTTAAAAAATCAGAAAATTTTAATCAGAAAAAATACAGGTTTTAAGTTATGGATAAACTATTGAGACTATAGTTTTTACTTTTGCAAAGAACAGTTGATATTCAATAAAAACAGCTTCTTAAACCTCATCTATTTTGAATACCTGACCATATAATACTACATTAAACAAAAAGAAAAGCCATAAACCTAAACCCTTACCAGTTACGTAAAAAGTTATTAACAAAATGCTGGCAGAATGCCTGATCTACATGACAACTCTGCAGACACCAGTGTCAATAATTATATTTGAGTCTTAATGGCAGGTACTCACTCATCAAATAGCTATGTCTATGCATGATATAAAACATTTATATACAGTTGCATTTGCAATCCATACAGTCTATTGCATCTCACTCCACCCTACTGCTTCAAGAGAATGATCTTTAAATATCACTGACATAAAATCTCTGGGTAATTCTGATATTACGAATAAAGTTATTGTAAATTTAGTGCATTTACCAGACATGTAGAATTTACTTTAGACATACAGTGGTATTGAACTTTTATTTAGGAAGAAACAAATGAAATAAAATTGTATGTATAAATTTTCTTGTATTTCAATGGGACAGCAGGCAATGACGAGTATTATTTCCCACCACTATTGTGTCTAGTAGCCTTAGACAAATAGGCTGTGGTGTTTCATACTGTATAAAGATACAGTGAAATACAACCTCCCTCCCAAGGAACTGATAACATCAGTGATACATAATGCTAAAAGTTTAAATGGGAAACAGAAAGAAGAAATGCATGAGATTTGTTAAAAATCAACAGACAACCACATTATTTTAAGTATGATTTCTGTTTTTTTTCCATGCAGGCAAATTTTCATAGATTACATTGTCTTTATGTTTTCAAGCACTAACAGGGAGTTATGGAGATAAGAGTAATTGAATAGACAAAATCTTCTAATGGTCAAATTGCTCATTAAAAATATATTATGAAGGAATTGCACTATACTAGTCTTCAAAAGCCTGTAGAAGAGCAATAACATTGACTTTTTTATGGCTCTTTTTCACTGTAAGTTAAATTGAATAATTTCTAGAGTGTTGGTGATGTTGGATATTAATTCCTGTACATAGCTTAAAACTTTAATATCTAGGTTTTTTCCCATAAATCAGTTTGAGAAGTAGTGATAATTTTATCATGTTAATAACTTTTGTAATTATTGTTTTGGATTTATAGGATTGTAATTATTATTTTTTTAATGTTAACAACTTTCTCCCCTGAAAAGTATCTATATCTTTGCCAAAACCACCTAGAAAATGAAACAGGAGTGCAACTGATCCAAAAAGTGAAAGTTCAGTTAGAAGAAATAATTAAAAATGCTTGACTTCTTTCAATTGACATGGAATGGATACATTTTTAGTCCATAAAATAATTTAATGCCTTCCTTCAATGTCACAATGTTTTATAGATGAAACAAAGTCATTTACTGAAAATCACAAATTTTACAGGAAAAAAAATGTTCAAGCATTGTTTGATAACTTTTAATTAAGACGAAGTTCTTAATTTAAAAAAAAATCACCAAAGTTTCTATTTTATAAGGAATAAAACATCAAAAGATTATCTTTGTTTCTCAGAAAACAAAAATTAATAAACCAGAACTTTGACAACAGTTTTGAAAATCTTCAGTAGGTTTATGCTGGCATAAATATTTCAAGTAAAAAAAAAAAAATCAAAAGAAAAGCAGCTTTAACATATTCTGCCTTACAGGATGTACTTGCATGTCTTACTACATGCAAGTAGCAGCACAAGAAGGCTGGCCAACATGTACCTAAAAACTTGTGTTGTGGTCACCTCACTGGAATGTAAGGAGCCTTGAGCTGGCTCCAGGGATTCAGGGTGTAGGTGGGGATAGGGGACACGGAAAGCAATGACTGACATTAGCCTCAAACCCACCAGAACTGATGGCACAAATCAACATCCAGACCATCCTGTCACTGCCTGTTTTACACACCTCTCAGAGGCACAAGGAGGCAAATATCATCTGCTATGGTTGATGTAGGGTACTTCTACAATGTGTATGTGTGTTTAATCATGCTAAATTCACATAACTCTCTTGGTCTGGTGATTGTCCCAAAATTCAAGTGGCCTTCATTTGACAGTTTAGAAGTTGAGAGATGAGAGACAGGCAAAAGGATTTATTTCTTCCTTGTCACATCCTCCTTTGGATGGAGCAAAGTACAGCTTCCTTACAGGTAGGATATTCCAGATAGAGTAACTAGCGTTATGCCTTCATCTCCTGATACTTACATTACAGACGGGAAAATAGAAAACTGACTTTTGTAAGGCACTTTTAGGCTTATTAGTGAATAACTTGCATAGTGCAAAGACCAGTAGACTGAAGATCAGCCCTGCTATGCCCAGTCTTGTTTTGTCCTTGCTCTTGGGATTTGTGAGGGGCTGGTGATCAAGTGGCACCACAAGAGCTCTGCATCACTGGTAGATTGCCACAGCCCAAACATCTCCCAATTATGCTTGAAAAATCCATGTCAATGTATACCAAACAGTAACAGTTTCTATTATATTTTTATTTTTGTGATAGGATATTTATGTTTAAGAGGAATTTTCACAATATCCTGATGATTTTTTTTTTACTCAAACAAGAAATAGACAAAAAAAAAAAAGTTGCGGGCAGAAGAGTAATAAATACTTCAGATTATTTCTACATCAGTTACTTCCTATCTTTAATAGTTTTTTTCAACTTAATGTGTGTTTTTCCAATGTTTGGAAAAAAGTTTATATAAAGTTGAAGTCCTAGTCCCCTAAAATACTACTTTGTAGCCAGGAACTTCAGACACTTGAATACATGCATACACACAGAAATAGGCACATACATAAATTTATATAATTTTAGAGAATGTTCCACATTTTATCCAGCGCAAGTCCTGCATAAAATAGAAATTCCATCTGCAATTCAAGTCAAGTTTTTACAAAAGAACATCTAACACACAAAAAATCTGCCACAACAACTGCAGAATACTTCTCAGTTTGAGAAAAATGGCTATGGATTTAGGAATGGGAAAAAAAAAAAGAACTAAAATTATTGCAATTTGCATTTATGACATGACCTTCTTCAGTACAGATTGAAATCAGAACCCCTACTAACAGTCACTTTCACAAAGCAGCTTGTGGTATCAGGAAAATCTTTTCTCTTCTGATCCTTACCTATTGAAAGAGTACACAGAATACACACAGCTTGGGATTCAGCGTCAATTAGAGAACAACTCTCTACAGTTTGCCCTGTAGTAGATGTCAGGCAATGAAAGGTTACCAGCTGGCAAGAAGAAAAGAGAAGAAATGGAAGAAAAGAGAATAATATGTTAATAGGAAAATGTGTTTAGTTTTATTCTATATTTAATGAGATTATGGTAATGTGGCTGCTTTCTCAGGCTCATAAAAAAACACAGCATACCCAAGGAATATCTTCTTCCCGGTAGGTTTTCACTTCATGGAGGAGGAAATGCTGACTCCCCATAAAACACTATGTAACTTGTTTAGTAATAACACAACTGCTTTAGAGTTTCAGAGTCCTCGTAATAAAATTCCTTAGAAAGCAACACTCTGCAGTGGGGCCATGCCCCCTCTATATTGTGCTGGAAAAACACCAGCATGAAATAGGAGAGAAAAGGAACCCAAGTCAAAAAAGTTTGAAGCTTTATAACTTCAAAGGAATGATTAAAAATGTGAAACATGCCAATTTTTTTTTCTATTTGTTTTTTGAATGTGTGGAAATTAGATATTACCTCTCTAAATCACATATTTTTTATTTAGCTCATTCTTGAATCTGTTCTCTTACTTCAATTATTTAATGATCCCTAATGTACTTATGACGAGCACATGGCCATGCTAAACCGTAGTTAAAGGCTAACAGCTGAAGCACATTAGATGTTATCCCTGGAATTCAAACACTGTTACATGAAAAAAAAGAAATTAAATTGTATTCAAAACAACCTCAAGTGGATGATCTTGCATGTTTAAAGCTGCAAAATCCAAAGTCTCATCTTGCTCTTAGTCCCTTTACTGAGATCATTATCTTGTTTGATGGCCTGAAATTGCTTTTAATATACTCAGTCCAGTTCCAGCAGTCATAAAATCCCAACTCTGCTAACATTGCACGAAACTGAAAAAAGCTGGCCCATAAATAAGTAAATTTCAATTAAATCCCAAGAGTCAAGCCAAAGCGTATTTGGTAAGTTAGAAGGCTACCATGGGAAGGTATATACTAACTTGTAAGAATGAAATTTAGTCAATAATCTCTTTCCAGATTATTATGTCATGAACAAGAAAGAACAGCTCTTGCATTAGATAATAAATAATAACTATACTAATACCTACCATAATAAAAAAAAAAACTACTAAAAGAGATTGCCAAAATTTCTGAATATCCCACCTACCAAAATAAATCATTCCTTTTTTTTTTTGCAATAAATGGCTCATCTGTACAGTTGAAAAAGCTTGTTTTGCAATAATTGCTTTGTTGAGGGGAGTGTGAACCACAATTTATTACAACAGGTTTTGCTAATAGAAGTTACTGTATGAAGATGAATCGAGGATTTTTTTTAAAAAAAAGCATAAAATGATACTTCTCTTGAGCTCAGAATCAGAATAAAGCATCAGGTAACCTGATTTTGTATTACATGTCATCTGTTTATATGTGGAAAAATATGAAAACAATAATGTAACCTTCAGTGTTCTTTTCTGGTTACAGAAATAGTAAGAAGTATAAAGCAGAACCTTTGTTTCTCAAAGAGGTTTATACACCCTCACACATCACATTCACAAAATCAAGAAGTAAGCAGATGTTCCTACTGCCAATTTAACAGTTGCTGAGTAGATGTTTTTCATAACTTGAAGGTAGATTGAAATGGTTGCTCTGTGAAATTATTCAGTCATAAATGATTGGAATTACTCGTGCCCTCAAAACTTAGTGAAACAAGTTGTCTGGAATTATGAAAGGGTGCTTTGAGTGTTTTATATCCATTGTAAGCAGAGTGTTTATTCTTCACATTATATTCAATGGAAAGCATCACAACAATTTATGTGTCTTTTGACTGTTTTCCATGCAAAATGCTGGGATATTAATTTTTCAGGTTTTCTTGTTCAAGTGGCTAAAAATGAAGGATTTTAAGTTTCATCTAAGATGAGAAATGTTGATTTTGATTCTATTTGGCAAACTCCTGAATTGGTTGTAGTTTAGTTATGTAATTACCTGTGAACAAGTCTCTACAACTGAATTTCAATTTCTGTGATGCCAATCAATCAGTGGTTTTTACAAGTCATCACTTCTTTTGCAAAGCACAAGTTTTGACACATCATGGGAGGCAAAGCGCGCCTACTACCACTGGCCTTGAGTGCATCAGCTTTGTCATTTGTAAAGAAAAAGTAACAGATTTTAGTTTAGCAGATTTATCTGGGTATGTTTGCTTGTATTCATCATGCTGAAACGTTTTGCAAGAAGAAGAAATTAACAGGTACCCAGAATATTTTCAGTCTAAAGTTCAGTGGTGATCAGAATTTTAATCAGATTGTATTATGTCTTAGAGTCATAAAATAGCTTGGGTTGAAAGGGGCCTTAGAGGTAATCCAGTTCCAATCTCCCTGCCATGGACAAGGAAATTTCCACTGGACCAGATTACTCAGAGTCCCATCCAGCCTGGTCTTGAACACCTCCAGGGATGAGGAGTTCACAACCTCTCTGGGCAACTTACTTCAGTGCCTCACTGTCCTTGTAATAAAGAAATTTTCCTGAGAAGAAATCTTCCTGTGTTTCAGTTCTTGAAGATGTACCAACATAGATTGATTTGCTAATTTTGCAACATGCCCAATATTTTGAAACTTTGTCAAGTTCATCTTTCCAATTTTTTGACACATCTTCTGCATTTAGTTTGTTGCAGCATGAGATTCTATAAAACAGAGTCCTAGTGCGAGTCGCATTTTATTGATTCTTGCTAAATGTAATAGATAGGCCCTGTAAGCATCTAAAATACACCTAAAATGTATCAGCACAACTTTACTGAAGTTTCCTAGATTTGCTGAAATCAGTGGAGAAGTATTAATTCACTCTGTCTCTAATTGCAGTCTCATAGCTTACACCTACAAGTGCCTACCAGATTTGGCCTCTGACCTGTAAAAGCAAATGTTCTCATCTTCCTCTTCAAACCCTACTAATACTTTGTAATAACAGCATAACTTTTTATTTGGACTAAAAATGCTGGGGATTTTTTCCCCACATAAGAAATGCAGCTATTTATATTGGTATGTAGTGAATTAATACAACAGCATTTCTCAAAATCAGAGCTCCTCCTGGGCTGTAGGGTCATTGTATATTTTTGTATGTAAGCTGTTCTGACTTGTTTCCCTTTTGAAATGGAACCCTTGAAAGATACAGCTGCAACTATGAAAATGCATGAGGAGTCTTTAGAGTCTTTGTGAGATTTTATTCATCTCCCTTTGACAAGGCAGCAATCTGTTTGTGAAAGACCTACATCAGATATTTATGTTATGCACTCCCATGGTAATAGGTTTCTCATTTTATTTCAAGGTTACAAATTTTCTTTCCTTTTACAGATATCCTGAAATTTCTGTAGAAGGAAAGATTCCTGTGACTATTCTACTCACTGAAATTTGAAATAAAATTATGGACTTCTGGGAGCAACTTGCCTTTTCTTCCCAAGGGATGGAGTGGCAGGACAATTGCTCACAGTGAATTATGGTTTCAATGGTAGAAGTGAGGTACTGTTGACATATGAAGTAGGGTGTTCCCTAAAATCTTCCCCCAGAGTCTCAGAATAGGATCCAGGAAAGAATAGAAATTGCAATGCCTATACACCGAGAACGTATTAAGTAAATATACCCTGTTCTATCTTACAATCTGGACATCCCAGAGGCCTGGAGTCCCTTCAAGACTTATGAAAGTGGTAGAATTTTTATACTTGCTTCTTCAGACCAAAACTTAAAAATCTCACTGTTTGAGCCACATGCTGATCTACAAGACCTAGCACAAAAGAGCACAAGTGACAACAACTGATCATAACAAAACACAGAAGAGAAGAAAACCTAAGCAATCACAAATATCAGGTAATTATGAAATCAATAAGCAATTCAGTAAGTCTGAGAAAATACCCTTTCAGAATAAAAGCCAGTGTCTGTGCAATAATAGATACTGTGTCAGATCAAATTGGTCAAGCTGATAGAGTCATTTGCTTCATTGTACATGAAAATATTGATTGGCAACACCAAGTTAAAAAAGAAAAAAAAAAAAACAAGGAAACAAAAGACATAGACACAATAATGATATTTGCTGTTGTTAGAAAGATAGGAATACAATCCCGAAGTTAAAGAGAAGTTAAATTCTTGGTTAATGTAAAATATTTTTTCAGCCTTGTTTGTTTTTATCTTCTCAAATGTGCCTCTAATTTCTCTGTTTTTTCTCTGCAACCCACAGCCAAGATATTCTAGTTGCCTATATACCGTGTCTGTATTTGTAGGGTAAGCTGAGGAAAGCTTGTGCGATAAAATGCCCTGTCAAGTTAGTTCTGCATCTTGAAAAAATACCTGACTGTTGCCCTTGTTTCATTATTTCAAAAAATATAAGAAATCTATTCTCCAGAAACACTTAATTTTGCTTGTGAAAATATCATCACCTGTACACAGACAGATGTTTTGGTTTTGTTTTGCATCCTACACACAACTGTTTCCTATACTAGAGATCTTGGCCTTATCGTATTAAAGTATGACAGGCTACAAGCCCCCCAGATGAGATGAAGTCTCTGGAAACTTTTTTTTTTTTTTTTTGAGTGCTCTGTGAAAATACCATGAAATTTTCTATTTGAGCCAGCTGTGAAGCTTCCAGAGGTTTGCTCTTCAGCAAGTACTGGGTTAAGATTAAACTCGGCAAAAACGCCTGAAGAGATACTGAATATATTTGATACAAATTACACTGTCCTGCTGGTTTGAAAGTACACATTACTAGAATCATTAACCATAATCATCCTCAATTACAAGCACCATAAGCACACATACAGCAGACCAATAAATGAAGCTATTGTTTCCATGCAATGCCCATAATTTAGAAAGACATGGCCATCTCATCCACAGTTTGACACAAAGATGTAATCTCCAATAGAATATTCTGAATTATTTTTGTGGGCTGAAATTGATGCATCTTTCATGCCTCTTTTTTTCCCATTCCTACTAAGAGAGTCAGTCTTTCTATGTCTCATTATCCTAGGTCATATGAAAAACACATTTACAGTTTGGAGAGGACTCAGAGAGCTTTTTATGAACTCCCATAAGCAGCCAGCAGGGCTCACCACTCCGAAAGTTTTCTCCAGGAGAATTGTTCATGGAGTAATGTTGACACATTTCCACCATGAAAACAGCAAAGGTACAAACTGGAAAAGGTACAGACCATAACAATGAAAGAGCTTATTAATAGACTTGCTATCCATTTTTGGGTCATCTCCTACTCTATTCGAGTCTTCCTCCCTGTCCTGCATGAGAGCAATACTTGCAGCACGTACAGCTCACATCCAGATGGAGAATGGAGTTAAAGTACATTTTAATAATGTATAATCTATTGTATGGTGCCAGTAAGTAATATTATGGGGGGTACTATTACAGTAATCTTTAAATTGTTCCTACTACTTTCTCTAATGAAATGACACTTTTGAGAAAACAATTTGCAATGGTAATGGGAGGTATTGAAAATCCCTCCTGGTTTCACTGGGGTAAGTAAATATATCTTTTGTACTTGCAAAAAGCATACATTACTGCTAGGTAGAGCTGATAACGCTACCTGTTATTAGAGCTGCAAGTTGTTTTATAATAAGAGGGTTTATTTTCATTTGCTCATAGCCTTAGAAATTTTATATATTTGGGTTAATAATTCTTGCACTTCTTCTGTCACAAAATCAGAGCATTTTTACCTGTTCAGTGAAAATTTTGCTTAAACGATTTATGACCTCTTAGAGAGGAATTAATGAGGTTAATTCAGTCTTCTGCCTATCTTAAAATATAAGTGCTTTCATGTTCTCCCCTGGGTTTTAGAAAACAAGATTTGAAGGTGTTTTGGGGTCAAGTGTACACATTTTGTTGTTCCTGTGGAAAATGATCAAAGGTTAGACAATTTATAAAGTTTTTAAAATTGCAGTTTGAGCTGAGTTGGAGACAATATAAGACTTCAGCAGGTAGCATACTCTGAGGAACCTGCACTGACTATGCCAATTGATGACATTTTCCCAGAATGAGGCTACAAACTCCTACAGGGCTGGCCCTGAGCTTTCCCAAGCTCACATCGTGCTAGTGAGCAGTGCTTTTGATGCTGTCCCAATTGTACCGAGTTTGGAGAGCACTGACCCAAGCTCTGATGTAGCAGATTTCTTAGCTATTGATGTTTATTCAGTTAGCAAGAAGTGGAGGAAGGTGAAGCAGAGACATTGTGTTGCCTCTGAAAGCCAAAGCTATGTAATTCTGCTGTTTGGAGGGGAGGTCAGCTCTGTTCTCTCTTTGCCTTCATGTATAATCTTCCCCCAGCAAAAACCTTCCATGGATGCAAACAGACACCCTACCTAACACAGACAGCTCAGTCATTGAGGCCTCAGCAGGCTGAGGACATTCTGATGAGACACATGAGATCTGAGAACAGAGGAGCTCCAGAGCAGGGAGCAAAGTGTCATGGTGAATCATGCACTGCTCTGTGGGAAGCTGCTCTTGGATCACACCCACTTTGCCACCAAATTGCCTAAGCAAGTGCCCAGGAGAGACCCAGCAGAGTTCACCACTCCTGAACTTTCCTCTCAGAGAATCATTTGCTAAGATTTTTCTGCAAGCCACTCTCACAAAAAGAAAAGGAAAAGTTTTTCTAAGTCCAGTCTGAACTTGGCATTTTTACAAGAAGATCCTTCAGCAGAAATTACAGTTCAGGATTCCTGAGTCTTATGACACAACTGGGAACTCTCTGAATTATTTTTTTGTCTTTAAGAGGAAGTTATGACAACAAGATGAAACTAGCTTAGCACAATTATACACAGTTGGGAGCTTTTCAAATAACTCTTTCCAACAAGCTTTGGGAACACATTAAAATGCCTTTGGCCATCAGCAGAGCTGTTTCTGAATATAGAGACTTCTTACTGTAAATGGGAAATTTAAGCCCCACATTCTTTTTAGATTTACATCATCACTGAAAAGACTTGAACACAATAAGCATGTTATTTATTGCGTGGTCAGAGTAAGGATTAGTTTGGCACCACAAAAGGGATAGCTGAGAATATGAGATGTGGTTACAAATTGCTTCCAGGGGCTTTTTGAAAGTTAGTAGTATTTAAATTTAATCAGGAATACATCCTTTGATATTGGGGTATGAGTATGGGGATAGTATGAGAGGATTTGTTTTCTGAAAACATTTGGAATTATTGTTGTTCTTGACTTTTCTGGCTAGTTACTGAATCATTTCTGATTTCACTCTAAATCTGCAGAATATTACATCCTGGAAGTTCAGTATATTCCCGAAGTCAGCAAAAATCTTGCCTCAGAGCTGAAGTCTTGATCCATATTCAAATATAAAGTATTTTTAGCAAAACTGAAAATATAAGTCTTTTCCTTAAAGTGTATGAACTCTTCTGTAACTTAACTTTGGCAGCTTATGTTATCTTGAAAATAATATATTAATTCCTTTGGGAATTAAAGAAGAAGAAGGAAAGACTATCAGTAATACGTCTGTCTAGGTAATATCTTTCAGTTATTCCTGAAATAAATCTGATGTTAATCAGCTCTGTAGTCCTGTTAAGAAAGGTCTTTTAAAATTTATGGTCTCTACTAAAAATAGTCAAAAATGGTGAGACAAAATTATTCTATTACTTTCAAAGGTATTAGAGTAATTCAGGGAGCCTGCAGAACCAAATGTTTTGAGATTTAAAATAACAGAAAACAAATCAATCTACCAATGCAACAGATGTACTAAGATGTAAGCAAAAGATGTATAGAATAAACTTTTCCTGGGCTTGTTAGTAGCTGTGTGGAATGAACATTCAACTCTTAGCCTTCAGTTCCCCTACAAGTCTCACCTAATGCAGTAGTGTCACGATCCACTAATGCAAGCGGGGTTCGTGACAGCTCGAGTGGTCTCAGAGCACAAAAGACACAGCAGGGGACAGCAACAACAATTTTGCTCATCAGCAATATACTTTATTACAACTCAATATGCAATAGAATGGTAGAAAGAGAGAGAGAGAGAAAGAATAGAGAGAGAGAGAAAAGGGGGTCTAGCTACCAACACAGAGACGAGTCCTTGTCGCCTCCTGCCAATAGATACATCTTCTTCTGTAGGCAGATCTCAAATTCAAGTAACTCGGGGGTATCTTTATAGACCCTTTTCAAGGCAACAGGCAGTTGGCCAGAAGGTGGGGGAAGGATAAACAGCAGGTGCAAAGAACAGCAGGTTCAGAAAACGAGTACAGGACAACTTCTCAGGGTGAGCCGGTCCGTAACCAGCCTGCCATGACATGTCCATTGTTTTCCATCCTGGTTTACATCAGTCCAGTGAGCACACCTGCAGACAATAGTTGGCAGTCATCCCCCCTCAGCCAGGCCAGAACTCCTGTAATAGCATTTTAGGGTCTCAGTCCCAGTCCTTGTGGTCTTCCTTGGTGATGGTCATGAGGCACATGAGGGAGTTTGGGACAGTCTCTTACAGGTTGTGCCATTCCCACCTTTGGCACCCATGTAGAATATGTAGGGGTGTGTGTAACAGAGGCCTTGAGAAACTGCCAAGACGTAAACACAAATGAAGTCATCTTTTAAGCAGTATTGACAGGATCAGTATGGATTCATAGGTAACAATTGTATTTGTTTTTTAATTAACTGTTTAATATGATATGGGGAAATCTGTGTTTGTCTTGGTAGGCCCTGAATTACAAGGCTTGTAATAAGTTTGTTTAAGTTCAATTGACAGATAAAACTTCTGTCCTAACACAGTTGGGAGTAGTGTACAAATAAAGCAATACCATTTTCTGCAAATATTTGCCAAGGACATACAAAAGGACTTCTGTCAAGCTTGCATATTTTTTTATTAATGGCTATCATGCCCCTACCACACATTCCAGGAGCTAAAATCTTTCCATCACATTGATAAGGGAAAAAAAACCAAAGAAACCTGGCTGTAGCTGTGCTGAGGGATGGCATCTTTGGGGTGGATCTCCAGCCACCATCAGGTGCAGGTGAGAGCCAGGAGACAGAGTCACATTCAGAGGGGAGTGCATGACTTAGTCAACAGCTGGGCCTTAGTTGAACAAACTGAAAAGCAAAATACTTACCTTCATTAAGGGGAAAATAATCTATTAAGGAAACAGGTGCTGGACTCTGTAGATCCTTGTGAAATGAAATCTGTAATCATGAAGAATTAGTTTCAAAACGCTAAATATGTTAACATATTTTTCTGAAATGCTGTTCTGTAAACTTATTAACTTTGCAAGACTATACATGGAAAAACCTTCCCATGATTTTCAAAAATTTCCTTTTTTAAAAGCAATGCAAGTATCATGAGTATATGAGTAACTTTGCTATGGGGTCAGAATGTATAACTATGGAGGTAGTTGAAGTAAATTTATTTCAACCTAAGCCAATATTTCAATCTCAAAATTAGATCCAAGTTTCTTATGAATTTCTAATTTTTTCTGTACTGGTTCTACTACTTGGAATCTATAAGAGCTAATCAGAAGTTATAGCTTCCATTTCTCTAGATTTTTTTTTCAGTGACTTTTTAAAAACAATAATTAAGAAGAAAAGGGTTTTCTCTCTTGGATTTTTGTTTGTTTTGTTTTGTTTTGTTTTGGGGGAGGGTTTGTTTTGATTTTTCTTTTTTGGGGGGAGGGGGTGTTTGTATGTTTGGTTGGCTTTTGGGGGTTTTTTGGTTTGCCTTTTTGCTTGTTTGTTTATTTGTTTTTTGTTATAGAGAAGTAGGGTTGGTTTGACTTTCTAAGAAAGTTTAAACCAAAATTTCTGACTGATTAAGTCCTCATTTTGGAAGTGTTGAAATGAGAATTCAGTCATAGTCAAAGGTCACAAAGTTTTGCATTGCCTTCTTCTTCACTAGTAAATAGATCTCTTATACAGCTCTAGGAGTCTGTGGGCTGTGATTGCCATCCATGTCTTAAATTCCAGATGAGTCAGTGAGAGGGAGATTCCCAGAGCGTCTGGGGGTTTTGTTTTGGAAGAATTACTCTCATGATTTCTTACCTTCCTGGAAATTCTTGGGTCATAAACATTGAGAGTCAGCATTATGGGAGTATTTGTGGTTTTCCATTCAGCAGCCACCAGATAATTAAAATAATGGTTGCATTTTGTTCCAAGTGCATTACACTCAAAACCAACATTCCTTTCCTGAGAGTTTATCTTTTTCTGAGAAAACATTTGGCATGGGAAAAAATATAATTACCAATCAAAAGCATATTCTTTATTTCTTCTGGAAATATATCAAGATAGAGAGTAGCCTTTCTAATACAGAGATAGAAATTAGCCCTTTTCATTTCTATTTTTTTATAAATTGTCCTGAAAGGATCTTATCACCTAATGAAAAGCATGTTCAGAATTCTTCCTAAAAACCTTAGGCAATTTTAGTTTTATTACATTTATGAAGGACTAATTTGTATCAGAACAGGAGAGAAAAAAATATGCTTTAGAATGTAATCATTTAAACCTTGTCATGCTCTCTCCAAGGAAATACTGGAGGTCCTATCACTCAAGCTCTTAGCAAATGAAATTAGGAAACTGTAGAATACCTTGTAGGGATAAATTCTGCAAAAGGCTGCTGGGAATAACGAAGGCTGCTCCTCTAATTCCAATTCTAATTCTATTACTGGAAAAATAATGCAACAGGAAGAGCAAGTCTTCATTTAAAGAGAAGATTTTAATGAGGTTGAACATCTGAAAGACATAACCAGATCCACAGACTAAACTGAACACACAGCTATCAAAAGACAAATATGTGTGGGTAGTACAAATTTCCTCCTCATCACAGGCATGTAATTCCATTTAGTTTCCATGCACTGTCTCTGCCAAACATTCCCCATTGTTTTTAATCCTTCTGCTTTTTAGCTTAAATTCCTTTGGATAAACAGTATATATGATTATAACTGGCTATTCGTGTGTCACGTGTCTGTTCTCTCAATACTCACAAAACTGGAACAAGCAGAATTTGCTGTAAAAATATTTAATGGTACTAGAAAATGTACAATAATAGACAGGAAATAAAAAAAGAACTCTGTTAGTGTCTTATAAAGCCAAAACACACTTACAAGTGCCCGAATTACAACGAAACCTTCAAACAAGACTCATATCTTCTTAGGCACCTCAAAGAGACATAATTCTATAGGACACCACATTCATTAGTTCATAGGCTCCAGGAATTGTTTGTATCTTTTGTCTTGCCTGGATTCCAGGAAACAGATTATAAAGGAGCATTTTTTTTTCCCAATATGACTATGATCTAGAATTAGCAAAGGATCAAGTGTTAGAAACTTCCCTGATTTTCCTGGTTTTGAACTAAACATATAAATAACTGTGGTAAGGGATTTTTTTTCTTCTCTGTAATACTCAAAATGTACATGTTATCTAATACTTATTTATTGTGTAAGCCTACAGTGCCCAGTGTCATCTTCTGATGCTAACGGTATCCCCAGTATCTGAGAGCTAGATAATTATATCACGCTTATCACTGAATGCTATTAAACAAACATTTTTGGGAGATCAGGCCACATTCTCCAAGTTTTTCTGGAACAAACTGTACAGTGTCCAAACATAATTAGATATTTCTACAAGCACTCCCTAATTATGACCAGCAGCGAAGAAGAAATCAATCAACCCACAGCTACACAGAATAAAAAGACACAAACACGGGGAAAAGAGGAGATGAGGTGACAAAGTTCTGTATTTCCAACTACCGACAACTGTTTTATACTCTGGTGATATGTTTCATGAAAATGTCCCTAAATTAATTGGTGATCAGTATAGAAAAATCAGCTGGAGTTTTTTATCAACTTGGAAAATTCAGGGAAGAGCATAAAAGGAGGCTTTAGATCTGTTGTTTAATAACTGGATATATTAAACATTCAGCACATAAAAAAATCGTAGAGCAAAGTTCAAACTAACAGCATTGAAGTAGGGAGGGATCTGAAAAACAAGCTGCACACCCATAATGGGGCTGAAAGAAGCATTCTAGTTTCTATCTGGTATCCGTTATAAAGATTATATACTGGAATTGCGTTTGTAGTCCTGTACCACACCATGGGATGAAATCTGGATAATACCTGGGCCTGTGCTATCACTCCACATTTGAGAGGTGGCTACAAAGTACAGTGAGTGTTGAACACCTTTGACAGATTTGTTCCATCAGAATCTTCTGCATGTTACTGGCTTCAGTCACAGTAAACATTTAAGTGGTCTAAATACTTTTGCACAGACTTTCTCTCGCAGCTTCCTCTCCTTATATGTGTGTGTTTGATATGTGATATGTAATGCCAGAGAGTCAGAGAAACATTTTTTTCTCTGTAAAATTATGGCTTCCATCTCTTATTTAAGGCTCTAAAAATCTTAACCTCATTTTGGCCCAAAGAGATATTGACTGTAATCTTAAATACAAACTATCTTTGTCTTGTAGTAATATTTCTGTAAATACCTGGATCCTCCGTTTTTTTTAAAGTCACATTTGCCACCTGGTAGCATGCATTAATTAGGGAGACTATTGTCACCTCAGACTTTTCATATTCATTCAGCCATTTTTTCCTTTCAGTGAGACATTCTGTCATTTTGAAAGGATTACCCTGCATTATAATTCAGTGTCAGCACATCCAAAGCTATAAAACCTTCTAAGTGATAGCTCTGTGCAAATCTTCTCTTCTTTTTACATTCTATATTGCCACATTGTCGATCAAGACAGTCCAGACTCTTTTGGTACATAGGAACCTTCTTGTAAAAAAACGGAGTTTTAGAAATGTATACATACCCTGGTTTAGAAAAGTATACACTAAATATTCCATTTTTAAAATGGAAAATTTTCAGAAATTCACTGTGGATCTGACTGTATGATTCATTTGTGTTCATAATTTGTTGCTAAAAAATTATAGTAGAGAGATTAAGTGAGAGTCTGTGCTTCTCAGAAGCTATAGTTTATAAGTCAGGGATCACAGCTAATTTGCTGTTTTTGAAGAACAAAATAGCTACAAGATCAAAATATAACAATGTCAATGACACTGAAAGTACAAAAAAGGTGATGATCAAGGCTTCCATTTGTGTCTGAATAAGTTAGATCTTGGGACATATTCCAGTAAAAGAGGATTAGGTCTAAGAAGTTTCCCTTGTACACCTCAAGCTTTTTAAATCATGGATAGTTTTACCTTTCTGTGACAGTGAGGTGTGTGATGACCCTGTAAATCAGAGCAGACTGAGTTTCTGAATGCTCAGGCGGCTCACAGGTGCCAGCCGCTCACCTCACTGATTTGGCAGATCCCAGGGGCATGCTCTGTTGCAAAATAAGCAACTGGTAGCTGGGTAGGATGTGTCCTGTGAGACCAACCACCACATAATGTACATTTGACCATTGCACACTCTTTTTGATCTTGTGACCTTTCCCTCAGTGGGTTACATCTCTTTCAGAGCTTCCTGCACATGACAAAGGAGAATTGTTATCAGAAAGTGATCCTCTTTTCTTTCCTTTCTATAAGTGTAAACCTCTCTTTGTCCTCAAATAAGGGGAAGACTTGATCTGTCCATCTTTTGAGAAGATCTTGTGGTATTTGGATTTTGGCAGCGGGGGTGGAAAGGGCAGAAATAGGGACTGAGGGAGGAAGAAAAAAAAATGAAAAAAATAAGTGTTCAATGCATCTGAATAATACCAAGATCAGACTTGGTTCCTGAGTATTTGATCTAAATTATTTTTTGTTTCCCTAAACATAAGAGTTTACATAAAACACAAGTAGCCAACAAGATGGAATATTTCTATATTGCACTAAATCATTCTAATATTGTTTTTCAGAATTCATTTCTTAACTGGAGGAAATTTTCATGTTCTTTTGTTTATCTATTCCCTTTTAGTAATTCATGTACATCGGCAGGACATTAACTAAATTTTGGAAAAACTCTTTGTTTTGTTTATTTTGTTTTACTGGGTTGCAGAAAATTTATTTCTGCTTCTATAATGTATTATTGTTAATTTTAAACCAAAAAATTATTTATTAACTCATATAGGTTTAAAAGCAAAAAGAAAAAATAAAAAAAAAANTGACTATACCCATTTTCTAAGCTTATGGGGATTTTTACTACCCTCTCACTAGAAACAAAATTATGCTCCCTCCTCTGACTTGCAGAGACAAAAAGGACCTAAACTTCATAATCCTTTCATTTAACAAGGCAAGGTGAGTGTAAAACAAATGATTGAGATGAGGAATGCTTAGAAATGAAGGAATAATATGGCATGACATGGCATGGCATGGTGTAGTCTGTCACATAACAACTGGCTTTACACATAACCTTCCTGGGGGAATGTTATTGTAAAATGAGTTCTGTAGTCAGAGTCCTGTACTTAATTCACCATCCTGAGATTGATTTCAAATTCCTTGGCAAAGCTTAGTATTTAAGTCTTACCATTTAAGACTACATTTTTTAGATACAACTTTGATTTTTCAGGCTTTCGCCTCTCAAGTTATGAAAACAGCACTTCCTCATCTCAAAGTATCTATTTATAGGATAATGTTTTACAAACATAAGTTGCATCCTCCTCTAAGCTCCAGTTCAGCTTCTGAAAGCCACTTGCATGAGACATCTAAGACTGATACTGCAGGGTCAGGCTAGATGTACATGTGCAGGGACAGACAGACATACATTGCACAGCGAAACTCACTGCATGAGAAACTAATTCACTTGCTTCTGTCTTCTTCTGCCTCTAAACAACTCACTTGTCCTACATGTTAGTCCACACGTAGGAAGCCTATATGGCTTGAGAGAGTGGGTATTTTGGGCTGTTAAATCCCATTANTGTAAAAAAAGTCTAGCAAGAATAGCATTACATTTCTAATTCTGATATTTCTGAGAAGAAGACAGTTTTGTATGATAAGAAAATTTCCTGAAGTTTTTGGTGCTGCTGTTGTTGTTGGATTTATCTGAGCTTCTGCCAGGTTCTCAGAAAAATCTGACCTTGCTTTATTAGACTTTGTTATAAAGGTTTAGTTCTGTGCATGCCATATCACATTAAGGTGATTCTATTAACCAAATTAACTTGGATAATTCTAATGACAGTGGTAGCAAAAATATTTGANTGTAGTCTGTCACATAACAACTGGCTTTACACATAACCTTCCTGGGGGAATGTTATTGTAAAATGAGTTCTGTAGTCAGAGTCCTGTACTTAATTCACCATCCTGAGATTGATTTCAAATTCCTTGGCAAAGCTTAGTATTTAAGTCTTATAATTTAAGACTACATTTTTTAGATACAACTTTGATTTTTCAGGCTTTCGCCTCTCAAGTTATGAAAACAGCACTTCCTCATCTCAAAGTATCTATTTATAGGATAATGTTTTACAAACATAAGTTGCATCCTCCTCTAAGCTCCAGTTCAGCTTCTGAAAGCCACTTGCATGAGACATCTAAGACTGATACTGCAGGGTCAGGCTAGATGTACATGTGCAGGGACAGACAGACATACATTGCACAGCGAAACTCACTGCATGAGAAACTAATTCACTTGCTTCTGTCTTCTTCTGCCTCTAAACAACTCACTTGTCCTACATGTTAGTCCACACGTAGGAAGCCTATATGGCTTGAGAGAGTGGGTATTTTGGGCTGTTAAATCCCATTATTATTAGATTTAGAAGCAGGGCTTATGCTAGGGCTCTTGCCGGCTTTTGTTCAGGGTTTTGTTCATCCTTTATCAGAAGATTATGTTCTTTGTTTCCTGTATATTGCCACTTTGATTAATGCCCCCTGATATTCTATATGGTTTAAGAGTAAAGCATCTTGCTGCCATCTGGGCCCATAGTTATAGGAACACAGAGCCAAACATGCAAATTTTTTCATCTGCTTGTACAATGTCTATAAACACCATCTCACCAAAAAGGTTTTCTAATATTTAGCCTCTTCATCTTCCATGTGAGTACCAACCAGAGAGCTATGCTTTACTGCTGCACCATGGTTAGTGAAATGCAACACTATCAAGGGATGATTTGGTGTATTAAAAGGTCAAATGTACATTTGTATTGGATTTTTGTCTTTGCTAAAATATTCTTGAGGTGATAAATACTGGCTTAACCAGAGTAATTCTATGCCTCCTTCAGCTCATTTTGAAGTTGTATCACTGTTGAGCAGATTTCCACTAGATATTACTCTTTGTGAAAGTCTCAATTACATTTCAGCAGGTTCATTTCTTGAATACACTACATTTCCTTTGCATTAGATAGGTTAAATTTTTTAATAGAAATGTCAGATACTATAAAAGTGAAGTTATTGATTCCATCACCCAGATTTCACAGTCTTTGTAAAAATTGATTGCTCCAGGATTTTACTTGTGTTTTTAAATGCAGGATCTGATGTGAATTTCATTTCTATGGACATCAACCCTTTCTAATCTGATCTTGTTTGGTGGATATTAACATCTGTTGCAGTGTTGTTTTTTGAATACTAACTACCAAGATTAAAATTGGAAACTTTAAAAATAGAATTACTTGAAAATGTGCTAAATATATTTGTAGCTGACTATTTTTTCTGGAAAATAATTTGAAAATAGCAGATTGTGATTGTTTACCAAGTCTTCTAAAAACAGATTTACTAAATATGACATAAATGTGTATACTGTATAGCCATTATCCAGCCAACAAAACATTCAATGTAACCCACCATGATCCCAAGGTCTGGATATTTCAAATAAATATGTTTTTTACTTGTGGAATATTTTATCTTTTGAAAAATGTCAGCATTAAAAAAAAAATTTAAAATAGAAAATTTGCAGCACATTGAAAAAGAAAAACACATTAAATTAGGCAGAAAGGAACAGTACTCTTGAGAAAAAGATCCACTCAGTTCCAAGTCAAACTCATCTTCATATCTTCTAGAATTGAATTTTTAGTAATTTTGAAGAATCATCTGACTGAAATGGTGCACCTGTTTTCAAGGGTAATCAGATCTAGGGTCTGGTGAGCAACTTCTGAAAATAAACTCCATAGCTTCTCTGTATATGAAGAATTCTTATACCATGTTAGGGAGAAGATGTGATTTCTGAACTGTATTCAATTTTTTTTTACTACTATGAGTGTAATTGAATATATAAATTAGCCTTGTATGATTTAATACTCATGAAAAATTGTAGAGGCATTTTGCATCAATTACAAATGAACTGACTTTTTGATTCATGTTTTTAAGTGAAATAAAACAAATTATTATTATTCATAGGTTGAAAAAGAGGCCTTGGCTTGGTGTGTGCAAACTGAAATTTTAGTGAAAGTCCAGAGGGGTCTTATTAATTCTCCTTAACCTGATTAAGAATTCAGTATAGAGAAAGTCTGAGAAGAGATATTGCTACTTCATACAGACCAGGGAAGCATTTTAAATCCTTCAGACAGAATGTATTCATCTTGCATTTCACGTATAAAAGAGAGTAGAGAGGAAACTAAGGTTAGAAAACAACCTCTTCACATTTTTATTTCTATCTATTAGTTTACTGAGTTTAATATTGACCTTTACTGATCAGGGGAAACCCTTGCATGCATCTTAATGGAAATACCTGCCCAAGAAGCACTAATGACAAAAATATTGCATTGCAAACTGAGATTTATTTCTGTGCCATTTAAGATGGTTACTGACACTCAGTTTCTTCCTACCACCAATTCCTGCCCAGCTCTGTGCAAGGCCTGGAGAGAGTACATCTTCAAACATATCTCTTGAAAAGGGTTAGCTTGAATTACCTGCAATTTTTAACTCTTGTAAAAAATCCTCCAAAATTAGACATTTATAAATCTAAGGAAGTACCCATACTTAAATCAGATCTAAAAGGAAAAAACCTGGAATAGCCGTGAAATATTTTGCAGAAGTTGGTTTCTAAAGTAATTTAGGAAAAACCCTCATTCCATTGCATGTCTTGGTTGAACTCTTTGAATTTCCTTTTTTTATATTGCTGCCTGAAGGGAAGGAAAATGATAGATCTATAAAAAAATCCTCCATAAATTCCACTTTTTCTGGTGGGAAAATTCCACTGCTACAAACATGACATCATCTTCTAAGTTTATGCTGAAAATGTATAAATAATTAGTAACCTGTGGTGAGAAAAATAGGTGAAACCCTACCTAGTTGTGTTTCCTGGTACCAAAAAGTTGCATACTGTAGATTTTATGTTTCCATTCCTCAAGTTGTGAATGAGGAAGCAAGGAATTTTTCTTTTCTGCAGTAGAATATTTCCCTGTGGGTTTCCCCAGGGTGCTTTATGACTCTGCATGAATCCCACTTATGGTTCAATTGATTCCAGAGGAGGTAATGTAACAACAAATGCTCTGAAATAAAAAGTGTGCATTTCACATTTAGTGCCACAGAGTAATACATTTAGGACTTAACATGAAATGGTACCCATTTCACTCTCACAGAGTTTCAATTAAATCTCTTTTTGGGTCTATGCTAATGCCAGGTTAGCAGTAGCTGAACAGTGTTGAATTTATTTTCATCGTGCTTTCTCTGTGGAGGTGCGATAGGTGTAATTGAAACTTTGACCAACTTTTCATTATAGGGAGAAGATACTCATCCATCAGTGCCAAGATCAGGAAGTTGGTGTCATACATCAAGCGTCATTTAGCACATGCACATCATTCCCAGAGATCAATTATTATAATATTTATTTTAAACGGCACAGGTTGGAACCAAGAAAGTGAGACATCCATCTTTATCAGTTACATACCTTTAATTCCTAACAGTGTTAACTGCAAATTTGGTGGTACAGCCAGGCACACTCTAAATTCTGTACAAGTAATATTTTTTAATTTCACTTAGACACATCCCAATTTATCTTCATTGTTCATCTCTTAGAATTCAATAAATTCTTGCTTTATGAAATCAGTCATGAAACTCTTTTCTGAATAACCCATAATAATAAGATGTTGTTAAACAAGAGGTGACTATATTAGCTTGCTGTAACAGCTAAGACACAACTTGAAAAAAAAGGTTTAAATAAATATTAATTTTCCTACCCCCTTTGCACAGGCTAGGCTTTGGGTCTTTCCCCCTCTCTGTGTTCCTTGCTGAAATGAGAACTTGTATAATTAAAATGTGACAGAAAACAAAAACAAAATAAAGCATCTTTAATATAAGCTGAATTTTTCTTATCAATTAATTTTCATTTTATAGTCATAGTTCCCCTCAGCCAGCCCTAATCCACACATTTCCCTCCACCCACTCTTCTCTCCCATGGCTTGTCCTTCTTTGCTAGTGGAAATCTTGAAATTTAATGTCAAGGAGCCTGCTGCTAGCTTTGATGTTAATAATTTGCCCAAAATGACAACAGATATAATCACTTTTTAAGTGTTATCAAGAACAGCTGCTGTGAAAATAATTCACAGTGTGAGATGGGTGTGGGGAGAAGGGGTGGCTGGTAGAAATAGGGGGTTGGCTTATTATACATACACAACATCCGCAACCATATCCCAGGATAAAGTGGAAGATTCTCCTTCCTATATTTTAACACTAAAAGATACCTAGAAAAGAAGTAGTTATCATGATACTGAAAAAACTGATAACACACAAATTTAAGAAATTAAAGCTCAAAATTCTGAAACAGTCATAGAAAAATGGACTGGACAAAAAAAAAAAAAAAAAGTCAGCAGATCCCACTGAAGTCAGAATTTAAATTATCTAAAGAAGAGGGCAATTAGTTTAAAAGAATTCAAATGAAAGTTGTAATATTTTATAGAGTGTGCTCCTGTGATTTTTTTCTTATGTAGTGGGGAAGGATGAGTGTGTGGATATGTGCATGTATGCACATGTACATCTGCTGAGTACAAATGATATTCAGCAGAGCAAATGTGGAGCCTCATACCCCCATGCTGTGTGTATAAAAGGTGTTCCTCACTATAGGGAAGCTGGGGAAAGCTTTTCCAATTCCCACCTTTGGAAGCAAGAGAAATGAGAATTGGCAGAAAAACAGCCACCTCCCAGAGGTGTCTTACCCTGCAGTGCGCAATGGAGTCGAAGCCAAAACCAAAAAAAATTAAATACCCATCCACCAGGTTTAGAAGACCTCGTCTCCCCCAGTGGCCCTTTTGAGGAGCTGGTTTGACACATAGAAGAGACGAAATCCAGTGTCTGTTTATTCCCAACACTTAATTCCTATTTACCTTTTTGTGATGATATCTCACAGGAAGAGGGGACTTCAAGATCTTCTCTGAATCCAAACCATCCCTTTTGATTTTGTGAAAGGGTGTCAAGTCCACTGGAAAGAAGGAAGCAGACGAATGTGAGGGAGTTTCCCTCCCTGCTCCTTTCTTGGGGGACGATGAAGAAGCCAGGCAAAACCAAAGAGCATTTTATAGCCCCACATTACTCTTCACCCAAACAGTATGTGAAGAATTAGTCAAGGCTTCAAATATTGCTTAACATGTGGCAAACACTAGCTCTTTGAGGTCCCAGAAAAACTGTTAGCAGGGGAATTTGCAGACAAATCTAACATGAAGCATTAGGATTCAGCAGACCTTTTTGAAAACCCTGAAAAATACTGAGAACTAGTTAGAAATACTAACTTTGCCAGCATGTTGAAGTCGGGGTTACGATCCCACAGTGCAGTACATCCTTATACTTCTGTCAGTAATTTGGAAAGTTGCATTTGACATTTTAACCTACATTCAAATGCAAAAGTTCAGTTTTCTGGGGTTTTACAAGCACTGAGGAACATAATTCTCTTGGGAGCCATCAAATTCTGTCCTGGATTTTAATATCCATTAAGTGATTACTGCAGAGAATAGGACACTTTGAGCAGTGGGGGCAATATTCACCTGTGAACTGGTTGTTTTCCAACTCTAGCAAGAAGCAGGTTAGATCAGAAGAAGAGATCTTATCAGAATGACATAATAATAATTAAAGGAAAAAATATATAGAAAAGGAAACTACAGACTGGCAGCAGTTCTGATCTCCTGGTGTTCTTTGTGGGGTTTTTTGTTGGTTTTTTTTTTTTTTTACCTTTTGCCCTTCTCATTTAAAATGACTAAGAAAAGCATAATAAGAACAAAATACTTTAATGTGATAATTTAATTCTCCGTGAAGTTACCTGAAAATACATGAGAAAAAGAAAACTTCTACAAATCATGAGGAATATTTCTATATTTATTGAGTTCAAATGAAATAAGTTGCAAAGAGGTGCAAAGAGGTTCAAGTACCAGTGCAGGGCTGTTGCCCATGTTTAATTAGCAGGTCATCTAGTCTTGCTTCTTAAAATAATTTGACATATCTTTCCCAGGCTACCAACTGTTACTGTGTCATCTTGCTTCCATCTGAGAGGAAGGTTGTGTCTGTGACATTATGTCCTCAACTGACATTAATATTATATCATAAGGAAGATGCAAATTAATTTTTAAAAGTGGTGTGCATGCATCTGTAAAATCCATGCCAAAACACTTCTTCCCTAGTGGATAAAGGGAGCAAATGTGCGATAGGTGCTACCCACAAAGATGTACTGAGAGTTTTCTGATATTACAGTGGTCACCATGCTCTAAAAACCTAGAAAGGGTAGATACGTGCTCATGTAGTTTATGAAAGAAAAGAGCACCTTTACATCTCAAGAAACAGCTTGAAATGACAGAGCTTTCATGCAGCAAAATAGTAAGCTAGCAAATTAGATAACAATTAAGCATATATTTTATTCCCTCCTTGATTAAACAACAAAGGCTTTTGTTCTAGTATTCAAGTGAAGAGTTGTCTGTTCAGCTGGTCATGTATCTGCTAGAAATAAATAATCACTAGATGGCAAAAAACAATGAACCGTGCATTTAACACTTTAACATTACCTAATGCAGTTGATTGCCTATAGAACAAACCAACAGAAGTGACACTGTGCCTGTGTAGGCTGTGCTCAACACAGATGAGAAAATTGAGCTTCCAAATATCCCTAGTTTAAATGGTACCAACTTTTCAAAACCATTCAAAACTGTTCTTCTAGACTGATATGGATTTATCAATTTTTTTTCCTTTATTAGATCAGAAATGTTATTAAAGTTGATTTTAATGAATAACATTGTGCTATTTTTTGAACATATTGGTTGGATACCAACCATAAGAACTTCCTAGGTCACAGAGTAATGAAACCATTCTGAATAGGCGCTGTATGACAAATGAAGATCGAATTGTAATTACAGCTGGAACAGCTGCAATGAACCTTATGCATGAACAAACACGAACAAATGTGTGTAAATGATCTTTTCTGAACACAAACTAGTAATTGTTATTACGTGCAAATAAACACAATATCTTGTTCAGCATCTGAATATCATAATATGGTTTTTTTGCTTGCGTTTGAATTATGTCCACTTCAAAATTAATTTTGTAGGTAATAAGTTATTGTTTCATTTGGAATTTTACTTGCAATTAAATTATTAATTAATTACTGAAGTAGGCTGAAGTAAAAATGTCTTTATTATATCTTTACATACAAATAAATTTTGGAGGCATTAATGAATTTGAGTATATGTATGCAAATTTTTTTCAAATTTCTTATTCTAACAAAATTTTCATATCCTACTTTTTTCTTTCTTTCCATTAAAACTTCCTTATATTGCTTGACTTCACATCTTTCTGACATTACATGGATTAAAATTAAAAAGTAAGAGACCATGAGGTAGAACATTTTCCACTGTTAAGAAAATAGCTCTTGTGTAAACCTCTTTGCACACATTGAAAGAGATCCAGTGGGAACTGGCTAGGGATAGAGTTACTCAGGAGATGTGTTGTATTGTGCCAGCCACTTCTATCCATCACTGGCTCATGCCTCTCTCCAAGTGTTGTTTCTGTACTTTCTCCAGGATTTTTTTGCTGAAACACAAAATACATTGTACTTCTCTAAATATATTCAAAATAACCTTCAAGCTTGCAGTGCTGAAATCAGCTCTGTGCTTAATGTCTTCTGTTTGTAGGAAAGTAAAGGAAAGATCAGGAGGAGACTTGGCTGCCCTCTATGAATCCTGTCCTTCTTGGACAAGACACTCTTGACAGTGCAAGATAGATGTAAATGCATTTTAAGGTGTTCTATAACTCCTCTCCATGCATTTAGAATTAGAGGGGCAAGTAACTAGTGCAAGAAGAAGCTATATCACCTCTGTTAAATTTTCACCTGTGAAGGTACTTTAGCCTTTGACAGACTCCACTGAGACAGAAAAAGAACACGTTTACCTCTCATGACAAAGGACACTAGGACATACAGACCTGTTCTTTACACAGAAAGTTAATTTTTTTTCAGATTTGTTAACATCAAAATTATTCATTCTTTTATGCAAAATTAATTATTTGCATGTTTCTGAAAAAATGTGTTTTCTTAATTTAGAAAGTCATCCAACATGTGATAGTCCACTGACTTGTGAGATCTTTGTATTCTACACCTAACTAATGGATCAGATGCGTCTCATCATTTTAAGTTTACACTGGAACACCTAATGAATTGTTGTGGGGAGTTTTTTAGACCAGGTTCTCCCCAATGGCACTCCAATAACTTGCAATCTTAAAAAAGTTACTATACTATAATTTATTGATAATGATAGATAAGTAATTTTCCACTCAAGTTTTTATGTTTGCACAGTAGTTTTTGCTCTCTAGAGGCATAAAGCACATAACATTAAACAAACATCTGACCTAATAATTTAAGGTAGCATTTTATAAAACAAAAGATGGCTCACTTGAAGCTGAAAATAAGTCATTTTGAAAGAGATAGGTTTTAGATTTTAATTCCTGCTTCCTAAAACATGGATGTTTCTTTTTGTAAGTTAGCAAAAACTTTAAACAGATGTTGGGGACATGTAGAAGCCTGACACTATCCAAAAAGCCATTTGAGGAGGGCTACTGAAGCTTTTCTGGCTCCTGCATCTGCTGTTGAGAAGAGAGCTTGTACAACAAGTTGTGTTAGGGAGTGGTGTTCTTTTGCTTCTGCAACAGAGTGAATTCCCTCAGTGCCTTTCAGCCTGGCATCAACAAGCTGGCAGTTTGCCATCTGGAAAACTGACATTTGTCTCCCCTGGGCCTGCTGAACAGTTCTGCTGCAAAACAGCATTCATACCTAAGAAAATATAAAAGGGAGTAGAGAGCTTGCTGAGCACAAATAATAGACACGCTGATGTTTTTTCTTTTAAATAGCAGGAACTGTTGGCCTTTCAGAGTGTTTTTATTCAGCATCCTTTATTGTAAAGGTGCTTTTGCATGAAAAGAACAGTGAAAGCATGCATTACATACTGGCCATCTCCTGTTCCATCAGTCAAGCAGCAGTTATTTTAAGGACTAGTCTGGGTTTTGAAAACCTTATTACCTGAATCATTCAGTTGTGTGCGGTTTTTTGGGTGTTTTTTTGTTGTTTGTTTGTTTGTTTGCTTGCTTGTTTTGATTTTTTTTAGAGAGAGAGTTAGCATTAAGAACATTAGAGCTTAAATCTGACAATCTACATTTCGAAAGAAGTAATTTCAGAAGGATTTTTCTTTGTGATAAAACTGGCTAATAATAGGATACTTGCAGAGCCAAACATCATGACTTAGGTCAAACTTTCTCACAGTGAAAATACTCCTTTGCAGAACACTGAGATTTCTATTACCTCTTCAGGTCCCAAAATAGAATTAGAAGACATGGGTTGACATAATGAGTTAAGTGCTGGAAATAAAGCTGTCATGATAAAAAAGCTTATGATGCAAACACTGTTTAACTCCATCTCAACAGTGACAAATTTAGCTTTGGATTAATCAGGCTATTTTCTTGTGCTTTCAAATGTACAACCTGTTCATCATTGCACAGATGCCAAAACTTCTTACACTTTATATTTGCCAGTCATCTAAATGAGATGTAAGTAGTTCATAAGATATGTTCCAGTTACAGTAAAAGAGTAAATTTGATTCTAAATATACTTTTATATTTCAAAATCTTTGTTAAATTGAACTGTTAAAACTGCACTGCATGGTTTACAAGTTTTAAGGAGATCGTATCAAACAATATCACTTTTTTGAGTAAAAGGGGCAAGATTTAAATAAGAGGTGTTATATGTTTACTAAATCAAAATGCAAACCATTTTTGAATTATGAAAATTCTGAGTCTTTCATGGACAAATTACTCCATACTTTTCCTTTCAAGAATTTCTCCCCTAGTCACGGGAAAAAAATTAAAATAACTATTTTCTACTTCATAAATGTGTTATACATGCACAAATGTCAAGTCAAACCATTATAACAGACAGGCTAGCTGCAAAAAATAATTGCATAATAGTGTGGGTTTTTTCCTTTAGGTGAGACTGTAATGCCTTTTAGCAAATAAATATTAAAAAAGGTGTTTATTTTAACACCGGTTCAGGTCATTGCAGGCCTTCCCAGTATTAGTGTAAATAATACTGCTTAGCTCTTTGCCCTTGTGTTGGTAGTCTGGTCATCCTATTTCTCTTGATTCTATAAATTCAGAGTCTCGTCTGATACTCAGATTATATTTTTATATATGCAGAACAATGGAGACAAAATATTTAACAAACTTTTTTTTTTTTAAAGGAGTTTTACTTTTATTCTAAGTCACCACGCTCGTTCCTTCATTTCATGTCAAGCTTTCTTCTATCCATTGATACTTTAAAGTGGATCTGTCTAACGTCCTAATGTCCTGTGCTTGGAACTGCCCTGCTATCATGGTTTAATATCAATCAACAGCCAAGCCAAGACCCTGCAGACCTTCACTCACTCCTCTGGGTGGGATGGGGGATAGAACTGGAAGAATAAAAGTGAGGGACAAGAAAGGCCTTGATTCTGTGTATGCACTGCTCAACAAAAAGGAAAACAACCCCATGCTACCAATCCTGTTCACAGCACAAATCCAAAGCATAACACCTCAATGGCTGTGAAAAAATTCACTCTCCTCCACTGAAACCAGCGCACCTGACAAGCTTCCTCAGATATATCAGAAATCAAGCTGGGTTAGGGACTAAGAACAAAGGTGTTTTTAACTGGATATCATGCAAAACACTGGAGATTTCACTTTAATCAAGCAGGCACTATTAGCCAGGTTTCATATCACTGGTCTGGTAGACTTTTAGTTCACGAAAAATTAACTTGTCTATAGACTTAGAATATTTCAGAGTGGCCTTCTTAAAAGGATTTGAGGTTTGGTTGAGTTTAATTTGGATTAATTAATTCTAAAGGTGAAACTCTAAAAACTCTTTTACTTATTATTAGGTAAAAAAAGGGAAACTACTAAGTGGCCAGGAAGATAATTTTAAAATAAAGGCAAAAGTTGGAGTTCCCAAAACGTTCTTAAACTTTGGTTTGTTTATTGACAATAAAGTTACAAAAATCTAACTTCTGTTCTCAAAAATTATGATCTAAAAATCTGATAACACCCTTGAAAGGAAAGAAGTAATAATTTTTATAGCCATAACTTTTGTAAAAATTGTTCTATTTCAAATGTAGATCTGTGAGGTAGCACTAGGGGTAGTCTTCCATAATCTGGCCCTGATTACATCCCAAAATGATTTAAGTGATCAATAATAAACTGAGTATTTCTATGAAGATAGAACTGATGGTTAAGCAATGACTAATTTTGAGTAAAAGAATAGATAAAGTGATAATAACCAGACGTCAAAAGTACAAATACCCCAAAAGTTTATAAGGGAGAGACTCTCAGCAGCCTTCTGTCTGGCAACTGTAGTGGTGTAATTTAGTGTGTTTTTATTTTGCAGATTAAATTTGCAGCATGGTGTTTGAATATATGCCACTCTTTGGGTTTTCTTAGAGTTACCACCAGATATAGTTAGATCCTGATACTACAAAAGAGTAGAATTAAATAAGTATATCTCCCCTCCCCATATGTCCTCCCCTTTTCTTAAAAAAAAAAAAAAAGAAAACTGAAAACAGTTATTTAATACCATACCCAAGAGTGAATATCATGCCTCCAGGAACATCATAGAACACTCAAACTCGCAAGAAGCATAACTGCATGACATGGGAACACCAGAAACCAGACAACTTTGTTTAAGAGATCAACGAATATTAACTTGTTCATTTTGGAGTTCACTTTGTCAGTACAAGCATTTTCCTTGGAGTCCCCTCGTCACTGTTCCTGTCGACTTTGTGGTACTTTAGCAGCTCGAAGGCAGGAGAGCAGCACCCCTGCAGAGGACACTGATGCTGCTCAGTGGAGAGTCAGGCAGGGTGTGCTGATGAACAGTGCATCTGGCGCTGTCTCTGCTGTAGCGTGACCATGTCAGCGTTGTGAGACACTCTGCGCCACATTACACCCTCCGTGCCTGCACACACACGAGCTCTCAACCCTGCTCTCTCCACCTCAGCTTTTCAGATCTCAGATGTACTAATCAGGTTCCAAATATTGGCCTTTACTTCAGCAATCACTGCCTCAAAAGAAGGAAAGTGACGAGGCGGAATGATCCTTACCATAGGGATGAAGCATGCTATGGAATCTATAAATGGCACAGCCAGGATGAATAGTATCATTGTACTGGATTTTGCAGACAGTGCCAGTTACTGCAGTCAAAAGGACATTGGAGTAAAGCAGTTAATAAAAGAGAAAGGAGGAGGGGAAAGAGGTAGTGTTGAAAATCATGGAACTGAGAACATTGAGGTTTAAATGCTTTTTTTTCCTCAGACAATGAACTGTCTGCATCAAAGTTAGTCCAATAGCATTTAGCTTTGTGCCTGCTTCCACTGTACCTGGCCACGGGATAAATAATGAATAGTGAGTGCAGACAGAGCTTACAAGGGCTCTATTATTCCCACAGCTTAAACTCTTAATTTAATAGAGTACACAGGAGAGGAAGAAAAAAAAGTCTAAAGAAGATAAGAAATAAAGACACATTGACAGGACAGAATGGTAGAGAAATCCTACAGAAAAAAAAAATAAAGAATAGCTTCTGTTCTCAGCTGATTTACTACCAAAATAATTAGTACAAAAGCAGGCTATAGCATTTTTCATCTAAGAAGCTCAAAGCAAATTATAAACTATTAACTGAAGGTGAAAGTTCCTCAAATATGATATGTGATTCCATTCGCACTTTTCAAAACTTCAGCTCTTAAAGGAGACTGCTGAGCCTGAAATGTTTAACCCAAATGGCAGACTTTTCAGGGTGATACCACAGATAAGACATTGTTTCTAACATGACATCATAGCTGCACATAAGCATCCTGTGCACATTAAAGGGGAGGAAAGAGCCCTCTGATTTTAAAGGCTTTGGCTTAAGGGTACTTCCATATATCATTATTTTGGCTTAAGAAAGTGTCCCAAAACCACATAAAAACAGCATCAGACAGAAAGACTGAAGTAATAACTCCTAATTACCAGCCCTGTTCAGTTCAGATACCCAAACTTTTCAGCATTTAGTATTCTCTTTCTTTTCTTCTATGAATAAATAGCACCTGTATCCAACATATGTCTTTTGTGTTCAAGGTAGGAAAAGTACCATTCTATGAGATATCTGACAATGCATCTTTTACCAAATCAAACACCTCAGGACTTTGTGATGATGGCCATATGCTCAAATTAAGTGAAATGTGTTGTTTTCTCTTGTTGTGATACCTTCTCATGCTCTCTTTTCTGCTTCAGCAGAAATCTTTGCCACACATCCAGCCTATGCACTGCTTTAGGATAGGACAGCACAGATAGGATAGGACTCCCTGTATTATAAATTTGGTGATCTTAAAATCCTTCTAAAAGCTGGAAAAATTAATGCTGACTATATGACTTCGGAGCTCAGCTTTCAATGAAAATCAAGAGAGAACTTTCAAGTGTAGAGATTTAACTTCCTTTCATTACTGTGAGAATGAGTCATGGAAGAATTATTTATGCCTCTTAGTGTCTTTAAGTGTCTTTGAAAACATCCCCAAACTGACTTATTCTTATTTTTGTTTTGTAAGGAAAACCCACTCTCTCCCCCTTTCACTCTTTGCTAGGTTTTTTTAGGAAAGGTTTTATTTTTTTTTTACTTTTAGGAAAGGTTTATTGGATAAAATCAAGAACAATATTGAAGCAGAAGGTATTTTATACCCTTAGAGTTCAAAGTTACATCGACAAGGAAATTTCACAATTTGAAAAACACCCCAAACGAACAAAAAAAAATCCCAGACACAGCTGGGAGAAATACTGTAAAAAAAGTTTTACAAAGCTTGCTAAGGAAGCAAGCAGCTTCTCTTGAAAACAAGCTGCACAATGGTTATCATGCATGAACTGTACCGGTGCACATCTGACAATGTGCAAGGTCTGCGGGCAGATCCCTCCCTTGCCCTTTCAACAAATGTTATCATTTCCCAGGGAGCGCTATCTTTGCTGCAATCTGCACCTACTCCTCACGGACAGCTCTCCTGGCTGCATGGAGCATGTGCAGTGCCATTTCGGATACTGTCCCGTGTCCTTCCCTCCGCATCTATTGACAGATCTGAACTTTTCTGTTATCTCAAGTAGCCAACAGCAGGACCTGTCATTGAAGCAAAGAGGCTCTGTATATCTGAGCCACTATCATGCAGCCCCTCTGTTTGTCCAATGACAGTGTCTTGTGATAAATGTTTCAGAAATGACATTTGAGATGACAGTGGAGGAAATCTCTTAAGTAAGAGACTACAGCTCCCAGTGTCTCCTGAGACACACTGCTGTCAGTAAAGGAGAAATATTTACAAAGAGATTAGAATGCAGGTGGGCCAAAATGAATGTGTTACAGGTGACAAAACTCCTCCAATTAAATTTATTTTAAGAGGTCGCAGCAATAAAAAAACCTGTATAGTTTCTCAAGATGAGATAGGATTTACCTCGTCAAGAAGATTTAGGGAACTTCTACAACCAGTGGTAAATTTTGGACTGGGAGGAAGGTCTGTGATATAATTATATAGGGAAAAAAAAGAAACCAATAAAAAAATCAAAGATGGCAGAGGTAGAAGAATAAAGTCATTTATCAAAGATGTATTGAAGTACAGAAGCTGGATAATAGCATAGGCACACAGAATGTAAGATTTGTCCATGTTCTCCTGGCATGGGCAGAGCATGAAGTATAGCTGTGTTGTCTCATGAGGTCAACCCATAAGCTAATCTTAGCTGTAGCTTTAACATCTAATTTAGCTTTTCATAAAATAAAAACATGACAAATTCCAATGTGAAATTACTGTTATGTGTGGCAAATGAGGAGATATTCCAGACAGTTAACAACTTCTACACTGCATTTATAAAGTAATGTTTCTTTCTGTTGTTTCTTTTTTTCATCAAGTTTATACACAATGCTGCAATTAGCTGATCATTCTGGCATTAATAACCTGTTCGTACATTACCTTATTCTCAGCACACAGGAATTGTACATTCCAACCACATTTTTGAAAAATTATATAAACAGAAGTTAACCTGAGGTAGAAATAACACATTAATTAAGAACTGCAATAGTAATGGAAATCAGGAAAAACTGGAGAGGAGGCAAGAGAAATTCAGATTCCAAAAATTGCAAAATGTTGCAATTCTATTTACATATGATACTTCAAATTCTTTAGCAGAGGTTAATAGGAGAGAGAAAAGCTATGATAATTGATGTCAGTCATAGACAAGATTTCTAAGCAAGAAAAATAAGGAAAAAGGTTCTCCTGAAGGGCGGATTAAAAAAAAATTAACATTGCAACCTGGACAAAGAAAAAGAGCTCTTCACTGTCCCTGCAGAGAATGAGCACAGAAAACGAGAGCAGCTATACTAAGGGAAGGAACAAAAGAATCTCCCTAGAGCAACAAAGACCAAAGTTAAGAAAGGCCAAGTTAACTGAGATATTGTGGTGGCTAATGAGAAACCTGATTGTTTAATATGCTTAATATACTTGCTCCTTTCTTCTTCTATTTTATTTTTAATCTGTTCCCAAATTTTCAGCTAAATATTCAGTTTGTACTTGCAACAATTCACACTTTTTCTATCAGCTTCTCTGATAATAAGACTGAGCAACCAATGAAACCCTTAGGACTACCTGCTGTATCAAGTGATCTGGCCTACTGAGGCAGCACCTACCACCTCCAGTGAACTGCAGGGTGAACAAGAATGGGGTGCACTTATGTCCAGAGGGGCTGAGGTTTAGGGTTTGAGGATTGCACACTACCTAAAGATTTAACTAAAAATTTTACTATCTGAGAATATGCACAGAGGCTGGAATGTCAGCCAGGCTCTCCCTAGTGAGTCATTGTCTTAATTTTTTGTCAAAGCACACTTCTTCAAATTCAATTTTATTTTGATTTGAAGACATATAGAGATGAAGAATTTTCCATATACAAGTGCTATCCAAGAACTTGTGCTTTGTTTCGCAATCTATTTAAGGGTTTTTCTTATCTTTGTTTTTATTCCTGCAAAATTGCATTTCTATTGCATTTCTATTAAAAGACATCTCAGTATTTCTTTCCCCAAGACATGGTCCAAATCACTCAGTGTGTTTCCCTGAGCTTTCATGATGCATTTCTTTACAATTCTCCCCTGGACTTTTGTTTTCCCAGTGTTCTTTCTATAAAGTTCTGTGGAAACATGGTAGTCCCTGGGCTAGAGCAGACTCCCACAGGAGGCAGCTGGGCCATCACACCACCGTCTCAGAGAGTAAAAAATGGGGAAGAATAGAAGGTGTTAAAGAAATGTCCTTCTTCCCTCCCTGACACTTTTGCAGCAGTTTGATGTGCAAAACAAAGTGATTTATGTCCCAGTCTGTTAAACTGGTGCGTATCCTGAGCTTGAAAGTCACCTCCAGTGGAGCTATTCCTTGTTGTTGATGAAGCCTACTTGCTCTCTAGAAACAATAGATCTTTACCAAGTGTCATTATGGAAAATGTCAGGCACAGCAGTGGCCACAGAAGGGAGCAGATTTAAGATCAAGGTCATCTAGAAATGACAGCCAGATCAACAGTCCATTCAGGTTTATATGCAAACTATATTTATTCCAACAGGGTGGACATTTGCATGGGCATCTCGTATTTGTTTGCTCTTAATGAATATTCTGCATGCAGAGTCACTACAGGATCAGCCACTTATATCAGTCTGGAAAATAATGTACTTTATGTCCTTTATTCCTCATTTTCTTTTTTGTTTGTAGGTAACATAGCCAAGCACAACTTGTGTTCTGGGAAAACAGTATGTTTTCTGTTCTGTCAAAAGCAAAATCATTTCTGAACTACCAGCAATGAAAAAAGGGAGACAGAAAGAGAAAAAGAGCACACATGAGGAGGGAAAGACTGAAATATGTGAACACTGTGAAGAAATGTATGTCTTCTTACAAACAGTAAAAGAGAGTATTGCCAAACATTCCTTATACTAAATAGTCTACATCTTTAGGATGCAGGGAGAGCCTGATGAATTTCACTTCATAAGGCAACAGTCTGCAAATGGATAAGAGCCTGAAAATTAGATGAAAAGGTTTCCTCCACCATATTAGAGCTCCTACCAAAAAGGCTCTACTGTCATGGCTCACCTCATTAATCCAGTATATATGTTGCACTAATACTTTTTCTCTTACTCTGCAATACTGATGAGATTCTATCTTTTCTAGTGATTTAGCAATGCAATTGTGAAATTATTTTTGCAACCATGAAATGGTTCAATATCAGACTTCTGCTGAACTAGGAAGGCAATGTCTAGTTATTACACTGACTTTCCGTGAGGGAAAAAATGGAATTAGGTGCAATATTAATTTATTGTCTTGTACAGACTAGATTTTTTCCCCTCTTACCAGAATAAATAAAGCAATATTTTCATGGCAGAATGGGGGTAGGGAAGGGAGGGGGAATGGGAACTTAAGCAGGCACATGGCATTTGGAAAATTGTTCTATATTCAATTCATTAATGTCCTTTAAAAAAATGTGAGTTGCCATTAAAAATATAATACTAAGAAATTGACTGATATAATTTGAGAAAAAAATATATATTCATAATTTTGTCTTTGTGACTCAAATTAATTTGTATTTTAGTCCTAATAATTTAGTTTGACCCCAACAGGATCAAAGCATTTCTGTGAGACTTACAGTATGGAACTTTTTCAGTTTTTCCTACAGCAGGATTTTGGGATGCATGTGTAGCTGATTAAGTGCCAACTTCTTTCATTTTATGAAACACAACTTATATTATTGTCTGTTCAAAAATCAAAATTTCTAAACATTGTACCTTTTATTTCAAGAAAACAAAACTTGATCCTCCAGTACCAGTAGGAAACATCTAGTTTGAATTGAAACTCCTCTTTTTGCCTGCGACATGGAAAGTAGAGCAGGGCAATGACAACGCTTGTGCACAGCAAGACTTGAGAGGCAACAAAGAGCTTTTCAAACTCATTTATTCGGTTGACAATTCTTTTAGCAAATGATGCAGCTGCACAGATTTTTGAGGGGGGGAAGACGGTGTAGGAAAAAAAAAAGGTCAATGAGGACTGTAACCAACTGCTGAGCTTTATCCAGAGATAAACAAGGATATATTGATTTCAGGAGGGAAACCAACATTCTCATTTGATTACAGTGTTGGAAAAAACTTTCCCCATAAGGTTTGCTGAGATCCAGGATCAAAAACTCACTCATTTCATTATTTTCCATAGGTTTGGTTGGTTGGTTGGTTTTTTTTTTTTTTTTTTTTTTTTTTTTAAGGATTTTTCAAATATCTTCTAAAGAGGACCCCCTCTAGGTAAGGCTTTCTTCATGTGTGAAGCTAGCTAAGTGATAAAAAATGAAAACTAATGCTTTCTGCAAGGGAACATGATACATATTCCGCAATGAAATATTTCCATAGTGAGTATATGTAGGGAATATATCGTATATATAGGGAAAAGTAGATGACTGCTGGCCCAAAGTTTCCTGTGGTAACTGGGGCATTATTTTTATGACATTAAGTGATTTGCCACAGGATTTGGAAGCCAGTACCAGTTAGAAATCACACAGGGTTGACCAAGTTCCTTCCTCATTCCACATACAGTGGCTGAAATTCCAACAGGTGGACTTAATGCTGATTTACCCTGTCAAGGCTGTGCCATCTGACAGAATTTTGTTGTCTCATAGTGCATGTACAATGTAAAGTTATGCATTAATAAATGCTCTAGCCATACTAGCACAGTACCCACATAACCTATCTGACTGTACTAAGGAATAGACCTTGCTAATGAGGCTCTCCTTGTCCTACTACTTTGAGATGTCTTGGGAATTCAAGCATGTTTTGCCATGTCCATTGTAATTACTCTCAGATCAGTGGAGAACAACTGTCATTCAGCAGGTGAAATGCATGTTTGAATTTGTAGCATATTTTTCTGAGATGAAGAAGACTGATAGGATTTCATACAGAAGTAAGTTCTTGGGGATTTTTGTTTCACCAATCATATAGAAAACACGTGGGACTAAAGGAACAAAAAAAAAAAAAAAAAAA
>VYXD01014141.1:56992-71190 GCA_013397195.1 Hylia prasina
AACAAACCCAAACAAACAAAAAAAAAACAGAACAACAGCTCATCCATTATCTTTTATAGTTTTGGAAAAAAATTAGGCCTCTTACAGCACTGTCAGTCCTCTGTCTTTAAAATAAACTATCATGCGTCTCCACAAGAAACCAGCTTTCTTGTTGGAGGCACAGGGTACTTTTCCTCCAGCCAGAGATTTTTTCCTCTTTACCTATTCTGCTAGAGCTATTTCCAAGGTTACACTGTAAGGCAGTCCATCTTACAAGTAGTGATAGGATGAAAGTAATCCCATTGTTTCTAGGATAGTTTTTAATCTACTTTGTCCCAATGATTCCCATACAACACTGCCAAAGAAGCAGCTAGCATGTGGGAAGCAGAGACTGATGAGAAGGCCTAGTCCCCAAGTTCTGCACTCCATGCAGAAGTGGGGGAAGCTGCTGCAGGACTTCCATGGAAGGGAACAGGAACTGTGATACTACCCAGAGCCTCCCTTATTCCTTTATTCAAGTCCTTTAAGACCCTTTTCCTGCCTTCCATGTTGGAATACGCCAAATCTTCTGAAGCTTTTCACCCAATAATTCCTAAATTAGGGGTTTTTTAATTATTTTCTTGAGGAAAGGAAAGAACTGCTGAGATACATTTGGTTGAAGGTGAAGAAATTAATGCATTCCACTCATTATTCTGCTAGGAATCAGAATATCTTCTTGCCTTGTCTTCCCTGGTCATTACTATAACTGGAAATATATTAAAAACTTAGCCTGAGTACTTCTATGTTCCCATGCATCTTGATCTTCAATCAGAATATCAGATATAATTAAATGTTTCATAAAAAAATCCAAAAATTAACTTTAGCTTCAACTTGAGGCCTTACCAGTTATTTTGGCATAAGGGAAAAATTGCTTTCTGAAAGTGATTTTACCAGGGTGAATTTAAAAGTAGCCAAAATAAGGAAACATAGAACAGTTCATATTGAGGTAGTACATATAGTCAAAAAAAAAGTCACTACCATCACCACCCTCACAAAATTACCTAATGGTATCAGCTTGTGTTTGACCTCTGTCTGTTGTTATGTAAAACATACTCATAAAAAATAACGAGTTGTGGATATTCTACCATATTTGCAGTAATTTTTATTCAATTTTCACAATGCTAAATTTTTGAGCAGTCAGACTTGATTTTAAAATAAAAGTTTCTGAGGTCATGAACCAGGGAAAGCAGGACATGAAGGAATGCTCAGACATTATGAATGATCCTTAGGTATTTTTCTGAAACTCTGCTTCATTCACTGGAACTCTCATTTGTAACATGTTTTGCTTTGTGTGTCTGCCATTCTCAAATATCACACAGAAGTCAATATACCATCATATAAAGAGTAGAACAATGTGTGTCTTACCTGTCAGTCCCGTCAAGTCCTCCCTTCAGTTTTATTATTGCTGCTGTCAAGTCAATGTGTAAAAACAGGAAGAACATGAGTTCATTCAGGTATGGGCTAGATGGTTATGCTGCAGCAATGACTTCTTCAGCTTAAAGAAAACTATTCCTCAAAAATTCTTTCCTTGCTTCCCACAGGTAGTAGGCTTCTTCCATGCTTGGTGTCTGCTGTTGTCTTTGAATATCAGAATATGAACACATTTGAGTAATAAAATATGAATATTATTCAGGTCCACTAAGCTGTCTGCAGAGTAACACTGTGATTTAATTACTTTTTAAAACCCATGCTATACCCAGGACTCTGCCCAATTTCCTAGCTTGGTTAGCCTTTCCCAGGAAAGGGAAAGACTGATGTTTTCAGAGACCAACAAACTCTATACTAAACACCGAACTTTTTAAAATAAGTCTTCAGTAAGATGCAAACCCTAGACGAAATGTCTGGCTATAAAAAGATATATTTACATATATTTTAATGGCATTTAAAATAATTAAAACAAGAGCACTCATTTATTCAATCAATCTCTAATTTGAGTACATGCATGTTTTGTGAAAATAATTTTATTTTTTTACGTTTTTACCAATAGATGGTGCTAGCAATTTCTGCATTTAGTTAAATATCTGCACCCGTTTTACTCAGCTCAGACCCATAAGAATCCTCTGAAACTACTAGAAAGAAACAGTCTATCCATGTGCCAATTAAAGCAGGAAATGCCAGTTCACCTATATTCAACATTTTACTTATTGAAAAGGCTAGTAGAGCAGCAGAAAGCCATTGGTAGCTACCCACTGCAGAACATATACAGTATGCAAATGAGAAATCTGCTGTTCTCACTCCACCAATGTATTTTCAAGATTTCTGAAATAGTCACATCATGTTTTGCTGTCATTAGGATGCATACTTTTAGCAAAAAGAATGCTTGCATCAGTCAAATTCACTCCTCCACCAGTCTTCTACAGAGCACAATGGAAGCTGAATGCCTTAAGCACAAATCCTGCTAAGTTTTTGCGCACATGCCTTGCTTTATGCACTGGGAATAGTTCTGAAAAGTCAGTCAAGATGTTCACAGTATGCATAGTAAAGTAAATCTGAGATTGTCTGTGACTTATATGGAATGTTTGGAGTGCTTGGAATTGAATGTAGTGGCTCTTCATTGAAACAGTCAGATGTCTTCTGCAGCCACTAAGACGATGCATCCAAAATGGAGCATATTTTTGTAATATCCTGCCTGCCCTAGTCATCTAGAAATTTCACATTGAAAATTAGCTGTTTAAATATTTCAGTTCTGTGGATCAGGCTGTGTTGTATGTGTCCAGAGAAGGTATGTTCAAGGTCACTACAAGTGCATTAAAATAAAAAGAACAATAAGAATAGGTATAAACAATCTTGTTCTCTGCGTTTCCAATTTCCTCTGGAACTCTGGTATCTGTAAAAAAAAAAAAAACCCTAAAGAATGTCTCTAATATCTCATTGTCATCGGTTTTATTTTTCTTATTACTTAGAGACATTCTCAAAATATTTTGAGATAATTGAAACGCTGTTGCTCTTCAGAGGGAACTTGTAGCCCTGTGCTCTCCAGTTCATTTCCACATGCAGTACACTCTTCAGTGTGAACTGGCTTTACACAGCATGGAAGTAAGCTCCCTGGAATAACAGATTTTCACAAAGGGGTTGCAGCTTACAGACCTTGAGCTCATGGGGATTACAGTTACCTGCAATTTCCTTTTATGACCTCCACTGGCTTTGGGGATAATAAAAAGCAATTGCAGACTTCCACTATCTATACATACATATATATATATTTATGTGTGTGCATTATATGTGTATAAAGTATTTCATATATATTGTTATATATGCATATTAGATATATTTTACTATATGTTAGGTTGTAACAAAAATTATATGATTTGCAACATGTTTTTATAATACTTTATTTTATATTTTTATAGATGTATGTATATATGCATATGAGTATGTAATATATATGCATATAGAACATGAAGATGCATATATGCATACATTGCTATGTTTGTAAATATGTATATGTCTATTATACATATTATATGTATTGCATTATAAAACAAAGAATATTATATTCCCTCAGTATTTAAGAGAATAAAACCCGCTGGGAACATGTAGTCAGTAGTTCATGTAACTTTCTGCTGTTATAGTTACATGCCTACTTGTTTAATTTATCAGGGTATTATTATGTTTAAAGTATAAGGGAAATGTGAATTAGCTTTTACTACAGATGCATTAAAATAATCACAAATCTGAAAAGCGCACTCTAGAAATTTCTATCACTTCCATTTTATACTGACATGATGGAAGATGTTTTGGGAGAAGGAAATGTGTTCTTGCAAACCCCAAAAACTAATAAATATGGCCAAAAAGCTTACAATAATTCACATTTTCTTTTCTTTTTTCTTCTGTCTCATTCTTTTAGCAAACCAGGGTTTATTGTATAAACCTTGCTCAGAAATGTCCGTGCCTGTAAATTAATTGGTATGTTCTGAATCTCCCTAGACATGGTGATTTATCTTTCTGGATTATGTCAAAGACCCATGCATTCTTCAGATAGTTTGGGAGGCCCATTTCCACAGTCATTATTGTTTCCTCATGTAGAGGGCCAGTGATCATAGCAATACCTCGATATTTTCACCTGCACTTCTGTAATGCAGAATTTTTATTAAAAAAGCAAATCCATCAGCCCACTCCTTCTGCCTCATAAGCTCCCTTACAGAAAATCCCTGAGAAGCTGTCAGTTGCTTCTTCTCACCATGGAAAATGAAAAAGACTCCTGAGCTGCTTGAGGAAGAACATGGAGTTGTGAAAAAAAATTGGTTCCCCATTCTTTACTTGTTTAAGAAGATCCTCATCTTCATTCAACAAAGTTATGACTCCTTAATAGTATACAAATATTTATCCCACAACTGGAACCTTACTACCTTCTCTAACTATACTGCAAACATTAAATTTTCTCTCCCATGAAGTTGTGTTGCTTTCACTTCATAGATAAAGCACATAAAAAGTGACTTCAATTATTGTAGGTTGCATGGTGATTCAACACTGATCAAAATAACTGCTCAAACACAAGAATTAAAATCAGGTCTCTCAGCGGTATCAATATTCAGATCCCTCATTAGGGAACAAACTCCATGAATGGAATATAAACTCTGTAACTCCTCTGTGACAGGGGAGATTTAGATATTAGGAGAAGATTCCTCATCCATGAGGGGCACTGGAGCAACTCCCCAGGGAAGTGGTCGCAGCACCAAGCCTACCAGAGTTCAAGAAGTATTTGGATGATGCTCTCACTCACAGTGTGATTCTTGGGGTTGTCCTGTGCAGGGCCAAATGATCCTAACTCAGGATATTCTACGATTCTAAGAAAACTAAATAGATGTTTACCAAATACTGGACTCACTCTCTTTAACTATAGATTACAATAAAACCACTATTATAGACATTCTTTACATACAAATACCAATTTTTTTAAACATTCAAACATTTTATTTTTTAACATACTTTTTTTCTTTTTCTTTTTTTTTAATATTCCAAGTTTAGTATCTCTCTGGTGATGAGTGTATGTTTACATTCTTCCAGTATTAGCTTGAGACACTTGGGAAGCTTTAGGTCAGATATCTGGTCCCACATTTCAGAAGTGACTGAAGCTGTGTGGTTAAAAGCCAAAGCAGTAAAATCTGCTTAAAAACTTTGTGGACCTCAAGTAAAGGATAATTTCACCAAACAAAAAGACCCCAGAGCCTCAAAGAAATATAACACCAATTACCGTATTTGTTTCACTGCTAAATTTTAGTGGTCAAAGTATCTTCCAAATAATTTATTAATTTTAGACTCATTTGGATTACAGGCCACCTAGACCAATCCCCTGCTCAGAGTATTTTGAATGAGATCAAGTTGCTCAGTCTTCCCCAATCATTTCTTGAACATCTCCAAGGACAGAGATGTTGAATTCTTGAATGAGAAAAAAGAAATGCTTGCAAGCCAAGGGTGTGATCTACTCATTGAAGTTTTGAATGCAATTACTGGCACAATACACTATTTTTTTCTGTAAAAGGCTATCTCAGAGGTGAGTAGAAAAATTTCTGTTCCCAGAATCTTACTGTAGGTGTGGTGTCCAAGGAAATGAGAATAATTAATATCTAAGCCATTCCACACTCTGATAGAGTCATACTGAGAGGATTAGATAGGATTGAAGCATACGTTTTTCTAGCAATGGTGTAAGTGCAGTAGGTGTCTAAATTCTAGATCAAAGTTAAACCATAATATCTCATTTTCATGAACGTAATTATAAATCAAGAAGAGTAAGAAAAAGCCTCTGTCTAACAGACCGAAGCATTCTCTTTAAGGATCTATGACTTTTATGTGAAATATTTCAAGGGCTGTCAAGGCAAAATTCAATTAACTTTAACCCACTAGTAAAATAAAAGTGTGAATATGAGCGACACAAACATCCAAACTGCTTTGCTATTGATCAGAATTAAAAACTGTGAACACTAATAGAAAGCAAAAGATAGCTAGTCGAAGGTCCAGGGAGGCTGGCAGGTTTTTGTCTAGCTTGTTCAAGTGTGGTGTTGTTCTTTTTTCAGCAGATAAACGCATTCAGACATTTCCACAAAGGAAATTATATTGTATGGCATCTTTTTAAATAAGATTAGAAGAGCTACTTTTACCACCAGTGACTGCCATTAATTGGTATGCTGCAAGGGAGCTGACACATCCCTGGATGGCACATCTATTAAGTCTAGACTGCAATCAGTAAAATAGGTTTTCCAACAAATGACTTGTCAAAGCCTTGACACAAGAATTACTTATGCTTGTAGTCAGTCACTTACTTTTCCCCAGTTCAAATGCTCATCTTCTGCCCCCACACTGGAATCTGAAACACAGTGAAATGCGTTTCTCAATTTTTGCTTGATTTAAGTCCTAATCCATGGAATAAAACCAAATCAGTGAGTGTACTAAGGATAGCCCAACAGACTGGGGGTAGAAAAGCAGAGGTGCAGGAATACAACTGTCCAATTTTATTTTCAAGAAGCTGCAGTTCCAAGACAGTCTCAGCTTTTCAGTGGTAATAGATATGAACAGAAAATGTCTTTCAGCTGACAGCTCCACCACCAAGCTCACTAGACCAGCCTGGCTTCCTTTGATCTTCAGTCTTTCTGGAAATAAAATTCATTATCATGCTACTTAGCAGCAAGTGCACATGTTTTACCTGGATAAAATCTGGAAACATTCAGTGACACGGCTGCTATTCATTGTAGATGTAAACTGTTCACATGGGAAACTCTCTTTTTTTTTTTTCCCCCCTTGTCTTCGATATATATATATACATATATATATATATAATTTTATATTTAATTCTATGTATACTTTGGCTTAACTACTGAATTTTAACTCTACTTTTGCATCTGGAAACCTGAATGATAAGAATGACCTTTTCACTAAATTGCACAAATTCAAACAAAATATATGCCTCTATTTATAGGGTCACTACTCCACCTTGTCACCTGTGTTGTGAACTGACAGCTATTTTTGAGAAGTATTGCAACATAATATGAAACAATAATCTGCTTTTAGGAATCTTTCTGGGGCACTTTAGGAACAATTGTAGCAATGAACACTAAGGGATAGGAGTCACTTTTACAGACTTTAACCACTTATGTGTCTCTTGTAAGTTGAAGAGACAGATTCAGAAGCCAATTCATTTTAGGATTTCTCTTCAGCTGGTACCTAAAAGTCTAGCCAGATACCTAATCACCAAACAGAGGCTAGAGAAAATGAACAGCAATCCCAGATTACTATCTTTAATGCTGATAGATTCTCACCACTGGGGGAAAAACAAGTCAAACCAGAAAACCCTAATGATGCAGATTTACAAAGCTGACCTCACTGGGAAGTTCAGATTTTTCTAGTAAAGTCTCTTCCAGTTTTCAGGATATGGGTTTGTCAAATTAATTTCCAACATCTTGATTTATTTTTTTTTTCATACTTTTATTTTAAGTCATAACTAACACATGTAGCCAGGGAAAACTGATGATGATTTTTAACTGGCAGGCCCTTTTTTCAGCCTGAGAAGATCTATTAAACTGAAGGAAGAAAATTATAATGGAATCACAGTGATCCCTTGTGAAATTCTGTCACAAATATTACTGAAAACTGGGTTCAACCAACTTATGCTGTCTATGGATGCTTATATACACAATTTGCACTAAGTAGAGATTATCACTCCTGTTGAAAAGTTACAACCCTGGGGAGTTCTGTTTTCCCAGACATTGGGTTTCTACGAGTTTACTGATGTTTTCTTTTTTTCATGCTTGATATATAAATATAAGGTATTTAAGACTTCTGCAAAGAATTTGTCTTTTTATCAGAGACTTTCCAATGAATAAATGAACTCCCCATAATATCAATACAGCCAGCATTAAATGGATTAAATACTGGCTAACTAACTGTTCTGAGTAGCTAGTGAAGTGGAACTGAACAAGGATGTTGCTAACAATGTTTTGCAGTCATTAGTATTAGACCTGACCTTGTTCAGTGTTCCTCTCAGTGGTCTGGAAATAAATATCAAATCACTGCCTTTTCAAATGACATATGGATTTGTACTGTATCAAATAATGGTGGCTAGATGTTCATTCCAAGCAATTGAAACTGTTGACTGCATCAGACCCCAACACTAAATGAGTCCTAATATAGTTGAAGAGACAATTTCACAGAGACCCCAAAATAGAATGTATATCTCCAAAATTTATAACTCCATTCCACAAAACAAGTATTGTACAAAAAAAAAAACACTTTAGAGTAGAGTAAGGCCAGGTGGGATGGGGTTTTGAGCAACCTGGTCCAGTGAAAGTTTTCCTTACCAGGGCTGGAACTAGATGACCTTTAATGTCCATTCCAACTTTAATGTCCATAGAATGTAGCCATTCTATGGTTCTACAATCCTATAGCTAAAATAATTCAAGATGAGCTGCCTGTGGGAGGCTGAGATAAATCAGGCCACTGAAATCCTAAGTACTGAATGTCAAGTAGAGGCATGGCCAGTTATACACCTGTTCTTCTTATAAGTTTGTCCATACCAGTAGTTAGTTGACATCTGAAGTTATTTCAGGGGTGTTGAACATTTGTACAACAGAAAACTAGACAAGATGTGAATTAACTGTCGCATACTGCAAAAATCTGGAGAAGTCCTTTCATTAGGATAAAACCTAGCAGTAATTCCCTTCACATGTTCACAGTTTGGCGGAAACATAAGTGACAGATCTCGTCTTAGAGAAAAAAGCTCCAGAGAAACGCTGCTCAAAATGTTGTCTTTTAAAAAATCTATTAATGTATTTGTACAAAAGACATGGTCATGTGCCTTCTCTGATTTCGGAGGTAACCTAAGCACTCACATTACATCAGCACTGACAACTTACCATGGTTGTCATGTTTTTGTAAGTTAATCAGACAAGTATCAAAACACCTAGTGTCACAACAACATTAGTGTGCTATCTACACACATTGCAGATTAGCAGGACAATATTTATTAGAACTGGAGACACAAGCTATGTTCTCTTTTCTAGGTTAAATATTACTTCTTATAATTCATTTCACTTATAGCAACTAACCAACTCCCTATTTATTACAGGTTAAATTCATTTTCATTTGCATAGTAAGTGGGCAAAAGGCTTCCATAGAAAATCATTAAATTTTAATAGCGCAACATTTCCCAGTACAGAAGTATATCTCAATATGTGACATTGCCAAGACTGATGCTAGAAGGGTTTCTTTGACTTTCCTGTCTGCTATTTGAAAAAAAGAAGAAAAAGCAGCAAAAGTGATGCAGAAACTGGACAAAGAAATGTCTCTGAGTGACAAGATGATCTTTCTCTTATGAAAAGAAAGAGCACATTATTCACATTGTATATATACTGTATTCTTCATAACAATAAAAAATCTAATCTGTGACCTCATACAGAAAACCAGTTCTGGAAGCATCAGGTAATTAAAGCTAGACTACTTTAAATTTCAACAAAACACTTTTTGTTTTTAAACAATCAGTGATAGAGCAATGACATTACATTACCTAAATACACTGTCTAGGAAAGGTGCCAAGTGCCATCAATCAGTATCTTCTAAAATATAGTAGATAGCCATATGTTAGTGAAATATGATAGTTTGCATAGAAAGGAATCCACGGATTAAGTTCTATGGCAATGGTCATATGGAAGTTTCCAGTAGATGTGGTTGTGTCCTTCTGCACTTAAAAGCCTTTGTGTTCCTGCAAATTCATGAATTTTAAATCACATGAGCAACAGTCATGGGTAGAATATAATAGGCAAGACATAGGAAACAGAAATCCAGCTGAATGCCAAAGGTATGAATGAGTTTAGATCCCTTCAGATATATTTGATAATCCCATCAATACTATTAAGGGTTTCAACTACCTTTATTTATGTTCATAAAATATTGGTAGAATGTTTCTGAAGATTTAAATTTTTGAAATTCCTGAACTCAGTTGCACCTGCCATTCAAAACCCCTAACCTCAAAATACCAGGGTCCAGTCAGTTTAGATCATGATGTCAGATGAATTTATTGATAAAAAATTTGTTCTCACCAAGTGTTTGTGCACAGTACACTGTCAGCATGCACCAAAGCACCAGCAGACAGATTATGAGAGAGAAAGCATGACTGTATTTCGCAGATTTGCTGTGGATCACTGTTATTTACTTCTGGGAATATTTATTTAGACAGAGATACTCAATGTTTAGGAGAGATAAAACCATTCAAAACACTTTTTAACTGTTTAACATACACAAGACCTGCAATTCACTAGAAATTGCCCTCAAATAAACATTACCTTGTCTAGAAAAAATATTTACATTAAGATTTCTAAGGAAAAAATTAAAATGTGAATTTAGAAAAATTTCAGTCTTAGCGTAATGAAAAAACAGAAAGTTAGTTCCTTTCTAAATTAAAAAGAAAATATAATGCATCTTGAATTATTTCAAGTGTTTTCTTGAGTGATCAGTGTAACGCTGGAACCTTCTTTTCTTGTTTTTAGTTGCAATGGGGATTTTGTTTAGTTGTGGGATTGTTTTTTATTTTACTTTTGTTGTGAAAGATTGTGCATTCCAAGTGCAAGTTTCACAGCTAGTGGTTTTTGATTTTTTTCTTATTATTCAGGCTAGTATATGCCAAATAATTGTGACCACAGGAGCTGACCCTGCAATATTCCCTAAACAGTTAGCTGAGAAGAATGGGATTATTCTTCAAGTTCCTTTATGCTTCTTAGCTGGAAAATTTTCTGTAGTTATTAAAAACAAGATAAATTAGACCATTTTAAGCTCCAAATTGCTGCAGTTAGATTAGAAGTAGGAAGCTGACCTTCAGCTTTGTTTGAATGCTACGCTGCATTGTACAATGGAAACACATTCATAGCAACAATTCTGAACAGACTTTGTCTCTTGGATGTCTCTTGTCTCGTGTATTTGGTCCCAATCCTGTCCTTCCCTTTGCAGCTCTGTCCTTGCAGAAAGTGCTGCTCTGTCCATTTCACATGTTTTTGGGCTGAGCACTGCTGAACCCCCAATACAGTGGTTTGACTCTGTGCAGGTGTACGAATGTGCACCCCAAAAGGGACACAGGGGACACAGGATAAAGCTTGCAGAAAGCTTTATCTTTCTTTCACCTATTTCTCCTGAACATTTATATTCTGCATATATTTTACCTTTAGAATTTTAAACAATATTTGGAGTTTATGGAACCACAAGGCTTTTTTTTTTTTCACGGCAGAATTTAGGGATGCAGGTGGTACCACAGTGGGGTACTCAACAGTACAAAGTGCATAACAAAATGATTAAAGAGCATTTGGAACCTAAAATAGATTTCAGAGTTCCTCTGGTTGAAAACTTTAACTTATAGGCATGCACAACATTATCCCTTTACAGGTCATGCCCTAAAATGAAAATCAAGAAATAATTTCATTCAAACCCAGTGCTTGTATCTATTCCAATTTACATTGTACTTCCTCATAAAAAGAAAACACTTTCAAGGAGAAAGGCAAAGAAAGAGGGAAATACTCTTCTTTTCAATACCAACAAATAGCTACTCTGAAATAAATTGTTGTTTGTATAGATACTACTTTTCTACATGTAATATTAGTGGTAATCATTCTGGCAATTGTTTTTAACTGACAGTTTCAGGGTGACTTCATTGTTTTACAGCAGCATTTTTCCACTTGACTGGTAATGCCACTATAGAAATTCTTGATTGCATTTCCTTGCTTTTTTGACATTGCATTCTGCATTTGTTATTTGTATGCATACATATGTAAACAATTTCATGGCAAATTCTATTTGCTTACTCACCTTGAGTGACCCATAATGTACATGATTGCAAGATATAGTAAAAGGCATATGAATTTAATATGGCCACTTGTCCCAGAAATTATTACAGTTTTTAAAGAAAAAAAGGTAAGAGGGAATATACAAGTTTGGAGTTGACATGAAAATATGATAAGAAGGCATCAAAAAGATGAATAATAAGACACATCACACAAACTCTGAAAAAATGCATAGTGTTATTCTAATAGAACAGGTAAATCATTTCATTTTTCCTCTAGACAAATGAACCCTTATATTATGTACTTAATTCCATGGACAGTTTTGAATTCTCAAGAGAAGAAGTTATGGAGCATCAGAAAGTTCTTTCCATGAAATACCATGGCTGTGGTCCACCACATGCTCATGTGGCCATTTACACTTGCATAAAAGCACAGCAAAATACTGTGTGATCACAAGTCAGCAGAGTGCAGGTGCCACAAGCCAGTGGTGAAAGCAAAAAACATGGTATTGAGAAGGTTCCTGTCTGAAATGTGGTCTGGAAGGTACATGTCTTGATTCATAGTCTTAGACACAGATGCTTACTTGGTTGTTCCCAAATTCCTCTTCTGGCTGCTTTCTACAGAGGTGATGACTTCTTAGGTAAATTAGACCTTGAAATACTCAGGGAATCCCAGTCTGGTGTCTGTCCTTTTTGGCAGAATTATCCAGCATTGATTGTGACTGTAACAACCACCTATGCCTTGAATTGGGAATTTACTATTTTAAAATACCCAGTCTTACATGTGCTTCTTGAAAATTCAACAATTTAATTAAAACCAGTTTTCTTCTATATATTTGCCTTCTGTTATCAAAAAGTTAACAAGGAGTAAGCTGCATCTTTCTGTACCCAACACCACACGTTGTAAGTTCCCTCCTCACTAAGTTTTATATCTAAGTTTCCATGCAATTAATTTTAAAATGCTGTGATATATTAATTTGTTTCCAATTGAAGATGCATCTACAAGAATGTGTCCACCTAGCAAGATGAGAGGGTTTCATTTTGAAAACAGTAAGATAAAAATCAGCCAAGTTAGGAAGACTAGAACTTGGTCTTAGAAGGTGTATTTTTGTTCATGAGATACATCTGAGATTTTTAGAGGTCTAACTGGAACACTTGGAAATTAATGGTGAATGGACTGCATCTTGTTTTTCAGACTGCCTCCATCCAGTACTGGATTTTCTATAAAATATATTGAAATGGGAAGAGGAACAGTGAAGCATGCTTATTTTTCTTTTTTTTTTCCCTTTTTTTTGTGTAAAATTCAAATAAATTACACATTCCAGAAAACTATTGAGTTGCAGTTTTGGGGGAAAACTCATTAAATTATTTCTGGTAATTTTTTTACCAGAGCAAGGGTGAAAAAAAACCCAAGGAAAAATAAACAAAGAAAAAACTCACCAACAAATACACAAAAGCTCCTGAAAAGAACCCCACCCTCACTACCCCGTCAAAAAAATCCCACCACCAGGCAAGGCAATACCAACCAAGGTATGATCTGGGTGGCTCATCCTGGGTAATGCATCCAGACAAAAATTCCCACTCTTACAAACTGTATAAAGACGTAACTTCTTGTATGCAAATTAGTCAAAGATCACCTGAAGTTGTAGGACAGATGGCATCTGTGACCACCAAAGCCCCTCCTAAATATGCCTTCATAGATACCTGGAATTTTGACTATAAGTTAAGCAACCGCAGCTGGAACTTGATAAAAGTGGTACTGTTGTCTGAGACCTTGGGGGACCTTAAAAATTTGGGGAAAAGAATGTATCAGTGATGACACAAAGAATGACAGGCCACCCAAAAATCCTACTCAGCAACTGTACTGAAATAAACTTTAAGTGGATGAAAGGTAATCCTGGCAGGGGGAGACCACAACGAGATCNCCCTCCTAAATATGCCTTCATAGATACCTGGAATTTTGACTATAAGTTAAGCAACCGCAGCTGGAACTTGATAAAAGTGGTACTGTTGTCTGAGACCTTGGGGGACCTTAAAAATTTGGGGAAAAGAATGTATCAGTGATGACACAAAGAATGACAGGCCACCCAAAAATCCTACTCAGCAACTGTACTGAAATAAACTTTAAGTGGATGAAAGGTAATCCTGGCAGGGGGAGACCACAACGAGATCATAACCCACCAACTCAAGAAACTCACTGACTCAAAAGAGAAAGAATGAACATGTGACTAATTAACATTAGAAGCAAGGGAGTCATTTANAGTTGTCTGAGACCTTGGGGGAGCTTAAAAAAGTTGGGGAAAAGAATGTATCACTGACGACACAAAGAATGACAGGCCACCCAAAAATCCTAGTCATCAACTGTGCTGAAATAAACTTTAAGTGGATGAAAGGGAATCCTGGCAGGGGGAGACCACAACGAGAT
>VYXD01014141.1:71472-87358 GCA_013397195.1 Hylia prasina
CTCTCCCTCTCCCTCTCCCCCTTCCTCTCCCTCTCGCTCTCCCTCTCCCTCTCCTCTCCCCCATCTTTTTTATTTCTTTGTAACTCACATCTACTGTTAAATTAAATACATATTATTTGCTTTGGCATAAGTACCTTAATTGCACCTTTATTGGGACAGAGGTATCTCTCAATAATAAACCATAACACTGGCACTGTGCAATCATGCATCAGGAGGAAAAGGAAAGGCATCTAGTTCTGCTCTGGTTTTATAGCACTCCACAAGGCTGGTGCTTTTGTGAACCAGACAGCACATTTTGAAGTCAAACCCAAGTGACTGAGGCAAGAAACTGGAAGAGAAAGGTGGAACCATTTTTTAATTTTATTTTCTAGTTAATTAGCTTTATAACACCTCCTGTCAGAGACCTGCTGGACACCCACAACTCATTTGTGTCAGTTACTCAAAGCCACAAAAATATAAAGTCTTCATTAAAGAAAAGGGCAAATTACCTTGCAATTCTTGGGAAGCTACAGATATTAATTCATCTGTTACATCAGTACTTGATTAGTGTACATTTCCTAACAATAAAAAATAAATGTGTGACACTGGAATCATCCTTTTGGGTGTTTAACACCCATAAAGGGCTTGATTTTCTTCAGTTAATGGAGTTGTCTCCTTGTTTCTGAGCTCTCTGTCTTAAGTTACCTGATTTATATTATTTTCTAGTGTTTATGTATTCTAAGTCTTTTATGGTAAAAGAAAGAAAGGATGGAAGATAGCCATCTAGTAGGATGGGACTGGTCTCTTTTCTTTACTGCATCCTCTCTTCCATGTCAAACTTCAGGAAACAGAGCTGGAACATTTCTGTGTGGAGAATGAGTAGAAGCATTATAAAGCTAATGGCTGCATCTGTATCTTTAACTGAGATACAAGGGCATAGCTCCAATGGCATTGTCCTACCTTGTTCTTGTGAAGTCATTTATTATGCATGTGGTCACATATACTATAGATCAAATCAGTAAGATATCTTTGGGACACAGTAATGCATCTTCCTCTCTCATTTCTTCAGATTTAGTTTGTTTGTTATAGATGCTGGTGTTACAAGGTGCCAACATCTCATTAGATTTTAATTAATATGATTATTTTAGTGTCTTCATCGTTGTCCTAATTGGTCCAGTCTGATTATTTTTCACTTTTTTACTACCAACATCTGAATTTACATTTGCTATAAAACAAAAAATATATGGACNTACATTTTCTAAAAAACAAAAAATATAAGGACAGGTTAAAAAAAAAAAAAAAAGAAAAAAAGCTGTCATGTAAGAATCATTTTCTGGGCATCTTGCTGATTCTTATTGGTAAATACATAAAGCATCAGCAAACTACAGAAATGCCTTATCAACCTTTTTGAGACAGTGACAGAATTACATTAACAGTTTTCACTTTTTCAAATTATTTTATATTTTCCCTAGTCTACATCACATGTATATGGTATCAGGACTAACAGATGCATTTATGAGCATAACTGGATGCACTTTTCAGTAATTAGAGAAAAGCATGTAGTAAAATATATGATACAAATATTTCATGATATACTGCTGTGGCAATGAGTCTTCTTGTCCAATTAGCATAGCAATGGCATTCCTGTCTATTCTAGCTCATGGGGAAACAGTGACTGTCAGCAAAAGGTAAACTGTGCCTAATCTCAGTTTGAAAATAGCCTGCATATATTCTATATGGAAATCAGTAAACCAACTTCTTTGCTTTTGCTAAAAATATGACACCATATTATTGAACCTTAAATATGTCTACATTTTTCATTTGGAATAAAAATACATCTGCTCCTAAAACACTCTAAGTTTGCATTTTACATGCATAAAAAGCTTTGTATTGGAATTCATATCCCAGTGTGACATTCATTCTTCCCACCATACAAATAACTATGTGGTGGGTTGAAAGTTTGGATTTTTCAGAGTTTTTTGGCTTTAGTATCTCCTAAAAAAATATATCCAAAATATTATGACTGATAAGCAACTGTTAAGTCTGATGAAAAACCTCAACTTATTCAGTTTGACTTCTCTTAATTAAAAAGAGAGAGCACTGTACAATCCACATTTGCAAATACTGGCAGGGCACCTAGAAATTATTCCACCCTACCTCAACTTATTCAGTTTGACTTCTCTTAATTAAAAAGAGAGAGCACTGTACAATCCACATTTGCAAATACTGGCAGGGCACCTAGAAATTATTCCACCCTACCTCAACTTATTCAGTTTGACTTCTCTTAATTAAAAAGAGAGAGCACTGTACAATCCACATTTGCAAATACTGGCAGGGCACCTAGAAATTATTCCACCCTACCTATGGGTAGAGAGAGTGTTAGCAAAGGTGCACAACCACTCTATGCTCCTGCATGTAGACTGCATAATAGGCAAGTATATGAGCTGATTCTTTCCAGGAATCCACAGTTCACAGGAAACCCTCTCTAGAAAATGCAGCTTGAATAAACAGGAGACCACACTAGGGTTACCTCATTTTATAACCAGAACGAGTACAGGCAGGCAGACTGGAGCTGACAGACTCTGCGAGGAACAACTTGCATGTGTCCCCTTCCATCTCTTCAGACATCTGAATTTTATATATGGTGTTATGAGACACTGTTTTTCCTCAGTGATTGGCAATGGAAAGGCCACAGAAATATTCATGTTTACTTTTGTTAGGTAGGGCTATACATGGAGGTAGGCATATGGGTAGCCTTATTTTGCTGGGCTTCATACATCTTTCTTCCAGTTGGAGGTTATTTTGGTGAGGGAAAGAAGTAGCCTTTTTTATCCATCTTAGAAATGATGCTTAATACATGTGCTAAGGAGGTGTGACACTGAAATACTGCATACATGGTTAGATAGGTCATTGGGTAATATGGGTGTTGTCTCAAAATCAATTCCTAAATGAAGAACAACAGCATTCAAAAGTTCATAAATCGCCCCCACCTGAGCAAACTTGTACAAGTCCCAGAAGCACTTGCCCTGTGCCTGCATTTCATAATGTTTCCCTAAACAGCTGTTCCTGAAGGGAAAACATAGACAAACCTCAATGCCAGCTGGAGGATTTTGTGTTAGGATTATGGCTGACTCAATGATCTGAAAAGTCTTTTCCAACCTAAATATTTCTGTGATTCTTTAAAATATTTAAGGACTCTTGCCAACCCTGGATACACCACAGTAAAAATATATTTCTCATGGAAGGTATAGTGAAGAAGATATTAAGGTCTATAGCTGCTTCTTCTATAATATAGTACTGCAATAAGCAGAACTGCCTGAGGGCCACAGTAAGTTTGGGGGTTTATTTATAGGTTTAGCAAGTCATAGATATACTGGCATGGCCATCCTAATTCCTCTTCTCTTTTTTGACTCCTCTGAGTGGGAGAAGAAGGATCCTTAAAAAGTTTTGCATAAATCCAAGCTCATGCATGCTGCACAGGTTGGCTTTTTTGGGTTTTTTGGTGTTTGTTTGTTTTATTTTGTTTTGGGGTTTTTTTAGTGTTTGTTTGGGGGTTTTTTTGTGCGTGGTTTTGGGGTTTTTGTTTTTTGGGGGGTTTTTTGTTTGTTTGTTTGTTTTGTTGTTTGGGTATTTTTTTGGGTTTGGGGTTTTTTTTTGTTTTGTTTTGGTTCTTGGTTTTTTTGGGACCTCCCCTTACAGGAATAAAAATGAGCTGTTAAAGCTCTAGATCTGATCTCTGTGTCACTGGAAACAAACTATATTTCAAAGAGGGACATGTTAAGAGGGGTCCCTTAAGAAAGCGCTGTGTTGTGGATACACCAAATTTTAGGGTGTTGAGACTCCACTCCTCCAAAGGGACAGCCTTGACCACAACCTTCCACGTCCCCCTGAAGGGGTGTAACCTGGGGCAACAACGGTGCAGGGAGGAGAGGTATCTGCAGTGCAGGAGTAAAATTGAGCCTGGGAGTGAAGCTGGGGAAACCCACAACAACTGAAAGGGATGGAAAGGTGTTTTCACTGTGGTGTGTAAATACTTGTTTCTCTTGTGGTTGACTGTTGTATCCCACTATCCTAACGAGTACTTTTGTTGTGGAGATGTGGGTGCACTGTTCAGTAATCATCAGTTTCCCAGTGTACATAACATTTTAGAAGGTGAAAGGGGTTTGACTACAAAGGTGCATCTCTGCCTTTTTCAAGTGCGTGTTTCAGAAACAGAATGAAACCTGTTCCCAAGAGGAGTTTATTAGAACATCTTTTCTTTCCATTTCAATAAGACAGAGCAAAGACATTACTTACAACATCAGTAATCTATAATATTAACAGCTGTCAGTGCATTAAAAGTGCTTGAGCAGTTGTCTTTAGATGTCAGGATTCATAAGGATAAGAAGACATTGAGGGTGGGGAGAATTACACAATGGGAACAAAAGCAAAACACTCGACTCCATAAAATCAGGAAACCCTGAAAGAACATTTTGTCTGTAAAGCATTTAGGATCTTGATTAAAGCCATTGTTTACAGCCTAGCAAAGACATTATTATATCAGCAAGGCCAGTTTCACTATCAGGCTCATCAGCACAATACAGCCAGCAGGGACATTTTAAAAGGTCTCTTCAGTTTAGCCCTAAAGTGGTTTCAGTATCTATTCTTTAAAAATATGATCAAGAATGTATAAAAATAAACCTCCATATTTCATGCTGATGTGTTCCTGTGCATTACTGTCAGACTTTAACCATGAAAGGAATAGCCCTTTTGTGCAAAGATAATAGCTAGAAGAAGATTCAGGGAATAATAAAAGAAGATTCAGGAAACATTTATGAAATATTGGGTTTATCCAGCAAATATGAATGCAGTTTAGGTCAACAGCACTGCTGTTCTTTCTAGCCTATTAAAATTAGCTTATCTGGCAATTAGACAGACTATGGTTGCTGCCTCCTTGAAACCCTCCACTGGCCCTTCAGCAAATCATCTCACAGGCTCTTGTCCTTGCTTCAAAGTCCTGTGATGAAGTGTAGGCTTCAATTTACATTTCATGTCTATTTCTGCCATCAGGAACACCTACCTTGTGTGTAAATTAGGCCATCTTCAATAGAAAACTCTCATATTATTTGAACTGTACTCTGTTTGAACTGTACACCATTCTAATACCAGTCTGAATGACCAATATTCATACTTTCCTTCTAGACTGAAAACTACTTAGGCCCAAAGATGGATTATCTTGGAGAATATTTGTAGTAGTGCTGAGTAACTAGGGCTTACATTGATAGTTGTTTGGCATTTTGTCCCCACAATTTTAAAACCAAAAACCTAGAGGAGAAATCTTTGACTGTATGTTAATATAGATTCATTTTCTCCTTTTTATTTTTCACTAAAACAAACATATGAGAAGAAAGTTCAAAAGAGAAAAAATGCTAATTGTTGGTTGATTTTACCCTTTTTACTTATGAAGTGAAATTTCCCACCAAAATGTGAGGTTTGAACAGAGGATAAGTTTATATTAGGGATGTATTTAAAGGAGTTTGAAGAACAAGTCCAACCATATCAGTGCAGTGGTCCTTCAGGATTTATATAACCTGTAAAGCTAATTATCTGTGCTGATGTAGCTTCCACTGTAAGAGCTAACTGTGATACTGATGTTGCAGTGAAATATACATTTCAGCTATATTTGGAAAGTCTGAATTTGCTTTTAAAAACATATGAAATGAAATGTTTACATATTTGAGAGTTTGTGTCAATTCAATTGTCTTGTAGTTGAAAATTTTCACTAAAACACTAAATAAATTTTTTTCAAGTCCAACACTCCACTTTAAAATTAATGAGCTGTACATCAGAATAGATGCGTGCATTTTTTCTATGCGCATAAGATTCCAACCAGGAAGATATCCAATAGGAAGATATCCTTCTTATTCTTGAAGAATATAGTTTACATTGCTTTTTCATTCTTTATTTTAGTTCATGATTTTCTGATGCCTACACAGAATAATGGACGAATCTGCAATATCAGCATTACATATGTCTCATTCTAATAAGAAAAAGTAAAAAGGGGAACTTTTCTTTATTAGCTCAGCATACATGAAATGGTGTGATTCTGTCCAGCAGTGTCCTGTGTGTACAGGATCCTGAGGGACTTAAGTCAATAGAATTCCTCTTGGTAGGATTATTTAGCTATCTTTAAAGTATCACAGTATCATCAAGAACGGACAAGTAGACATGAGAAAAGAATTCACAGAGACCGACTCTTTTAGATGCATGTGCTCTGCTAATTGTTAAAAAGTTTAAAACAACATAACAAACCAAGTATCAGACTCATTAATGAATCATGATGCAGCTGTTGCTAAATATAGCATATAATTAATTACTGTTGATATGCAAATGATATTGGGTAAAATGACTTGATTTAAAGTGAGACGAGTAGGATGGTAGGCTGTAGATAGCTGACAGGATGGTCTAGAAGCTGAAAGCTTTGTATTTCTGTCAAAAGCAGATGCATTCATCTTCCAGACAAAAACCTTCGCTGCTTAAAGTAAAGGACAGCATTGTTAAAACCTGCTTCATATTCTAGACAGGATCACTCTAAATGCAATTATCTGAAAATTGTAACAAATATATTACTGACAGCTGATTAACTACTTATTAACCGTATCTGTAAAATCACAGAATGCAGAAAATGAAGCAGAAATCAAGGGATTACCAATAAAATAATACACCAGCTTTATTAAAATATTGTTTGGAAGTCAGAAATAAGGAGGAATATTTACAACTGAATAGGAACATTTAGGACCACCATGGTTATGTTCAACCAATTTCATTTTTAATGTCCTTTTAGGCCCTTTGCTAAAGCCTCAATATTTTGGTCTTTTTTTTTTCATGCTCATGATATTAAGAATACATGTGAATGTAATACTCATTTTTCCTTTTTTTTGTATTATTCTTCTTCAGTTTAGACATAATTGCAACAAAAAATGCATGCTATTAATCATTGTCTCATTTTTTTTGCAATAACAGCTTGAAATGTTCTAAGAGTAATAACATCTTCAAAGTAGAAACGATAAAGTTCTTTATGTAGAGGTCTAATGTGATCCCAGTTTATGAAATAGACATAATTTAAATTTTTTGTGTTGGTCTGGTTAGTTGATTAGACCATCACTATAATTTTCTCTTCTTTCAGTGTTCACTCATTAGAAGAAAACAACAGATATTATTCACTGATTCAGAAATGAAACAGTAAGCGGGCAGGTATTCTTTATAAAAAGATCCTAAATGTAAATAATGACAGTTACCTCTATCCACTCACTCCTCCTTAGTTAATGTACTTATGGACTACTTAGAGAGTGAAATCACAGGCAATTTCAGGGAGATCTAAAGGACTAATACATGGATTATTCCCCCTAGCAATCAAAAACCCATTCCAAGTTAAGCAGTTAAAAGATGTTACTATGAAACTGTAAACTTAAGCAACCAGAACAATAAACAAGGAGAGTTTGTTGTGTTCTGTCACCAATTCTGCAAAAATGGCTCATCATCAATGGGGAGATAGAGACATTATTCAGAAATGTGTAGTCTATACCAGAGAATGATAGCTTTCTTAAAATTAAAAGAGACAACATATCCTTATACAAAACTGCTACTTATCTCTCAAAAAATGAAAATAACCCTATTTTGTATCACTTAGGTGTGCATTAAAGCAAAAACTTTATTTGTAGTTGCTTCCTAAAAAGAGATATTGTGGTCAATATTATGAGAGATGTTTTCAGAAGAAACAGTCCCATTTCCTTTCAGATTAGCTCTTGAAAATCTTTCATGGGCATATAGTCACTTCTGAAAGCATATGTCCATTTTATGACACATGCTGTATATATAAATTATTGAGGATATTTTCACTGACAGGTGACTAGGAACAGTTGTCCCTTTACCCCTTGCAGGTTTAATTTAACTTATCACACATACACACACATGCAAGGCGTGAGCAGGTTTCTCACACAGAGACAATCATGCGCTCTTTACTTGAAATAGTCCCAATCACAATTAACTACTACATACCTATACAGTATTATCAACTTTTGCTTGATATCATAGATTATACACACACACACACACACACACACACACACACATATATATATGGGTTTGGTTTGCTTGTATTTTTTTTTCCTCTGAGCCCCTGGCACTTCACAGAGTCCCTCCCCATTCCTGGCGTAGTGTCTGTATAAAGGCAAGCTTCTCTAGCTACTTCATGGCTCTGAAGTCACAGATTATTTTTACTTCTGTGACCAGAGAAATCAGTTTCCAAATGAGGTGTAATTCTTAATGGGAATTGTGGACATTGGTAAAGAATTGCAGTTAGATAATAGAATTTTCTGTAACAAGAAACATTTACAGGAATAACATAAATCATATCATATCAGACCAAAGCAGCAGCTGTCCCAATTTTGTGTACCTGACAAAACCGATAACAGATGTCTAGCAATCTCTGCAAAGGCACTCCTTAAAATATACATCAAATCTATAGCAGTTAAGGACGCTATGTAGAGAGGTACTACTCTTGCTGTGTAGCTGTCACTGTTTTTTCATGAATGTGAATGCTTACAGTCAGAGTATGTCTAATTTCCTGTGGCAGAGAATTCCATGGATAGCTACACCTGAAGAAGTATCTCCTTTTTTTCTGTTTAGAACTTGATACATACTTGTCTTATCTGATGCTCCCTACATCCTATATTAGAGGAGACAGTAAACAATCTTTCCCTATTTACCTTTTCCTGACACTTCTGACATTCTGCCATATCCACCTTAGATCATTTATCTTCCAGGTCAGACTGCTGTATTTAAACACCCTTCTTACAGAAGCCATGTCATGCCTTTGATCATCCTTGTTACCCTTAGCTCAACTTTTCTTGTTGAAATATCTCTTTTCTTACAGGAAGGAACAAGAATTGTTCAAAAATATCTAAGATTTGTTCTCGTTTTTACCCTGAGAGGTCAGGAGATTTGAGCACTACTATCCATTCGATGGGATTATATTTCTATCCCCTGGTATACTGAGCCTGTCACTCTAGTGTGAGATACAATAAGACATGTTCTCAAGAAAAAGCATTCTCAGCAGACTTTCAAATCTGTCAGAGAACAGAACTTCCCAGGTTCCTGTCTAAAATCCCTCAAGTGTTTCAGTATGTGTGTGTATATATGTATGTGTGTATGTGTGTGTGTGTGTATTACTGCCTTGCTTTAACAGGTTTTAATCACCTGGGTTCTTGGAGATTGCTTCATCAGGAGTTCATGGTTAGAAGTTCATGACCAGTGGCTGAAGAGTCTCATCACCTTAACCAAGGAAGTTCCCTAAGGAAGTCCATGGTTTCAATCCTGAAGCTAAGCTATTCAACAAAGCTAAGGAAAGAAGGTGTAGAAATTTCTTCTCTTCACTTAGGTAGCACGTTACTTTAGCCTTTCCCTTATCAAGAAGTACAGAAGCACAGAAGTACAAAGTACAATTTCATATAATCATAAAATATGGCCTGTATAATCTGCATTACAGGCCAACCTTGAGAGGCTCCTCAAAAAAGTAATTCAAAATATTTTTTTTGGATAAAATCATGATCTTTCCACAAAACTAATTCACTCAATTCATGCAAGAGGTACATGATGCACACATAGGCTTCAGGGTACAAAAATGCTATCCTTCAGAAGACAAACTATTTTCCAGAAAGGCCCAGAAAAGTTGAGCCATCTAGCAGGATGGTCTAGATTTCCATCACTTCTCTCAAATAAACTAACTGCAGAATGAGGCAGAGACACTGACAGGACACTCTCTCACACCTTCCCCAGAGCTGGGACTATAACTGTCTCATTTGCACCGTGCCAGTTCTTGTGTACCAATGACTCCACGAGCTTGTCCTGGGATAGCTACAATCCTCCACAAACAAGCTGTGCAGTCACAACGCAAGAACGTACACCCACACACAATCTGTACCCTGCTGAGTGGGCAAATAAATAGCAAACAGCAAACGAATAATATAGTGCAAAATTCAGTGCATAATAACTACATATAAATGTTCAAGAGAAAATGATAAAATCACAAGTAAAGGAGGGAAGACAGTGCCTTCTATGATAGATTGCATCTCTTTTCTGTATAACTATTAACACCCTCTGGAAATCAAATTTGTGCCTGATGAAAGTAAACTTTCAAATTTGTTCATAAACAAAACCACTGTTGAAGAATCTTCCTTTGAGAAGTGGTTTTAAAGACGTGTTATTCTACCACTGATTTACATTTTTCAGATCAAGACAGCTTCTCCTGATTTCATAGCAGTTTTGCTATTACTTCTTTTTCTCAAGGAAAGAGACAGCAACAGCAACATTCAGAAGAGCCTTAGAAAGTGTTTGCATGGAACTCTTGGCATGACTGTGGTACTGAGGCAGCTGCATACAGCAGAACAAGGCAAGACTAAGCAGAGGTTCCCTTTCAGACAGAAAGATATGGTTGTTCCACAGGGAATTTTTTTGATGTTTTCTTACCTTGGACATATTTTTTGTGAAAAGATATTAGTAATAGTAATACAAATACTACAAATAATCATGCGTTAAAAGAATATTATGCAGTATGTCATTATTTTAATGGAAAACAAATACATTTATATTCAAATACATTTGTATTCTTGATACCATCCATTTGGAGTAATCTTAAATACCCTAAATGGAGTTTGTGAGGAAACTTAAATTCAACATTAATTCCACTCTTCTCAGGCAATTTATGTTTGCCTTTCTCACTCTTCTCGTTGACAATTAGTGTAATGCCCCAGAGATTTTCCTGCTAAGTGCATATGAAAGCAAGGACGAAAGGACTTAAAAAAGATTAGTGTAATATATGCTACTTAATATAATAAAACCCACTATCCATGTCATATAGTTATTTTATGACATCTGCTTTATCTTACAATATACTTAAAATTATAACAATACACAAAATATTTCAGAACAGATGAGAATTGTCGGTCAGGAGAATAAGAATAAATTAATAAAATACTTATAATTTTTGTATCTAAGTGAAAAAATATATTTTATACATTTTTCTCTCACTATTACAAATATAAATTGAGCTACTAATTTTTCCTACTGATGGAATTTTTACTGTTAGAGCTTTAAGCATGTTCAACTACTAAGACAATATGTGACCCTCAAAACACAGAGCTACACGGTCTCAGTAAAATGAACTCTTTATGGTAAAAAAAAAAAAAAATCTAAGAGAAAAACTTTGTTTAGAAGTCCTCACTATGGTCTTGTTTACTGCTATTTTATGGGTGTACTTCTAGAATTTTCTCAGTAGTTGCACCTTAAGGTGGGTGTAAATATATATTTATGAAACAAGAAAACAGTATGAAAAATACTTATTTGCAGGAGCAACATTCTGTCATTTATACTTCTGTTCCCTGTGTGAGCAATTTTGTAAATGCAATATTCTGAAATTCAAATTCCAAGTTTATTATATATTAAAACAAAATTTCTCCAAGGGTGGTTGTATATGTATGAAATTTCCTTATACTCTCAGCACGTTTTCTGTACTCCTGCCCATCTTTTCAGGTCTGAACTCATCTCCCAGTAGACTCCATTGCTACTTCTCTCTGATCTTAATTTTGATTTGGAGAGGTGGCATGAAGCATATGTTTGCCAGCTGGATATTCTGTGGGGGAATTTTTATCTGTTCATTGCATTCAGTTCCAAGGGACGTTAAGGTCCCATGAAGGAAAAAATCATCACGAGAAACTATCTGGCTTTCCTCTTCTCATTTTTCAGCAGCATAATCAGAGTGTTACTTACTTAAAAAGCTTTAACTAGTGTCAAGCCAAAACTAATTTTTTCTCTTTCTGGATCTGATCCAGAGAAAGAGTCACAAATTCAAGTAAATATGATTTTCAGAATATAGGACAAAGAGATGCTTCAGCTAAAATACATATTTCCTGCTATAGGGGAAAAAAAAAAAAAGCCTCTCTGTTAAAAATAAATATGTTTTTGAAAGACGTATTAAAAAAAATGCTGATGTATCACATCAGAGAAAATGTAATTGATTGACAATTTGTTTGCATTTTATATATAATGCATATGGAAGAATAATAAAGGATAGACCAGTAAATCGCAGTAGAAGTTTTCTTCTCTTCATCCATTTTTCTTCATAAATTTTCATTAATTTTCTTGTTATAGTTATTTTCATAAAAACAATAAAAACCTCACATAATAATAAATGGGAATTGCATCTTGCAAAATTAACAAGGCTAGAAGATGCAATAGTATGTAAATTAAAATTATTCATTTGTAAATAGATTATTAACTCTTCCTTTCAAAGCCACAGGACTGGTTAGATTATATATTCTGAGCTAGTAGCACAGCTACAATTATGTTTCATTTTCTTTAATGTTTAGAGAAAGGTGTCAGTTAAAAAACAAAACTAAACAAAAACCTTTCAACAAACCACACCGAAAAATTTTCAGGAAAAATTTCTTTTGTTTCCCCAGATATCTTATTTACAGCTCTCATCCTTCCTTGGAAAAACACTTGATAGCATTTCGCAGACCTGAGTATGTAGGGAAAATGAAGTCAGGGGGTGCATGCTCTTTGTCATCAAGTATTCCATGAGCCACTTGGGAGATTGTCTTTGATGTGCAGTGAAGAGCAGGGTCCACATCAGCTGAGTGAGTCCTTTGGAAAGCATGCTGTGCTCCATGGCAGATCCCAAAAGCTAGGCATCTTCCTTGGTAGACTCCAGGGAGACCACCTGCAGGAAGCCTGTACCTGCCAAAACATTGGCTGGAGGATGGGAGACAGTCAATTAGAGCTGGTTTTTACCTTGTTGTAGCTCAACAGTAGGAAAAGCAGAAAAGTGCAAGGAAATTATAGGGCAAGTCCAGCCAGAGGTTTCAGGTGTTAACATTTTACAAAATTCTCAAATATTTAATTTAAATTATTTAATGAGATGTTCAGTAAAACACCTAATGCTGTAAGACTCTCATTCAAAATTGAAGTTTCTGAGGCTTAGTCATAATTAATAACCAGTACCTGGTTTCTGTGTCTAAGAATAGCAGCAGTTTGTCAAAGCCCTATATTATTCAATGAGATGAAAAACTCAGTCCTGATGTCCTGATTAACACTTTATGGTTATACAGATACTAAAATAATCTTAAAAAATCAAATATATTCTGAGGGGACTGATACTGCATTAGATATAAAACTATGTATTTTATATATTATAAAAGACAACAAAATGTGTTTAAGGGGTTCATGAGTTTAAGAGAGTCTTTATTTAGGATTTTAACTTGAATCTCAACTATCAGCTACAGCTTAGCAGCTTTGTATTTACTGGATGGAAGGAGATGTCTGATGCATTTTTAGCAATTCTGCATGGCTGAATAGATTTGGATAAAATCAGCTGGTTATTCATTCTACTCCCATTTTAAAACTGACCCAAAAATGTCAGTCTGTTAGAGATGTTAGCATTCTTTCAATTTTCCGTCATAGTTTTTAATAATTTCTCTCCTACATTTTTTGATCAAAAATGGAAATTTTTAATTTTATTCAAACAGCCCTTTAAAGTCACTTTATAATCCATGGGATAGATATTTGAGTAAAGCTTTTCTAGTCCCTGGGAAAGTCCATTGCTTCCCTCTGAGCTCTTTCAAAGCTATTGGTTCAAAGTCAGCCCCTTGGAAAAGACAAAAAGTAGCTAAAAAGGGACTCAAAGTCATTGTGGAGGCTGATGATTTAAAGACTTTATTCCTTATTTTCTGTTAATGAAATAGAAATGCCACATTATAAGAATCTGTGGCTCCCTAATGCAACTGTACGGGAAGTTATATGGACCTTAAGGGAAAATATGAAGAAAGAGATGTACTTCACACTAAGTATCTGATATGGGTGGTCTGAATGACAGGTGACTCTCAGGTAATACTCACCTATCATTAGAGATGTTAAGCTACTAAATGATGTCTTCTAAAATGTACTTATATTAATTAAAGAGTGGGTATATTCCCCACCAGCTAGCTGTGATTTTTTTTTTTGAGTAGTTTCATTCAGAAAGATTAAAATTCAATGGGATAATTAGCCCATTTAGAGCTGTGAAGACCAGCTCAGTTAATTTTACTTGTGATTTAAAAAGGAAAAAAAAAAAAAAAACATCCTAGGACTGAAACTAATTTTCTGGTAGAAGTTTTTTTCCTCTTTTATCGTAAACTCTTGGCTAAAAGGACTGCAGGAAAGAAGAAAAAAATGGGAAGGACTCATCATGAACTCTCTCCTTAATGAACACCTGCATATGCATGTGGACATTTATAACTGTCCTCTAAAGCCAGGAAAATGATCTGTTACAGAAAGGTTCCAAAATGAAACCAAAATTTTAATGAAAAGCAGTGTTTTTCCATGCAAATATAGATCCACAAATAATAAGTAAATTTTATTCCTCAAGTGTCAAAAAGGTGGAAGATTTCTAACATTGTTATGCAGTATACTGGCCCATTATGTTTCATTATTGAATACGATTCTTCTTTCTTTAGTGCACCATCTGTTCATAACACTTTCAATAATTGTCTCCCATGTATAATATTAGTGTATAAGAGAAAGTAAAGTTTGTTGATAATTCCCAAGGACATTGTTTTAAACAGTAACTTGATATACATATAAAAAAGTGTCAACCTTTAGCAGTTGGGAATAAGGTAGTGCACTTGGCCAGATACTCTGTGCAGAACATGATTTTCTCAAATATGACACCTAAACTAGACCATGTGTGCTGGAAAAGAGCCAAAATCTAGGTCAAGTTGTAAGATGTTGACATTTGTCAGAAATTATGTGATTCAGTTTTATAAACCTAGTGAAAAACCAGAGCAAAATATAAATATCAGACGTAAAAATTTGGTTGTTCTTTGACAACTGAACAAAAGATAACTTTTAATTGAAAGAAAAGTCTGGATCATTTAAACCATATCTAAATTAAAATCACTATTATTTGTAAATAACAACAAAAATGCAAACATTGTCATTTTGCCAAGGTAGAAATATTTATTTTTTTAACTTGTTGCACTAACATAGAATTTTGGATTTAGCTTAATTAGTTCTTTTAATTTCTAGAGGCTAAAGGTTTTATCTAGTTTGACGATATTCAACGGGAAAAGAAAAAATGTGGTTTCTCTCTTATTATCATCTGAACATTGAATGTCTCATTTTGCTTGACTTCCATCTTATAAATTGAACAAAAATAGCACAATTCTTATTCACAGAGTGCAATGCTGCTGAGTTCATTGTCATTAAAAAATAGGTGGCCTAGTTTTTTTTACTAACAGACAACAAAAATGACATTTTAAATACACATGCAACTGCTGCTTCTTAAGCAGATGATAAATAAGTTTATTTATCTTTCTGCAGAAAGATAAATAAGTTTATATCCTGCTAAAGCAACATGGGATGCCATCAAGTATATCTAATCACCCATTCCATATTGATTTAGGATTTCCAGGAAGATAAAACTCTAGGATTACTTCAAGTTAACAAATGAGTAACGACTGATGGGGACAGGAAGTGCTACTCAAAACCAAATAAACATTCTTTTAAACTGATCTTTATTTCAAGGGAAGAAGAATTTGAGTGTTTTTTTCTTATTCAAGACTGCAGGAAGGATCCTTAGAAGATCTGAGTCAGATCGAATCTCACCTAACTTCTCTGCATTCACAATGCCCTTTCTGGTCTACTCTTTAAGAGTCAAGATGTATATTGCATCATATCTTTAGAAGAAATAAAGCATCCATATCCAAGAGAGCATGAATGAAGTAGTTGCATTTTCCAGCTAAAAGTCATTGCTCAATGCCTTCTTGAAGACAGTCAGCCCAGGAGAAAAAATATGAAGTAGCATAGAGGTGTCTATGTTAAAAAAAAAAAAAAA
>VYXD01014141.1:87404-125202 GCA_013397195.1 Hylia prasina
AAAAAAAAAAAAAATTAAAGAACACATGGAAGTTTCATCTTATAACACCAGAAAAATCAGTTTTGTAAATTGGTCAGGGCTCAAATTTAGCACAAAAATCTACAATTTAGGTTGGAAAATATCTCTAAGATCGTCAAGTCCAAACACTAACTCAGCATTATTACGTCCACCGCTAAACCATGTTACTAAGTGCCACATCTACGTCTTTTAAGTACTTTCGGGGATGGTGGTTAACCACATTCCTGGGCAGCCTATTCCAAACTTTGACATCCTAAGTCCTTTGTCATGGAGTAGCTTTCCATCCTCTCTTTTCCCAGCCTGTGGCACTGCCTGGGGTTGTTGGGATGCAGAGGCAGGACTCAGCATTTGACCTTGTTGAACTTCACACCACTGGCCTCAGCCCATTGATCCAGTCTCTCCAGATCCCTCTGCAGAGTCTTCCTGTTCTCCAACAGATCAAGACTCCCACCAAACTTGTTGTCCCTAGCTGAAGGTGCACTCGATCCCCTCATCTGGGTCATTGACAAAGGCATTAAACAGAACTGGCTCCAAAAGTGAACCCTGGGGAACACCGCATTTTACCAGTCACCAGCTAGATATAACTCCATTCACCACCACAGTTTGGGTTCAGCAACTCCGACTGGTTTTTGTTTATGGTTTGGTTGTTTTTTTTTTTTTTACTTGATGAGTTATACATCTGTCTGAAATTCATACTATTTAACATGTCCTTCCAAGCTAAGACTGATTATCTCACTGAGCTTTCAGATCAAGTAGAATGGAGTGTAAATGACAAAGAAAATATACATAAATGGAAGTGAACTCAGAAATCAGTTATTAGGTAGAGAAGGTGCTGAGTGAGGGAAAGAATTTATGATATAGCTGATGCGGTTAACAAACATAAATGTATTAGTGAAAAAAATATAAAGCTGAGGAAACCTTAACTTTAATAAGTTAAAGACATTAATCAAATCTGAGATTCTATGTAGCCAGCTGGCCTCTTAAAAAATAAATATTACTTTTATTAATGTTACTATTATGGTTTTCTTCTTTAATGTGCTAACCTTCATATTAAGAGTTTCCAAGACTAAAATATTCTATCATTATGTAGAATGGAATGATTCATTGAGGAGCTCAAAATGGTCCTAAAATTAATGGCAATATGAGATGAACAGGGAATAAAGTCTCAAAGTTTCCCTCTACGCATATACACGAATGTGTCCTTATTTGCCCATATATACATGTACATATAAAGCATATATATAATATTTTTTTAATAGTCCTTCACAGTAACAGTAATATCTGTCCCCGTGTAATGAGGAGCATCGTTTTTCAATAGATTGATGTGCATTTGATCAGCTTTAGAGTTTAAGATAGAATAAGTTCCAGCTGAATCTTTCTTGTATCTCAGGCATATATCCTCTCCCCCAGATTTGTTGTCCCGTCTCTGATAATGCCCAGCTTCCTCCTGCATCTTCTGTAAGAAAGCCATTAGAATTTTCCTCCTTTGTTTGTCTGTGTCTCTTTTTACAAAATTCTGGAAAACCTAATTGGTTGTCAAGCACTTTATTCTGCAAAAAATTGTCAGAATTAAGTAGCTCCAAATATTTACATGTGATCATCATCCTGTGTTATTTCTGTAGGAGATGAGATTGAAAAATGAGAAATTTTCTGGTGGGTATACCTAGGCAACACTTCAGATAAAAAATTCCAGAGAATAGTCCTCCTTGGTGCTTTTCATTTACAGACAAGTTTTTGCTCATGGGCCTTAAAACAACATTTATCAATACAAGAGAAGGGGTTACATGTGTATATATAGAAATATAAATATATGGATATGAATACAGACATAGACCCACACACAGGAATATATTTGAGAAGCAATATATGTGAGAATCACAGTAATTCAAGAAACAGAATATATGTCTGTCAGCTGGAAGGGCACATAGCTATTGCACAAGTACCGGTACAGATGTATTTATATATCATTTTGGACAAAAAAACCCAAACCAAATCAGTACAAAACACAATAAAAAGAATCCTGAATCTGGTAGTAGAAACAATTGATTTAAATATCAATTAGGCAGAATTATGCCTTTGAGTTTGATACTTACCCAGATTTTTTTTTCTTTTTTTTTTTTTTTCTTATAGATGTTCAAGCACAAAATTATAGGAATATGTAACAAAAGAGTTTTCCTCTGAATGAGACCCATGGAACAGCAACATCAACTTGGAATTCCACTGACTTCATGAGGTACTGCAAATATTCACCTATGTATATTCTACTTTCCTGAAATGCATTACTCATTGGTAGTACAAAATCTTTTGGTTTGGAGTGGATCAGTTTTCAGAAATGTTGTTCAGCCCCCACACAGAAATCATGCAATTAAAATTGCAGATGACAACGGTATACTAAGCTATGATCAATGTAATACAGCAAGACTAGAAGTTAATTTTGTACAGTGATTGGTCAGTGAGCCTAAGCAAATGGAAGTACTATTGAACATTGATAATAATTAGATCATAGAAATCTTTGCCTCAGGAGATTGTAAGTGCTAGGTTTATAAAGGCATTGAAAAATCACAAGGTCCTTGGGGAAGAAAAAAAAGAGTTTCAACTAAATATGAAAGATCTCATTCGCAGTGAGGAAACCACAGCTTGGAGGAAGCTGGGTGTCATCACAAAAAGTGCTACCATGTATTGAGCTGAATACATACATTTCCCTTAGTCAAGACATCTGCTGGACTTAAAATTCCAGCTTTGATTAATCCTTTCTTCAACACAACAGAATGGTTCAGGACAACTATTAGTCTCCTCTTAAATCTGTTCTTTTTTGTAAATTCTGACTGTGGCATGAGAAGTTGGATAAAATTAGTCTATTTATATCATAATTCTTTATTTCATTCACTAAAAAACCAATAATAAGATAATATTTTACTTTTTTCAGAACAAAAAACAGAGGGTATTCCCTGAATTTATTTTTATTAGGACTCTTCCAACCATCTTCTCTTTGAAAAATTGAAGGAAATATCTCCTGAAAATGTTGGGGGGGTTTTTTGCTCATTATAGCTAATATTTTTTCTAGATTTTCATAGAATCATACAATGTTTTGGGTTGGAAGGGACCTTAAAGGTCATCTAGTTCTAACCCATCTGTTGGCAGGGTCAGCACATCTTCCATTAAACCAGGTTGCTCAAAACCCCATCCAACCAGGCCTTGAACACTTCCAAGGATAGGGCACCCAGGACTTCTCTGGACAACCTTTTCAGTGTCTTACCAAGTTAATATTAAAAAATTTCTTCTTAATATCTAATGTAACCCAACCTTCTTTCAGTTTAAAGCCATTCCCCCTTATCATATCAATACATGCCCTTGTGAAAAAAAGTCCCTCTTTGGCCTTCTTGTAAGTCTCCTCCAGGTACGAGGAGGTCTCTGTAAGGTTGCCCTGGAGCCCGCACTTATTCAGGCTGAACAACCCCAACTCTCACAGCCTGTCTTCACAGGAGAGGTGTTGCAACTAACTTGACAAAAAACTGTGTTTACATCATTTTTCCATAGAAGTTTCCGGCACCATATTTTATAAAAAAATACAATGCAGAAGTCTTAGGTGCTTTAGTTGGAAAGAATGGTGAGATAATCTGTTTATTCAAGAAATTTACTTTAAAGGATTGGAAGGAGATAGCATAATTCACTTCTGTTCTAAATTGCCTTTTTTTTTCCATGTGTAATAGATTCTGGAAGTGCTTAATCTCTTGACAAAAACTCCATAATTTGCAATACTCTTCTAATGATTGCAGGGTATTTCTTCCACTCTCAGGACATTACCACTCTAGTGGGAATTATGGACACACTTTAAGAGGATTTGATTCAGTATTAGGCAGCAATTGTGTGTTAATTAAATACCAATTGATTATTTAAAATGCTTGTGCTGAGTTTTAGGGACATAATCTGTAAATCTTGATTACAATTTTTTGAATGATAGATTGCATGTTCTGTTATAACAGAAAATGTTTGAGTGATGCTGAGCAGTGGGTAAAGCAACAGCTTGATGCTCAAGGACACCATGGTGGAAGTGGGTAAATGGATGTTCCTTGTTAAAATATATTTCTCATTGATTGTTTTGCCTAATACAGTAATTTATACAATGTACTGAGTCTAAGGGATTTTTTGCTTTGGTTTTCCATCACATGAGAAAGATCAAAGAACCACAGAATATTCTGAATTGGAAGGGACCCACAATGGCCAGCAAGTCCAACACTTAAAATACCATATTTTCCTTTCAAAAGGAAAAAATAAAAAAAATTGAAGGAAAGGTATAATTTCTGTTTTCTCATAACCTGGGGATTACACACCTCTGGCAAACAGGAATTTCTCAGATAGATAGGTGTTTAATCCCAGGCTGCAACTAAGTATTATGCAGCTGCTCACACACTGCACTGCCCATGATAGGATGGGGAGGAGAATCAGTGAAAAGAAAATAAACCTCCTGGCGTGAGATAAGAACAATTATTGAAAAAAGTAAATTATTATTATATTTATTTTAAAAATATTATTATTAATATTCTCATTATTGTTGGAACAAAAGTGAGAGGGAGAGAGAGATAAAATCCAAGAAATACAGTGATGCCAAATACAATTGCTCACCACCTGCTGACCAGTGATGGCTAGATTTGCCCCTCCCAGCCAGCTCCTCCAGTTTATATACTGACCATGATGTTTCACAGTATGGAATATCCCTTTGGATATTCCAGGTCTGCTGTTCTGGTGGTGCTTCCTCCTATCTCTTGTGTACCTGGCAGAGCATGGGTACCAAACGTTCTTGATGTAGACAACAAGCACTACTGGGCAACAACCAAAACATTGACAGGTTATCATTATTTCGGTAATGAATCCAAAATACAACATTGCACCAGTTACTAAGAAAAAAAAATAATTCTATTCCAGCTGAAACCAGGACAGTAGGTTTATGCTATATTCTCTGCTGAATAGTCAGTAGAATGAGCAATGGAGGTTTTTTTCTGCTATTGTTAAGCACTAGGTCATACACCCTCTATCTGATCCATACCTGCTTGATGTGAGACTGAATGAAAGCTTAAGGTTCACTAGAAGATATAGCCAGTTTTGCAATCAGCAACATTTTGCTGATGTTTATTTTACAAAAGTCTAGCTACACTGGGAGAGAAAAATTCATCAGGCATGGATTCTGTACTAAGGTGTGAGCTACAGATCGGGCTGAAATAATTTTGTACTTTCATCACTTTGCAGAACTACATCATTTTGGATGGTGTGTTAGCTGAGTCAGACAGCTTTGTGCATAAATACGAAAGATACACAGATAAATACATAAAATTTATCAATCAAAAGATCGTAGCAGGAAACCAAATGTTACAAATGCCAATACTGGCAGAATAGGTATTTTTACGGTTTAAAAATACTTCTGATTTTATAATCTTTATGGATTAGATATGTCCAAACAACTCATCCAATCTAATTAGTCAAACGTCTTCCGAAACATAAAAAATAGAAACACAGAAAAATTCCTTTGTAATTTTTTTACATTGGGGTGTTTTTCTTCCTGTGGTAAAAACTTCAGGTTTAAATATGTAAGTGCCTTAGACTATGTGGTATTATAGAAGGAAAGAAAATACCATTTGGACAATAGCAGCTGTTTTTATCTTCTATGTCAGATTAATTTTGGCACCATTCCTGCTGTTTCCTGTGTGAAAACCCAGTGGAGATGAGCATATCAACAAAAGGTTTGTGTGAATGGTCATTACCAAGGTTTTGCTTCTCTTTTGAAAAGGAAGAAAAAGAGAGCCTAGATTTGAGCAGGTACTGGACTGACAAGCCTATAGACTGACTTTCTGTGTTTACCAGCAGAATGGCTGTTTAACTAACAGACAATGGCAGTCCAGGCTTCAGCATGCAGAACTGCCAGCATCCTTGCTCAGAAAAGATCAGGGTTGTGACTGAGAGGCCAGAACAAATCTTCATGGTCATACGTCCTGCTCTCCTCACCTGCATTAGGAGAAGTGTTAGAAAGTCAAAGCAGGAAACCCTTCCCCTCTGCTCAGCACTGGTGAGGCCACACCTGGAGTACTGTGTCTAGTTCTGGGCTTCTCAGAACAAGAGAGGCATAGACATACTTGAAGAAATCCAAAGAAAAGATACAAAGAAGATTGAGGGACGGTAGCATTTTAACTGCGAGGAGAAGCTGCGAGAGCTAGGACTGTTCAGCGTGGAGAATAAATGGCTCAGAGGTTACAAATGTCTACGATCTATCAATGTCTGAAAATATCCAAAAGGAGGATGAAAAAATGACAGAGACAGGCTGTTTTCAGTGGCACCTGGTGACAGGACCTGGGGCAGTAGGCAGAAACTGAAACACAGAAGGGTCTATCTGAATATCAACCCTTTTTTTACTGACCAAGCACTAGAAGAGGTTGCTCATAAAGGTTGTGGAATCTCCATACTTGGAGATATTTAAAAGCCGTTTGGATACGTTCCTGGGCAACTGCTTCCAGGTGAACCTACCTGAGCAGTGGGGTGGGACCAAAAAACCTCTGGAGGTACCTTCCAACCTCAGCTATTTTGTGATTCTGTGATGCAGCCTCCCTGCTGTGATCACCAACAAGGACATAGGGTAGTAATTTTTTGTGCCTGTATAAAAGCTAGGTGGAGACTAAATGCTAAAATTTCATGTAGGACACTGAACAGATTGCTAAATTCAGGCACCAACCAGTAGAACTTGGAAGAGGCACAGGTCTCAAGCTCTGTACTGTCATCATCTTTGTCCCAAGTCACTTCTTCATCCTCACAAAGGGTGCTGAGGTCTCTGCTATTTGTTGTCCTCTCTGTCCCATGCTCTCCAAATGACAGGCTTTGCTTTCATGGGTTTTAATTATAATAACCATGGGTCAGATTGTGCACTCCGGTGGCAAACAAGCTGCAATATCTCATGAATAGTTCTTTACACCACCTAACTTCAGTAAGACTCTTTGATGTCAGTTATTTATATGGGATGTCATGGAAATAGAAATTCTTATGCTAACCAGTCATACATAACATGAACCCATGAAGCTATGAAAGAATGCAGACAGACTTTTTTCTCCCTCCTTCCCAGCAGGACTGCATCTGATCCTGCTAAATTCCAGCCTTTAGTACTTCAACTATCAGATAATGACCTTTTATTTACTTTTAAGATCACTGATTCCTTAGAAAGAACACAGAAGAATGTTGGGTATGCTTCTTTCTCCAAAATGGTAGTCTCTGATTTCAGAATATGTCACTCTTTCATAATTATTGGGAAGCTGTAGCAAAGGCAATAAGAAAAATATTTTCCTTTTGTGGGGGTGGTTTTTTTTGGTTGGTTTTAATTTCAGTCTTCTTCCTTCCTTTCTCACAGGTCTCCAGAAGTATTATGTATAACTTCATGACTGGTTGGAAAAACTATAGATAAAGGTATGTGAAATGCCAATTGTCATGTATATCTTATTCTACTAGCTAAGTACAAGATGAAGCTCCACTTGAAAGTTTGGAAATTGAGTATTATCTCCACTATTCATTACTGAACAATAACAGGTTCTTTATATCACAAGATAAGCACGGGGAAAAAAAAAAAAAAAAAAAAAAAAAAAAAAAAAAGAGAGAGAGGAACTCTTTATCAGTGAAAAATACTCTAAGAACAATACATAACATTTGGATAGAAACAGAGAGTGATTACATTTTGACAAAAGTTAAAAAAAAGAGCTGCTCGCAAATCCCTTAAGAAAAAGAAAGTCAGATAAATACATTCTACTAATAAAAACAGTTTAATCATATATGCTGCCTAATGCTGTTTTATGATTGCAGTGACCAGTTTGCAAGGAACAGACTTCTTTGATAAATAACTCTACATATAAAATACTGTTTCTCTGTGTGGAGCTTGTTAGTCACATCCTGACGTGTGTCACTGTCAGCTCAGAGAGATAAAAAGAAAAATAAGGGAAACATGGTTTTCAAACAGGTATCTGTTCACAGAAGTAATTCTACATATGCATACATGCAAACTTCTATGCACATAGATGTTTACTCAAAGGTATACATACACAAGCAGTTATTCTAAATCTCTGAATGCAAGAATGGTTTCCAATACAAGACAACATAGAAGATACTGAAAAACCTGTTTACTTTTGAAACAACAGAAGAAAGAAACTCAGCTTTCGCATCCCACAAGGTATTCTGATTGTAATATATAATATTATATAAGAATATACTGTGCAAAATTAAAGAAACCCTACGACATAATAAACATTAAAGACTAAGGAAATGTACCCAAGTGGGACAAAATAGCTATTTGAGGACTGAATTATTTTAACTTGTCAAAGCGTGATCAGTAGAAGAAGCAGACAGAGCTCTGAAAAGAGATAACACCTGAAAGGACATTCATTCTGTATGAAGCATAGTATTCCTCTTTTGTTGTGAACTCAGTGATGTGCAATACAGCTAGGCTTGAATTAGAAGGAAGGGTGGTATTGGAAAGAGAACCTGGGATGAGGATTCAAAATCCTAGCTCCCTTCTAGCTTCTTATTCTGAGATTTGAGATTGGTACAGATGCACTTAGAGCTCCTCACTTCTCCTGCGAAAGAGATACAAACACTTGTGGTGGGTCGGAAGGCCAGTGATCCAAAGCATGATTATTAATGTCAGGTCAGGAAAAAGAAACACTCTGCTGTTGATTCAGAAGGTTCATGTCTAATTTAAAGTATGCAAGTAAACCATTAAAGTATACATATTGACTTCTACATGATTAAAATTTCTGACATCCAAAGTAATTGGCTGATAGCTTGCCAAACTGGAATTTAAAACCTTGATACTGGGTGAGTATCTTATGTGTAACCATACATATATTTATATGTTTTCCTCTCCTGTAAAAGCAAGTTTTTAAGAATGGATTTACATGCCTTACTTTCTTAAGACTATTTTGAATATAACTAATTTTTAAAAAGATTTCTCTAACCCACCCGCTCAAGTGTTCTAGATTAGGCATCTCATTCTCACACTGTACATCATGAAGCGCATGATACATCATCATAAATCAAGATTAGAGAGGAATGAATCATAGCAGATTGAAATTTTGGATGGCTCACTTCCCATGTATGTGATTTGCAAAATGGGGCTGATAGCATAAAAGACTGCTGTTTTCTCTGGCTTCCTTTTTTGTCTAAAGATAGAAAAGAGTTAGTAAACACTGAGACCATCGTAATTCAATTGCTTCCAGTATTTACATAGGCACCTTCTTTCTGCTCTTGGTTAGTGCTACAGATGTTCTGCTGGTACTACTCCCTCCAGACATTGCTTTCTTTTCTTTCCACTAATGCAGCACATTATTCTTCCTTTTTCATAAAGCTAACAGTGACAGCTCTAGTGCTTTCTCCTGCAACCCCAATAGATTGCATACATAAGATGGGCATTCCTGGCTGAACCCGCTTAGCTGTTCGGCTGCTTGGCTCCTGCTACTGCAAGCACATGTCTAGGATCTTCTTCAACCCTGTTCACAGGTTCTCTATACTGCATGTCTGGTCCTTGAAGAAGTTAAGTTCTTAAATATAACCTTAATCCATAAGTATAATATCCTCCATTTTAGACCACAACTGGAATCCCAAAATAGAAAAATGGAAAATAATGAAACCCCTACAAGTATTGTTGAACCACAGATCTATTCTTGAGTGAAGGTTCTGGCCTGGCTTTCTGTTCTGCAGATCAACCCAACCATCCCCTGATGCAAACACAAGAGTGTTAAAAGCACACCGGTGTGTCACCCAGTGATTCATCATCCTGCAAGTCAGAACTAGAATAATCATATCTTAAACAGCAAAGTACTGCCACGTGATATAAGAAAAGCTGACATTTTAGAAATGCTTTTTCAAAGATTTACTAGTCAATACCTCCAGAGAAGTTGCTTAAATAAAACTGTAGATTTTAAGTATATGCTAAATGCTTGCCCTAAAGACTTATTCCTATCCCATTGATGCTGATGGAAGCAGAATCCACTGAAGCAGAAACAGAAGTCTGGAGTAGTTAAACTTCAGCTGTGCTAAAATTCACAGCCTTTTGCAGTCTCTTGTTACTGCAGGAAGAATGAGGCCAATCAAGTCTGGGCTTTCCCTGTTCCTCTTGCTGTCAAATTCTTCCTTACTCCATGCCCAAATATTTTCTGCTTGTTAACATCTGCTGAGTGTTTTACAGTCCCTGTTTTGTAGACCTGGAGGCTGTGTACCTAGAAGATTTGACAAATAAAATACATCAAAAGTATGAGTATATCTGCCTTCATGCTTAGGACAATGGTTCAGTCTCATAAAGGACACTAATAATCTCCGTGAGGGTCATACCTGTCTGTGCTGGTTTTGTACGGAAGTGATTTTTCTCGGAAGGGCTGTGGCAAAACCAACCTGGCTTTGAATCTTGACAGTCTAGTCATAACCTATTAGAGAGCTGGATATGCCTCTGGACTACACAGGTTAAAAATTGGGGGAAATCCCGGGAAGGTCTCGTTCCTTCAGGCCTGACAAGAGGTAATAGGTGGGCCCGGCTCCCTCCTTGGCACAAGGGGCTGGGCTGGGCAGGTGCTTTCCTGGGAAGCCCACCAGGCCCTGTCCGGGCCGGAGCCAGACCCAGCGGCTACCAGGTAGGGAGAGGGGAGGAGAGAATGTCCCATCCCAGCCAGACTGGGCCCGAGCAGCTGCTAACATCCTGCCTCTAAAGCCAGTCCCCCATCATGGCCCCAGGAGGCCTAACGGGGCTGGGCAGCCCCTGCTGAGGGGCCAGGCCCTTTCCTCTCCCCCAGTGTGGCTTTTTGAAGGGTCCTTCACCACAGACAGCTCTGGCCACCATTACTAAGTCATCCAGCTGAGGGTGGGGCACCCAGCCATGTGCAGTGGCTCTGCAGCATCCAGAACCCTGAGTTCCTGGCCTAACTTCAGTGAAGTCAAAGATCTCTTCAAACCTAGTGATTCTGTGATTCCATGATCCTTAGGGTTCATATATCCTTACTGTGCTATGCTTTCATTTGTCTTAGTGAAAAGAAGACCAGTCTGATTATATGAAAGCATAAACATGATGTGCAGTCATAAAAGGCCTCTCCTTTTCAACACAGACTTGAAGCTTGTATACAAACCTCCACATAACAAGCTAACCTTAAGCTGCCAGGAGAACCACAAAAGTCTGTTTGACACTATTTCACTGATTTTCTTTGGGCTGTAGTTTGAGCACAACTCAGTTAAATATGCACAGGAGAGTCTGGTTTAAAGTCATTCTGGTAGTAACTTCTCACCTATTGGTCTCAGCTGCTGCCTAGTGCAGTTACATTTCCAGGTGTCTAACTTCTAGCAGTGGTCAGAAGGGCTATATGGAAATAATCACCCTCAAGGACAAAAGGGTTTTCTGAATTTTGTCACCACAAAAGGAATGTGGAGGGCTATGGTCACGATGAGACTGGTGAAACAGGACTCATTGACTCCATATCAGAAGGCTTAATATGATTTATTAAAATTGACTCCATTGTTCAAAGCTTGGGTTATTTCTGCCCAGGTAGAGAGCAAGCTGTACTTCTCCATGCTCTGTACCAAAGAATCCCTGAAAATGCTTACCATATCAGAGAGATAACAAAACTTCACACATTGGCTAAGAAAGAGAAACAAACCCACATTTCCCGAGACAGAGACACAGGACAGAAATTGTTTACAGAACTTTGTGCTCTGCAAATTTGAGCTTTCCCATGGGAATATTTTTCTGCAGAGAAACTCATAATATGTTCATACAACAGAGGGCAGATTGTCTTAGTCACCTGTCAATGCACAGTCAAGCTCTGGGAAAGATTCTAGTACAGGAAAGAAGAAAGTAAAGTTTAAAACCTTTGACCACTAAATTGCATTTAGTATAATCAAAAAAAAATACTTTAAAATCCAAAGTTTCAGTGTTGACAGGTTCTGTATGAAAATGACATGGTTTTACCTCCATATTATGTTTTTTCCATATTATAAGATCAGTTTTCAACTGTATTAAACAATATTCTCATGATACAGAATACTAAAGGAGAAAACTGGTAGCATCTTACTGTTGCAGGGTATATAATTTCCTCCTGGCATTAGACTTGTACCTTCTCACCCAGAGCTGTTCATCTGACCACACGACTGTGGTGGAGGGGAAGGAAGTGCAGAAAAGAGCATGACAAAAAAATCAAATCCCTGCTCTATTGAAACCCTCTTGCTGGGGTTTAATTAGAGGATTTCAGGAAGCCCCAGATTAGTAAAAGGAAATCTTTGTGATTTGCCTTGGTAATTACTGGAATGAAATTTCAGGAGCTGAGATAATTCCTAACGGAAAGTGCATCTGTGCGCTTCAAATTAGCAGCTTATATGCTCGCTTAGATTCTTTACATGCCTTCCAAACCATGCTGGCATACTTAAAAGGTATGCTCATGTTAGCAGATTTAGGAGGGACTCTTTGGCAGATTACCTTGGCAGAAATTTCCTCTTGGTGTTTCTCGTGGAGGGTTTCTCTCCTCCTAGAAAAGATATCCCAAGGGAATTCAGATCTCTCTCCAGAGATATCTGCCTAAATCCCAAGAAATCAAAATCAGGAGAATAAAAGCATCTTATTCAAGGTCCTCAGCCTCTCCTGAAGCAATACACACCTGGCAGTCCTGGCTCTGTTCCCAGGCAGGTGTAATTTCAACCCCACATATGAGTAGCAGGCTGCCACAGTTTAAGGTTTAGTGTCCTGTGACCTCATAGGACTAACAAATGGAATAAATGTTATCAGAAAAGGGGGTGTCTTTGGTTTCTGAAGGCACATGAATTGTGCTTCCAGCCCTAACCACTTTCAGGTATCAGATTATGAAGATGTGGACTATCTTTTCAACTGTTTTATTTGGAAGGCTTTACAGCTCCCCTTATAAACTAGGGGTTTACAGTCAGGAATTTTTAAAGTGTTCTTGTAGGCTTGGTGCTTTTTGTTCAACTTTTTAAATCTTTCACTCTTCTTTTACTTATTTTTGAAGTTACTATAAGGTTCTAATTCCTTACTATTTATTCCTGTTCTCTACCAGTATGAAGCTCTGAAAAAAGGGCATAATTTTCCTGCTTGAAAAATTACACATATTTTGAATACATTTCTTCAGGTCACTTTAGAATTGCTATGGTGTTTCTATGTGAAGCTACCAGCAGTTAACGAGAATTAACAAAAGCAAATATTCAATTGCCCAGGTACACAGGTATCCTGGGCTGCTCAATGTACCTCAGATAATGTTTCTGGCTTCCAGCAGCTCCTCCAGAAGGGCACAAGTCTCTTGTAGTCCACTGGTGTATAACTGCCAAGCCTCCATAGCTGCCTTGGCTTTACTGTACCATTTCACTGGTGTTGATGCTTATTCTAAATTGACTGAATCCCTGGAAGCTGGCTTCTGAACTCCTTCTGATGCTTTTTTCTTATATTATATTTTCAGAAATCTCCACCAAAATCTATATATGCCTCTGGTCCTTGTTTCCCATATAGGCACAATTAAATATTATTATGTTCCATAACCTGCATGAAGTGTAGGGAACATGAGCATTCCTGGCTGCACTCCTACTATGGCTCAGTCATGAATTCATAAATAAAAAATCTCATGCAAATTAGCTCATTTATTTGCAGTCAGGATGATGCTAGCACTTGTCATAATCATGTATTCTACATTTATTTCTGTCTCTCAGGGTTTTTTTTTCTCCAAGTATTCATATTTTTGTCTCTTGTTATTTATTTTTCCTATGATGCAGCCTAGCTTGACCATTACTGTGGCCAAAACCAAAACTGCAGCATTCAAATAAATCAATTGCCTCATCTTTTTTTTCATTTTTGAAAAAGAAAACCAAACCAAACAACAACAAAAAAGGAGGGCTAGTCTCTCTTATTCTATGGAAACAAAGTGGATTCTTTTTTGCTTTTTGTCCCCTCTCCAAAATTCCAATAATAAACATTTATATTTAGATGACATTTATATTAAATATAATTGATTTAGGGAAAGTCCCAACAAATCTGAAGAAGCCCACTCAGACTGAATTTTGGCTAAAATACACAGTAGAATTATGTCATTGTACTTCAAAAGGCTGCTTCATGATCATTACCCAGCCATTTTATGCAGGATGAAAATCTGATTAGTATTTTGACCCAGTTCCTGGAGAATCAGTGACACGTCTGGGGTCAGGGGTAAAATTGCCAGAGTAAAATTGGCTCTTGCTGACTGAGATAAAAGAAGTATATTCTTAAAAAGATGTTTCTTGCAAATTGTACTTCCTTTATGCTTCTTCAGTTTCCAGAAACATAAGCAAAGTTTGGTTGTGTCTAAAACTCAGGGGTGCCCTGTTTTTCATTTCACAGATCAGCTTCAAAACATTCAATTCCTATGCCAAACTAAAGTGGGGTTCGTAGCAGTCACAGCAGAAGCACTTTGATAGGAGACAATGCATCAAGGCTATGAAAACCAGGCACAGCTCAGCTAAGATGCTGCCATAAAGGAAAGGTTCATCTGAACAAAAGAAGAAGGGACACAAACTCCACCGTGCTCAACAATAATCCCTCTCTTTAGCCTTGAACACACAATTTACTATCCCTCCTTCACTTTTCCTGTCTCTGAAAAGTTCCTGTTTGAGAAGCATTTGGAACTTAAAAGAGGTAATAGAAAAGTTCTGAATTACCATCATCAGTCTTCTCCTGTACCTAAACTAGGACAACAGAACTTTCTACATCATTTATTTTTATCTAAAACTCGTAGCCTCAAATGGGCTCTGTTTTCCATTAGATAATGAAAAATATCTGAAGTAAAAAGGGAGATAAAGGTGAGAAATAAAATTGGAAGAAAAAAAAGGCAATAACTGTTAGCATAAAGAGGGTAAGTCTGGATTAAAAAAAAAAGAAAAAAGAATTAAAGCAAAAACAACCAACAGTAAAAACCCTCACAAACAAAGACCAACAACAAAAATGGGGAATAAATATATTTAGAGGCAATTCAGTTTTCACGCTAATCAGTTAATGCTGAGTATAAATGCAAGGCTATGCTGACTCTTTTATGAGGGACAAAATTACAGAATGCATTTATATTGTTTGACCTAATTGTTATTTTGAAAATGGCTTCCTTATCACTGAAAGCTAAGGGAATGTGAACATGCTTGTAGACCTTTGTTCTTTTATTCAAAGATTTATGTTGCTAACCTTCAAACACTGGGTGATATATGGGTTCAGATCTTTACTGACAAATTCCAAGTTCCCTGAACTCTAAAAGTTGGAATGCAGGTAAAACAGAAAATACAACTCACCTATCAGATTTCTCAGCATGAAGAGAACTTAAATAAAAACCATCAGAAGTGAATATCAAATGGCTGTGATCTATAACCATCCCTGACAGCTAAGAATGGACTTGATCTGTTTGTGCTTTGTCTGACATGTAGAAACTGCTACCCAGGCAGACAAAAGAACAATGGCTTATAAAGAAAATATTCCAGAGAGATTATATTTCAGATATGAAAGACAAGATAATTTATGATGAGCATTAGAGACATTAGCAACACTGTTTTTTTAGGTAGGTAAAAATGCAACATTCTATTTAACAGACAAAAGACACTGAGAACTGATGCATTTGGGAAACTCCAACCCTTGTAAATTCATATTAGAGCAGACTGAGAAAGCAAATGAAGTCAAGCTATCAGCAGTCTTAAAATCAAATGTGCAAGTAAAGCAGTAAGATCAAGTAAAGGTCAGATTTTATGCCAAAAATCAAGGATTAAATCATGGGAGCTGTCATCATTGATGGTATCATATATTTCCTTTTTAATACAAAGCATGGTCATGGGCTGTGTTTCTGTGGTAACAGGAAGGGTTGACATCAGAATTATGATGTAAATGAATGGATCCTCACATACTGTCTGATTCGCAATCACTGAAGGATGCACATAAGGAACTTAGATGTAAGTTCTCTAAGAAATCATTAAAAAGAACAAAGAGGAAAGGGTCTATGCACTGAAAGAGGGCTCTGCACTTCTTTTTAACAGGATAGCAATAATGAGTGTGAAGCAAGCTGTTCTATAGCATGGGTTTTTTTCATTTCTCTACTCCCATCTTCTCCCTTTACTTGTTGTTCTGTCTTTCAAAGATTGTATTGCTAGGCCTAAAATATTATAAACAAAGTTGAATAAGACTAATTGACAAAAAGAATGAAATATATTAATTCCAGGTAAATGTGTGTCCTTTAAATGCAAGTTTCTTCATACATCTGTGTATTGATAACTTCGTCGACTGCAAAACACATCGCTACACAAGTGAGGACAAAACGTCCTTGAAAGCATAATAAAGCTGGAAATGGCCAAAGGACCAATACAAAGATGATGCTGATTTTCAGTTGGAAAACTGGTCTTTGTATGCTTGAATGAACTTTTATTTGTTTGCATGTTCTCTTTCAAGCCAGATATTATGTGCCAAAAAGTAACCCTGAATGAATGACATTGTGGGGTTCCGTATTTGTTCTGTCTCAGTGACTTCCAGATCGAATGCGTATGATTTACAAGTCCAAAGATTATTTTCTGGCTGCCAGAACTGTAAATTCAATCTGGGATCAGAAAATTAAGCATTGTTCTTTCTGGGCCCAAGTGAAAAGTTCACAACAAAATGCCAAACACATCAAAAGCACAGGTCACTGCATTTTTAGTTGATCTTGCTTCTATGGTCTTGTTTCCATTTAGAACTGTAAACTTATTTTCTTCCATCTCAAGACTGAACAGTGGTACAACACCTAAAGTGCAAAAAAATTATTAGATGAACATTATTAGATGAATAGTCCTGAAAGTTGCTATTTTGGAATCCAAGATAATCAGACGACAATCTGCCTTTGTATTTTTACTTAGGGTCCAATGAAAACTAATCTTTTTAAAAAAATCCCAACCAATCAATCAAACAAACAAACAAACAAAAACCACAAAAAAGTTATACAAATAATATTCCATATTAATGTGCTAAACCCTTTCAATTTTAAGATTTTTTTTTGTTATTTACATTTTTATGTTGTTTATAAAAAAAATCATTCCCCCGTTGTTCTGACAAAGGTTCTCCTACTGAAGTTTTAACAAAATTTTGATGGGTTCATGTTATGACATGGGATTAACTTTCATCATTACTCTGACTGTACTAAATCTGTACATATAAAGTCTGTTTTGGCAAGCCTGAAAAAAAAAAAAAAACAAAAACAAAAACAAAAACCCTCCAGCAAATACCCCTGTGAAAAAATAAAATATTTTCAATTACTGTCTCTACACACTTCCATGCTTCCTTCTGACAATGTAGTGTGAAGTGTGGGACTTGCAGCTGTCACCCAGTCCAGAAGTTTCTTCTATTAAGACAGCCTTTTCAACCTAGAATAGTTCAGTGTAGCCTTGCAGAGATACAACAATTAGTCTATTCAGAAATTGTTGGGAAGTTTATGTCCATAATTTAAATAAGTGTGTCACAGGCCAGGACTAGAAGTACATATAGAAATAAATGTGAATATAGTGAGTAAGCATGCACTGGTTTTATTTTTAGTCCTCCTCCCAAATGTATTAACTCTTATGTTTTTTAACCTCAAGAGATTCTTTTTATAAAAGAAGACTTTTAATATGTGATTTCATATGAACATTTAGATTAATTCGCCTTTGCCTTGTTTATGTATTGTTTTCTTTCCTTGCCTAGTCCAAGAAGTCAAAATTCAGTCTGCCATGCTAATAGTCAGGCAAATTATTTCATACTTGAACACGAAAGAAGACATTTCAGCTTTGTTTACATGCACCAGAGTGACAAACAAAGAGAAGCAAAATTTCATTGCTTAGGTGAACTATTACCATGATGCAACAAAAATGTCCAGTCTTTGCAATATAAACATATGGAATAAAAGGACATTGCAGAATAAATGATAATAATAATTTGTTGCTCAGAAAGTTATGGATGCCTCACCCCTGGAAATGTTCAACGTCAGATTGGATGGAGCCTAAGCAACCAGATGGAGTAAATGACATTCCTGCCATGGTAGGAAGTTGGAATTAGATGATCTTTAAGGTCCCTTCCAATCCAAATCATTCTATGATTCTATGATTTCCACCATTTGAAGGTTTTCCAGAAGGAAAAGATGTCTACATAGCTCATGGGTGTGTGACACCTGAAGTCCTTGGAAAAGGTGGCAGTTATTTTTCTTAATTGGGTGAGACATTTACATTTTCTACATTATTATTTTTCTTAAATAATATGAAGTGACACCAACAACAATGGCATCTAGCAGTGAGTTGGACAAAGGAGAAATTGCACAGTGGTCATGGTGTCTCAGGATGGTGAAGAGGTAATCCTAAATGAGTCACAGGACAGGAATATTCCACAGCAGAAACTTGGCTGATAGACTCACCACACAATATTTTATGCTTTTCAGTGTGGATTTGACTAGAGGAACAGGCAACATCTCCCCACATAGACCTTGAAACTGAATTCTACAATCAGACAGCAGCATTCAAGCTTATAAAAATGGTCCTCAAAGCCGCACTAAACCTAACTTCTTGCTTCCCTGTACCAGACATCTTTAAGAGGGCAGTCAAAAATATCTTCTCCCTGCCTTTACACTCATTTTATCTCAGTTATGTTGCATATAGAGATGTGATGAAAAATCATCATCTATTTATATGCAAGTTGAAGAAACATGCTTTGACCATGTACTCTAAAAACATCAGATGCCATCTGCAATTGAAATTTTGTAAATCTCTTCTGCTGAGGAACAATTAAGAAGCATTTCTAGGGGTATTCTGATGACATTTCACAATGACAGGACGTGAGGTTTCATTTATTTTAAAGTTGTCCTATTAGGTGAAAAATAGAGAAAATGTGTATTTGCATTCATATATTACAACTGTGCTCATGTATTTATAACAGACCAATTAAATTAAAAAAAAAACTTTAAGTGTTGCATGATTTTGTCAATTAAGCATAATTCAAAGTTATCAGCTCCTACTGCATAAAGCAGGAATAAATTAAATCCTAGTTTGTTGTTTTGGGGGATTTTTTAATGGAGATGGGTGGACTGATAATCTCACCACAAGATTTGGTTTTCAAGCAAATTCCACTTTTACAGTAGTCAACTTCATGATCCTTCAAGCATACCCTAAAGGCAAACACATCCATGCTGTTTTAGGGGAGGAAGGGAGAATGAGTTTAAAAACTAAAAATTCAGCAGGGAAAAAAATCTATTAAAGTTCCCTTCCTTGAACTGAAAAAGCTTCCATTTATATGTCTGTGCTATTTTAGCATAAGTTGATATCACTTTCATTATCACTATGAGGGAGTGCCTTCTTCCAGGGTGGTGTTACCCAAATTGGATCCTTCATAGTCCTACGATATTAGAAAGCATTGAAATTACAAGGAAATATTGCCCTGGAATTCTGTTGTATTTTGAACGAGGGGGAAAAAAAAAAAATCCATAAAATATAAAAAAAGGTTGCAAATAAAGCTTTTAAATAAATTTCATTTCCACTAGTTTTTAAAAAGTGTTGAAAATCTTTTTGCATTAGTAAAGGCTAGGAATCACTGTATTAAATACAAATTATTTCTCAAGAAGAGAGGGCTCAAGAATTTAAATTGCACATACTGCAACCAAGACTTGGAAACTGTGACTGACGCTGGCATTTTACCAGTGGAACAACTTAATTACGTGTTTTTCACACTGATTATCAAAGGTCTATTATTTTTATGATGTGCTATTTTCTGAAGTAGCACACCATGCAGCTGTCAGAATCTTAAAGTGGCAAAGTGGCCTTCAGAAATAAAATTATAATCTCTTGGCCACATGCAAATAAGAAGTGGTAATCCTGGCTTCTGCTGAAAGCTGTTCATACAAAAAAGTAACAAGAGCTAGAGCCCTGGCCATCCATGCAAGTATTGAATATCACACAGAGGCAGGTATGCCAGATCTCCGCTAGCCAGGATCATACAATTTGTTTTATCCAGAGTGATTCTGAGCCAGATGCTTTGCTAGAAATTCTGCCAAACCCTGGGAAAAAAAAAAATTTAAAAAATAAAATAAAATAAAAATTTTTTTTAAAAAAAGCTCAAACATATATTTGGAAGAATTTGAGACATGATGTTGGAAGGTTTATCTTCACAGGGACAAAACACACTGTAACTTCACCTTCTTCCTGAGTTCAGTCCTGGTTTTCTTCACTTTTGAAGGACAAGGAAAACATAATGAAGATTATTAGGACCTTTAAAGAATTATATTTTAAAAAGAGCAAAAGCTCAGCACTGTAATTTGAGGTTTTCATGTGCTGGATCAGTGAAACTGTGTCAAATCAGTTCTGTTGATTTTCTACAGGCAAAACTTTCTAGAGGTACTAGGAATAATATCTTTAACCTTCAAAAAGCAAACTATTTATGGAAATATTCCTCATCATTGATCATCAGAAACCCAAAATTTTCATGTCAGATATCAGAGTTCCAAAAATGAGGTTTCTGAAATTCTTCTAATAAAATCTCCAAAAACTTTTTTTTCTGGAGGAATCTACAGAGCATATTGTGGGCTTTAAATAAAATTACTTTAATGAAAAGAGGAAAAAGACAGAGACAGAGTTTAGTTAACTTGGTTAATGCACAGTTTGAAAGCTAAGGAGATAAAGGTAATACTTACCACTCGCTTTAAAAATTCCAAGTTGTAAAATCTTTAAAGTACTCTACGTTGCCCAGAAAAAGAACTTGCAGCCAAATTTTAATATGAATGCAATTAAAATAATTAGGGTCAGAAAATGTAATCAAATACCCATAGTCTCAGACTCATTCATTCTTGAAGAGGGTGTTTCCTAGGATGGTCCCAGAACTCAAAGCAATATACACTATATGCATCAAGAATAAAAATCTCTGAGAGTTTCTTCTGAAGTGCAGAAAATACAAGGGAGTTGTATGGAAAGGAACTTTAGAAGCCCCTAAGCTACAAACACAAAATCTGTTCTTAATTTGGTGCACACTTTGTTTTCCAGGTAGGATTCAAAAAATATCTCCTTAGAAAAAAAGACGTTGGTCTATTTTGATGGGTATTTACTAAAACATGTTTGATATACTTCTTTCCTCCAATACTTTTTTCTTCCTGAAAAAGGAAAAAAAAATTATGGAAAATTATATACCAAATCTATTTCTTAAATTCTGTCCTTTTCAAAATGTTACCCAGATTGACAAGGAGGTCAGTGATGTGCTCAGTGTTGCTGCAAAGATTACAGAAAGTGCACTCAAAGTGCTTTGACTGTCAATGCCTTGATGGCTTCAGAACACATTATGGTGTCTAAAAGTTTCTGTGAAGTACTGAACACAGTATTTCACCCACAGGCTTTTCCTCGACTGAGTGTGTCATGGATTCAAAACACAGTTTGGGTGTAACTTCATCCAGGATCTCAGACATAAGGCAATGCTTAAAAATATATATATATATATAAAAATATATTTTTTGTCCCAAAAGACCTTATTCTGCTTTTGCAGAGGCAGAATGTTTAAACTGAATCCAATCAATTTTTCCACAATGTAGCTGACTATTTTCCCCCTAATCAAGAAGCATTCCTATCAGTTCAGTGAATAGATTCATTCAGGGTTAGCCAAACAACAAAGCACCCAAGTATTGTTCTGAATGAGATTTTATGGATGTTCTGACAGCGACAAAGGTGTGCCATGTCTTGAAAAAAATATCTTTACAGTTCCAGGTTTCTGTCTTTACCACATTAATAAAAGAAAATATAAATCACTGCTATGTCAATATTTTTAGGAAAGCAGGCACAGATAATTACTAATTATAACAAAGAGACTGTTTTAAAGTCTATCAGGCAATGGTCAAAGGGACCTATCGGTGGAAAGAGAGATGTAGAAAAGAAAGTAGCACAGAATAAATTATTTGTAGGAGTCAGAAACAACTATGTATACACACATGCTACAAGAGAAACCAAAACCCTGACCCTATCTGCAAAACATAATCCACCTTGCCCGGTGTTTTTTTCAAATTCTCTGTGTTATGAGAGCCTTATCCTCTGTCTAGTCAGGCAACACTATCATCTAAGTTAAAGTGACTGTGCTGATTGAATGCTGTTGTCCATCAACATCTGAATTTCTACTTCATATTTAAAAGTGACACTATTTGTTCTTTATGTTATACTTCTTTACTACTCCTGAGGCTTCTTCCTAATCAAAGTCTGAAAATGTTTAAATGAAAATATTAAAATCTCAATTTCAAAAGAAGGTATTTTCTTGGTTTTGTGGCCAGCAAGAAAACAATTATAATTTTTTATTGTATTTGTAATTTTTAATTATATTTGCTTATATTATTTTTAATGTGGGTGTCATAGAGAAAGCATTTTTGCATGTAATGGTAGACTAATGGTGGACATAAAAAAAAAGAGGTTTCATATCTGAGGCTAAACTAATTGCATATCTGAGGCTAAACTAATTGATTCCACATTAAAATAATTAATCACAAGTTACTCAGAAGGTCATCTTACATTTTTTTATCCATCAGTTTTTCATATAAGAAAAGTGGCAATGAAATTTCAATAAAATAATTTAAACTTCTGGCAAATTGAGTGCCTGGGTTGGGGAAAATAAAAATAAATAAACATAAGTAAAAATAAAACCATGAAACACCTAATTTCATTTTGTTCAAAACATTTTCTTTTCAGAATTATTCACTGCCTTCTAACATGGAAAAACTGTTATTTATGCCTTATTTCTTGGGAAATAAGCTCTTAATGTTCCAATTTTGTGGGATTTTGTGTTGCCTTTTAAATTTGAATTTTTTTTTCTATTTTAAACAATTTTTTTTGAGAGTAAAATACTGCAGATGAAGTTTTGTGTGGGTCTGGATCAAAGTTACAGAATTCAGTTATGATAACAACTTTCTCAAGTCTCTGCGGAAATCCAAAAGTTGCTCTTCCAAAATGACAAATAAGTGTGGATAGATAGATGGATAGATAGATAGATAGATAGATAGATAGATGGATAGATAGATAGATAGATGGATGTCTGCTTAAATATATATATATATATATGCACACACACATTTATTTATTTATTTATTTATTTATCTGTATTTGTATAGGTATGGACACATACAAAGGAATTATTTTTATTACAAATTAGTGGAAAAATATCAATGTGACCTGTAAATTTTCAGTTTGACTTAACTGTTTTACCCTAAAACCTTATAATTAAAAGTTCATTTCCAAAACTAGTGGACAATTAATTCAGTTCTATCCTGTATTCTTTTGCTGTACTCCAGTTTTGAGGATCCATATTTATTATAGACATTTGAAAAACCTTTGCTTATGCCTTCAATCAATTCTCATCCTTAGGAAATATTTTGTGTGGTTATTTCAATGTTATATTTGTTCATGTGCTTTTCAAATCAGCAAGATTGTGACAATCAATCTGTCTCTGGAAATTTTCTTGCATGCATAAGAAAGTGTATTTGGGTTTATGATTGATTATTCGTGGCTAATAAAAGCAATAAACTTTCCAAACCTCAGAAAAATAATGTTGGAGTAAATATTCTCTGCATAATGTAAATGTCAATAGCTAGTCACTTCAACCATTTCCAAGGAATCTTCCTAACCCACTGCCACCAGCAGTAGAAACTGTGAATCTTAAAATTATGTCAAAAATAATGTTTTTCTGTTAATCATCTTCCTTCTTCTCCTTACCATACCTCTTTTTTTTTTTTTAATAATGCTTCTTCCATTCCTTGCAAATATCACAAACATTTCACTGGAAACCTGACCTCTTTTTCCATGATAATTTTATCTTTCTGTTCAGTCAACACCACACTGAGTATATTTTACAGCAGGCAAACTTCCTATGTTCTAATCAAAAACAGAATAAACATTTTTCAAAATTATTAACATGTTATTGTTATGCAACCTCACTTGGTTTTTCAGCTAATTTCACTTCATGATTGTGAGCAGATCAGGGAGAGAATAGATAATAATTTCCAAACAAGATGGTAACTAAAGCTGTTTAGAACTGACTCAGGTTTTGGGTCAGTCCCTGATGTGCACAGCATTAGCAGTCCTGCATGGTTGCTTCATCTTAAGTCAGTCATTTTTGCATTCAATGGAAAATACTTGAAACTGACTGCATCTTTGTAAGTTATTCCACATTTCAAGATAAAATGTCATAACACTATTTTAAACTCAGAGAGCATGTGGCCACATACTATGTATAGCATCAATTAGCATAATACTAGATAACATGAGGTGATATGCAAATAGGAGAAGAATGCAGTATTGGCATGGCCCAGCACAGCAAACTCTGACATCTGTTAGGCAATATTTTGCACGTGTAAATTCTGCAGCTCTGTCGGTCTGTGTTTAATGAACTTGTCTGGAAATTCAGAGCACCTAACTGAGAGTTTATCTCAAGTAACAGCACAGCAGCAGTCTGTTTTAATTTAGGCTGTCTGCAAGCTACTGCTATGAAAATTAACAATTCTTAAGTGTGTTAAATAATCCCTGGCCTTCATAATAATTGAGCAGGCTGAAAGAAGTCATACAATTTGTATTATCTTGTTGTCAAACACCAGCTGACATTTTTTCCCCTTGTATAATGATTTGGAGAATTAAGCTGCCTCTGGTTAGATATGTCAGCCTGGAAGCATTTTAAGGACAGCGAGCAAAATCCTCGGGCTACCAGTTTTAAGGTAGCAATGTCAAATGGGATTTAATTTCATACCCTATATTTGTGCCTCCTGAGCAATTCCAAGAGAGGGCAATCTGGGCACAAATTAATTCCACCTCTGCCTATGTATAAAGCTTTGGGCCAAAAAGTAAAGCCTGCGAGCTGAAGACAGGTTCACTTGTATGAGGTTGATAACAATGCTCTGGAGCCCCAAAATGTATGGTCTTTAAGTTTTCCCATAAATTTTGCCTAGTAGTGCTTTCTCTAATCAATTAGCTGCCCTGCACTGTCATTAATATATCCATTTTATGTTCTGAAGTCAGACAAAGAGTGTATTTTCTGGCAGCAACATGTTTGCTTAGCACTTATTTAGTGATGTTACCACCTGACACTGGTGGCACTCACCCTCAGAACAGAGAGAGGAGAGAACAAGAGATGATTCATGGCACTGGAGGTATCACAGAACGTTATTAACACTAGGGATACTGTTTCAACAATGCCAAGAAACTCTGAGGCCAGCGTCTTGTGTTGCCAGGCAGAGACACATATGAGCATAAGACATGGTTGTAGAAGTGTTTCTCTATGCTGGACAAAAATTCTGAAGCTATGAACCTCTGCAAGAAATGATGTGGATGGTGCTCCACTGTTGCCCAGCTCCTCCAAGCTCAAGGAAATATAAATTTATTCAGGTATATATTATCTTATTTTTCTGCAACAGCTTCTGATTGATGGCCAGTCTTGTTTTGTGATGACTCTAAATAGTCAGGAGGTGATATTGATTTTGGAACAACTAGCTCTGGGGTGACTATATTTCCCACCTCTTTGACACTGAGAATAACTATAAGTTTGCTTTTCCAGAAGTTTGATTTTTAATTCTCTGGTAAGGTACCTAACCTAGAGACTGGAACAGCCATTAATTATATTTTTGTTGTTGTTGTTCACGGAGCAGAAAATATCCAATAAACACATGCACTGTCATGGGATAAAGAGTGGTTGAAGACTTCAGTTCCTGGAATATAAATATAGATGTGGATGGATAGGTCAGCGCAGGCAGGTGAAAGAGATCCATCATTGTCCAGACAGTTTCTTGTATTACTTCTGTAGCTATCACCAGGGAAAGACCATTACAAATTGATGGTACTGATGACTGAGCTCTTGCTTTGGGTCTGACCATGAGCAGAGAGATCTTGGAAACTTCTAACTCTTTCCTTCAATTTCAGTTGAATAACATTTCATATCAAAAAAGTTTTGTTTCCGTGCTCAGCAGGGAATTTAGATGAAAATTTTACACTTTAACATACTTTGCGTTAGATTACTCCTGTAAAAATATGACTAAAAATAACAGTCCACAGATTTTGAAATATTTGGTTCTGAATATTAACAAAAGCAAGGACACAAATATCTACTTTTACTTCACCGTAAATTATGCTTAGGCAAGTCATCAAACTATCTGCCCATAGATACAACAGGTCCAATTGAAAATATGCAGGTTTCAGAAATGTACTCATCAATGAGTACAATTTAGCAAATTCACTTGCAAGACTGACAAAACCAAATATTTTTTAATAAAAAATACATATATAATGGTTTCAGTGTGAAGATATTTTTTCATGCAAATATAAACACTGACATGTTTGTGGAGAAATTCACACATCTTGTGAATCAGATATGGTTATGCAGTGGCCAGTCCAAACAAAAAGAAGTATATTTCATAGGAGTTGAAAAAATATAATGTATTCCAAGGGAATATAGTTAACATTTTTCTTCTTTTTCTTGACATGAGACTTTGAGAGTAAATGTTCTTTTTCATATAATACAACCATTTCTCCTACCAACATTTCAACAAACAGAAAAGATTAAGTGAACACTATTTTTGTTCTTTCTGATTAAATCTTTTTTGGTAGCTATGTGCTGTATGGGGTAAAACACTTTTTAACATTTAAAGATTTGAGCTGAACAAGCTTCATATTATCTGTCTGGTTTTGATTTTGCTCATGGATTTATTGTCGGAGAAATTTTCGCCCCATTCTGATTGCATAGCTGGAGTTGAATGAATGTTCATAAGTCATTACAGAAGACTTGCATTTTTCAAGGCGAGACTATAAAAGAAAAATATTGGCTATTCTCTCTATAAATGAAGGAATGGCAAAATAATTCTTTGGTATATCCATATAGTTCTAGACAAGGAAGAAATTAATGAAGTGAATCAAAGACTGAAGCACAGGCTTTTTCCTTATTGCCTTGAGACCACAGTGTTTGGTGTAATATGTACAGCAGAACATTGCAAAGCTATGCCTTGCGAGTCTGAAACAGAATCTGCTTCTGGTGGAAGACAAGAATTCCTCATGTAAGTGTCCTGCAACTTTGTAGAACAGAATCTCTTGTCTGGTTCAAGTATTGATTAGGAGACACCAAAGATAGGAAGAAAACTCTCTTTCCTCCATCCAAAGACAATGCATTTTTCTTTGTGAAGAAGAACACTGAATTTGTCGTTTGTCACATATGTCAGTTTAAGGCTACTTCAAACACTGTGCTTGTATTGTGTTTCTTGAAAGAGTTAATTACTAAAGAGTTAATATCTTCAGTTTTATCATGTTTAAAAATAAAGTTCTTACAGTAATAAGAAGAAGACTGATCTGGCATGCATTTTGATGATATTTAGCACCTAAGACAAATCCTGCTTCCATGTTTCTAAATCTGTCCTTGAATTAAATCCAACCCCCATGCTCATTATTTCTATTCAGCCAGTTTTGTAGCCGTGAAAGGAACATTATCCACTTAGGATGGTTAAGGAAAATTATCTTCACTAAGACAAATCAGAACTGAGTTGATATTAGGTAAAGCATTCTAATTATGACAACAATGAAGGTTATGAACAGCTGACCAAGGGAGCTGTGGAACCTGCTTCACCAGACATATATATGTACAGAAATGAAAATGAAGGTTTTATTCATTTGAAACTAACAACTCTTTCATTGAACCTCTTTTCAAAGGCTTTTTCTTGGCTTTTTTTGACTGCCTTCCAGATAGTCCTAATCTACAGTCTTCCTGTTCTGCTGAGAATAGACATTCTGATCTCTTGATCTTCAGTGGTGGGTAGGCAATTCTTATAATTACACTTCACCCCCCAGACTCTCAGGGACACAAAAGACTCAAAGTTATGTCATATGACTATGAAAAGAAATATTTATTCATGTTCATTTTCTTCAATTGTATGAATGAATGAAGCTGGTTTCTCTTTGGAGTAAATACAAATGGAATTCATTCACAATTATAACTTTTACTCATAGGGTAATTATTATAAAATTCCTCCAAAACCTTTAACTTTAGTGACACATTCCAAACCTTTTAAATTGGCACATGTATTGTAGAATAAATTGCATGCCTTTTTATGCCAGCTTGTTGAAAATTTGTTTTGGCAAAGTACTGATGTATACTCTTTTAATTCAGCAGATAACAAACTTAGATGTTCCTTTATTTCAATTTACATACATATGGGCACTCTTACATTCATCAAAGTAGATTTTTGGGCTTTAAGAACTTTAGTATGAAATATATGTGATCTCCCAAAACTATGAGAAAATGGAAATAGGGTAAAGTGTATTGGGCTTGCATGGTCAGGTGCTGGGAGTAGTGTGAGAAGCTGCCAGGAGCTTCCTTCATGTCTGGCAGAGACAATGCCAGCTGATTCCAGGATGAACATACCACTGGACAAGGCTGGGCCAATCAGAAATGGTTGTGATGCTTCTGTGATAACTTATTTAACAAGAAAAATAAACAACCAAACACATTATTGCACAGTTGTAATTGCTGACAAAGAGCAGGGTGAGAACACTTCTGCAGACAACAAGGTCATTGCAGAAGGAGGGTAAGGAGGTATTCCAGGAACCAAAGCTCAGATTCCCCTGCGGCCCGTGGTGCAGCCCAAGGTGAGGCAGCTGTGCCCCTGCAGCCCATGGACATCCAGGGGGATGCAGAGATCCGCCTGTAGCCCATGGAGAAAACCCATGCTCAAGCAGGTGGATACTGTAGAGGAGGCTGTGACCCTGTGGGAGGCCTGTGCTGGAACAGGCTCCTGGCAGAGACCTGCAGACCTGTGGAGAGAGGAGCTCAAACTGCAGGTTTCCTGGTAGGACCTGTGACTCTGAGGAGGACCCACACTGGAGCAGCCTGTTCTTGAAGGAGTCCAGACTGTGAAAGAGTGACCCACATTCCTTGTGGATAACTGTTGCCCTTGGGATGGAGTCACACTGAAGAACTTAGTTGAGGACTGTGTTCCATGGGAGAGACTCCACGCTGAAGAAGGGGAAAGATTTTTCTTCCTGAGCAGCCTAAGAAAGAGTATTGATGAAGTGACAACAACCCCCATCTGCTGTCTGTGCCTCTGGGGAGGGGAACAAGATAGAGCCAGGATGGAAAGAAGGGCGAGGGGAAGGTTACTGAGATTTATTTTGCTTCTCATTATACTGCTCTTATTTGGTTAGCAATAATCTCAAATAATATCCTCAATCCAATCAATTTTGGCCATTAAGGTATTTGGTGAGTGATCTCTCCTGGCCTTTATATCAACTCATGAACCTTTGTTATATTTTCTCTCCGCTGTCCAGTTGTGGAAGGAAGTGATAGAGTGGCTTTAGTGGGTGCCTGGCATCTAGTCAGGGTAAACCCACTACAGACAGCAAAACCACAATATCAACAGTGATTACATCTTTTTTTCAAGTTCTCATTTTGCATAATGTAATATTCTGTAGCCTTGGTGACTGGAATAGTTTTGGTTTTGGAATAATAAAGGGTAGCATTCTCACCCTTGATAATATTCTTTAAAATGCATGTTGTGTTTATAAGAAATTATAAATAGCAATCTTCCAGCAATAGCAAGACTAGGCATGGGTCATTAGCTATATTACAATGTAAAAGTCTAGATCTTTTCTCCAGGAAAAAGTACTTGAACATTAATCTGGTTGAGCAACCTAATCAATGAAGCATTTTTGTTTTTCTAATGATACTGGAATAAGTTCAGGGCAAAGAGAAAAGAAAAACAGATTTTCTTTTCTTTTCTTTTCTTTTCTTTTCTTTTCTTTTCTTTTCTTTTCTTTTCTTTTCTTTTCTTTTCTTTTCTTTTCTTTTCTTTTCTTTTCTTTTCTTTTCTTTTCTTTTCTTTTCTTTTCTTTTCTTTTCTTTTCTTTTCTTTTCCTATANTTTTCTTTTCTTTTCTTTTCTTTTTGATTGCTATATTAAGCAAATAGATTTTTAAAAATCTGGTTGCTATCACTCACATTTTAGAAATACACTTTTCTTATTAGTAAAGTAACCTAGTGTTGCTAACAACTACTGGAAGAGTCACAGTTACATAGGTTTCAGGCTTGGTATTTGTTTCCTGCAGAGTATAATCTGCTGTAATTTCATGTCAGGGACAATGTAACTGATATGTTAATAAAGATCTGACGTTCAGAGATTCAGCTGGAATCTTTTTGCAACAATCTATCCTTACTTTTTCAGATATTTGGTCTTACTATGATGCTGTGCAGGCACACATGTTGGACTTGGTGATCCTTCCAACTTGATGGGTTCCTTCCAACTCAGCTGATTCTGTGATTCTGTGATTACTCCAATTTAAAACTCACAATGTTAAAGTATTATCACTTTTTAATGAATTAATGAACCATAAACACAAAGAAAGACATTACAGAAAGATTTGATTGAATGATTTGTGTCAACATATTTCTTGTAACATGCGTTTTATTTTGGTCATTATTTTTCTGGATTTTCAATGGAAAAAATGAACAATTTTCCCCCATATATTTTCAATTATCTCCTAAAAATTAATTGATTTTTTTGTAATCTGATATGCACCTTTCAAGAAGGCTCGTTTATTCTATGATTAATATTTTTGAGCTCCTACATATTTTTCAGAGTATTTTAATTCAATCTCATTTCTTTTCCTCTGAAAATCTTCCTAGACTATTTGGAAAAAATAAAAAGAAAAAGGTTGGTGATTCTTTTCTTTAATAGTGTCAAAGTAACTAGGATTTAAAAAATGGCTCTAATTATTGTATAGAAGCACAAGAGCTCTGACACACTACTCTTTGCAGATATATCTGAACAATGCTTATGCTCACTGCTTGCCTAACTTAAGACAAGAAAAGAACTCTGGGAACATTAGAGAGAAAAAGTTTGTGATGAAGAGGCAATGGGAAAAAGACAAATGTTGATTCATACCAATCATTGTGAAATAGTGTGTCACTTTATTTTGAATCAATTTAACTCAATTACTTAATGAGGCAGAGTGGAGGAAGTCAGTCACGCAAGTGATTCAATTGTTTAAAAATATTGGAAAGAGTAAGGGGGGAATACAATATATTGGGATTTTTAAAGTGAAGAAAGAAAATAAGAATTAAGAGAGACAATATTGGAAAATCACCTTTTATGGTATGTGGGCAAGTGAGAGTTTTAATTCTCACTTATCTTAGTGTCTTTATGTCTTTTAGTTTTGTTTACAGGAACCATTTGCTTTTATAATAAAATAGTGATTTAGTTTTAGTTTTTTCTTATCTTTCTTTGTCTAGTGTCTTGCATGTGATGGTAACTTATTTCACCAGAAAGGCTAAGAAAAGTCTTGCTCAGTTATGATGGCTAATGGTTCATATTGGCATGCTCTAGAAGACAAAAAATGATGAACCGAACAAGCAGTAGCACAAATACATTGCAGGAGGGGAAATAAAAAACCCAAAACCCCTCAATTATTTTCCAAAGAAAAGAAGCAAATACATCCCCTGATATTCTCCCTAGCTGCATGCCAAAAAACATATTTGAAATGTTAAACTATTGTTACAATTTGGGAAGCATGAAAATTGCAAAAGCTGCAAGCTGAAAATGCTACAGATAACAGTGAATCACAATTTAGTGGATTTTCACTCTTTCTACTAATAACTGACAAAGGATGCTTTGATCAAGCAGATTCTGTTGACAGAGACTTTCCACAGCAGACAGAAGCTCTTATCTTCAAGCTATGAAACACAAAAAACATTCATAAAGATCACTTTGAATGCCATTTTCTCTGTATTATGTAAGTTTAGGGATTACTGAGCACAAAAAGGTGTGTGATGAAAGATAGAAGACTTGGATGATATTCTAGTGCACAGTAATTCACTGCATTTATTACCATTAAATTCTACATTCTGCTGGTAAACATTGTTCTCTATTTAGAAGATGTGTCAATGGTTCTAGCAATTTTTGTAAGCAAAAATTCTGCTCCAGCAAATGGATTAACCTTAAAACAACACAGGCTTTCAACATTAGATACAATAGTTCTTTCCCCTCTTAAACCAAAGCTCATCTTCTGGAACACTGAAAGATATTTAGCATGAATTTCATTAACTTACTAAATAGAGAGTGAGGGTCTATTGCTGGGTATAAGCACTAAGAGCACAGTGCCTTGCTTGCATTTTTGGAACATCTTAGGAAACTAATTAAACTGGCTTTTATTTTAGACATTTGTTATTGCTTTCAGTGCTTTTTCCAATGCCATAAAATTCTTTAACTAACCATTCAATATTGAGTATTCCATTATAATTTTACAGTTGGCCTTCCAAAAATATTAAAGAACTTGACAGGGTTATGAATCACAGATTTTTAGTCTCCCTGTGGGCTAATCTATCAAAAGGATTGAGATAGGGTCTGTATCTAAAGAGCTGGTGTTGATTCAAATTCAGTGGCAAATTAAACAGGCAGAGTGTGTGATTACCTTACATGCATACTGCTCCTACAGCTGAGGTTTACTTACTCCTAAATCATTGCACTTTTCAGAACAATGTATTAAAGCTAAGTCAGTAATCCCACATAAATCTACAGCATATTGTATGGATATGTCATTCGGGATCAATACTAACCCAGAGAACTCTTCACTGTCTTCTACACAAAGATAATCACTGAAAACCAGGGTATCTCATATCTTATCTTTAGGGCTTAGGTATCTAAATCAGAATTGCTTCACACATGTTGCCAGTCTTATAACAAACTGGAATTTGTCACTCAAGACTTTATGAAATACAGTATAGATACAACAACTTTCCCAAAATAATGAAGCTCTTTATGAAAGCAGATGCATTTTATTTTCTGTGACCTCAGTCAGCAGTTGATGCCTACATGTTTTTTTCACTGTCACAGAGATCATTTAATTTTATCTCTTCACAGAATTAAAGTCAAAATGATACTGATAAGAAAAATAATATCCAGTTTTTAAAATTATTATTATTTTATTTTTTGTCTCTTCATCATTTCAGTTTTCCCAATACTGTAATTCAATGACCATTCTTAAAATTATTAGCTCCTTTAAAGTTTAATTTGATTTTTCTTCCTAGTAAGGCTAATAATGTAGCTGACAATTGCTTTGAGTATTCATTTCTCTACCAATGCACAGACAAGCAGATTCACTGCCACCTTGAGACAGCAATCATCAGTCACCTTAGCCTATCAAATCAGTCAATCTACATAATGGGGAAACATAAAAAACCTGGGGTCAGAAAAGAGCTCTTTCTACTTGAAAGCCACAGGGAATATTTTATTGGAGTTCGTCGCAGGCTTTACCTGGGTAAGTTCACAGTATATGTCAAAGAAATGTTTGTTGTGCTGTCCTCATTTGTTTAAAACACATGAAATACCATTTTAAGTCCTGGAGTGTTTTTCTCTGTATACTTCCTTTTGTGGGTTAAAGTAGATGACCAATGTATACCTGAGTAGGAGTAATTATTGACCTGAAATAAAAATTTCCCTTCTCCCTATTGAGACAGGTCATAGGAGGTCCAGATAGAACAGAATATTAAAAAAAAAAAAATAAATAAAAAAAATTCCCTTTAACTCCTTATATATGTTAAAAATTCAGTTGAATTTAAGAAAATATTACCATCAAATAGGCTTTCACAGAAGCTGTAGTTTTTGAACAAGAGTGGTAATGTTATATTAATCAATCACAGTTTAACTTCTAAATCAAAATATAATTTCTGATATTGGCCATGAATATGTGGCAATAAAATCCAGTGTTCGGCAGGAACAGAATTTGCTCTTTCTTTGATATTTTTGAAAGTCTACAGTGTACCTTTTCAAGTAATGGTGAGAAGAATACTAAACCTCAAAAACTAAAACCAATGAATATTAGGGGAAGGTGGGAGGATTCCTGGAAGAGGAATATATTACATGAAATGGATTTCTACAAAGAAGTAATCAGATCCTTCCTGACTGTTGATTCTGAAACTGTCTACAAGAGAGATTCTCCAATTTGAGAATCAAGTCATTTCAACTGCATATATATGCAGTTGGTGCAGTCATCAGAAGATAACCACTGCATTCACCTTCCTAAAATCACCCTGCCTTTTCAGTAGCTTCAGAACTGATTGTCAACCTCACTGAAAACAGAAGACCATTGCTGCTTTTTCATGTATGCCCATTTCTCCTTTTAGCTGTAAATCTTTTATCTTCTTACATTCCTTAAAGCAGGTAGTAAAAATGTTTCAATATATAACAGATGTGCACATGTACATTGCATTAAATTCATGGCAGATACAGTACACACCCTCAAAAATGTCATTTATTTTTCTGTTTTCACATGATGAACACCTGCATCTTTTTTCCAAGGAACGTGGTTAAAGAGGAAAGACAGCTTGCTATGCATACATCTAACTTTCTTTCTGCTTGTATTTTAATAGCAGAATTACTTCTGGATGCCTGTTTAATGCCATTATATATGAATAATTTATACAGGTATCAAATGTATTTATTAATTATTTCTGAACCAAGCAGCACATATACGACAGTTCAAAGATACATAGATAGATAGGTAGATAGATAGATAGATAGATAGATAGATAGATAGATAGATAGATAGATAGATAGATAGATAGATATTTGCTTATTGGATATTTAATTTCAATACTACATCTTGAAAATGAATTTTCATTACAGGAAAATCTGTTCTACCACTTTGAAAAGTGCCAGGTGTTCATGGAAGGGAGGACTATAGTGCCTTGCATTTTACAGGCATTAATAAACAATTCAATATTTGTCCCTACAACCAGATCTGCCATTCTACAGTCCCATTGACAATGATGGGGATTTTTTCAGGACTTTTATGAACTTCCTATTGAGAAGAAATCAAATAAAATAAAATCTCAGAAAGATAAGATTCCTTACTCATATCCCTAAATATATCTAAGTAGCTAAGATTAAAGAACAATGAAACTGTCATTAGTAGACATATTTTTCAAAGGTGATCAGTTAACAAAACGTATAAATGAGGGAGTGTTAACCAGATGGATTAGAGAAATGGAAATGTTATGGTAGAATTTATATGCCTATATAACTGTCAGAAACATGTAAGCCAAAATTCCTTACTCAGAAATATTTATTACATTTGTAAGGATGGCTAGACTAATCCTTCCCTCCTTGTGTTGTCTGCACACCAGCTGAAGAACTGGTTAGAATGTGCCAAATTCAGAACAGATGTTACACTTTCGATGAAGTTTTTTATGGTAAATTTGGTAGCCCAAATTCTAAACAGAACAAGAACATCTCATAAATTACAAAAAGTGATGATTACTGAAGACCCACAAGACTTGCACAGATTTTAGTGAAAAGAGAAAAATGGAAAGTGAGTATTTCTGGTGGATTCTTTTGGTTCAGTTTTCAAAGGCTTTTCGTCTTACATTACTACCTGCAATTCTAGTACATTTAATGGTACAATAAAACGTCATCTGGAAATTTTGTATTTTATTGGTTTTTTTGTCATCATTACTTAGACACTGGAATTTCCCATACAGAATATCAGTAAAACATGAAAATGGTTGAACTAGGAAATTAAGTATCACACTTGTATTCAAACCTCCAGGGAGACAGAGAGACAGTTTTGACTGATTCACATAGAGATTGTGCCTAGAAGTTTCAATTTTGACAAATATGAGCGTTTAAAAATGAAACAAGGAGATTAACTGGTAAAATTTCCATTCCTGTGCCATGGAAAATGCAACCATGCCTATGTAAATCAGGCTGGAAAACAGCTTCTGTCCCAAATTTCCAGAGACATGTCTGTTAGCATGGGACTGTGATCATGGTAACAAGACTGCACCTTAAAGAGGACTGGAAATACCCGACACAAACTTATACAGTTATTCAACTTCAGGAGCACCATTTTCATGTGTTTAGCCACCTTGGAGAGCTAGCAGGTGAGTTTGAAATCAGGACTTTCAGAAAAGGCTGAATCCTCTGATGCCACTATTCTCTACCAACAAAATAGTACTACTGATATGAATGGTTTTTTGCACAGTATTATGTGGTCATAGAATTAGAGAATGCTCTGGGTTAGAAGGGACCTTAACGATCATCTTTTTCCAAACCCTCTGCCATGGGCAGGGACACATTTCATTAGACCAAGCCGATCAGAGCTCCATCCATCTTGGCCTTGAATGCTTCCAGGGATAGGGCAGCCACAGATTTTCTGGGCAACTTGTTCCAGTGCCCACAGAGTAAACAATTTCTCTTAGTATCTAATCCAAACCTACTGTCTTTCACTCAGATAGAAAGTTTAAAAAAGATACATGGTTCCAACATACAAAAGAACTTCTAGTTTTGACAGCACTGTTTCAAACTAGCACTAAAAATAAAAGTCACAACTTAGGCTCTGCAGTTGTTAGCATTGCACAGATGCATACAGGGCAAATACAGTCTAAATGGAATGAGTTAAATTACTATTCATGACCCTTATCTGGGTCAGTTTGACCAGTATGTGCTGCTTTAGTAAATGTGCAGCAGCAACTCTAACAGGTTTGATATGGGAGTCACTTCAAAAAATTCAAAGGCATGTGTGGTACAGAAGGTCAAACTTGATGATCACAGCAAGCCTATCTGGTCTCAGACTCAGTGAATAAAATTGTTTTAACTAGCTGGTCACAAAGCCAGTTTCATCCTTCTTTTTTATTGCTGTATCAATGCAAAACAGTCAGAACCTGTTGGTGAATTTGACCCTTGAATTTTCTGGTGTTCTTGTAGTCGCATAAGGTTGAAAGCCGCAGTTCCACACACATCTGTCAGTTAAGGTCCACACTATGTTTCATTGACATCAAAAGGAGTTTTATGTGACAACAAGGCTATCTTGCCCATGTTATTATTGATAATACAGCAATTCTGATCACTACAGTGATTTTTTTGCCTTCCAATAGCTTGAAGGGAATAAGGGAGCACACAAGGAAGCATAAGGGAAAAAGCATAAGGGAGCACACAAGGAAGCTCAGCTCTAACTTAGAGTTTGTACTGGTTCATGGTGGGTTAATTCTATTCATAGAAGCCCTATAGTTATGGGGCTATGCTTTGGATTTGTGAACAAAGTGTTGATAACACAGAATGTTTTCCTCATTGCTGAGCAGGGCTTGCAGAGATCAAGGAGCTTCTCTGCTCCTTTTCAAAGAATTAAAGTGTGAGTGGACAAGGAGTTGGGGAGGATACACAACCTGGACCATTGATACCAAATGGCCCAAGGCATATTCCATACCATATGGCATCATGTCCAGCATATAAAGCTGGAGAAAGAAGAAGAAAAGGATGGACATTTGGGTTGATGGTATTTGTCTTCCCAAGGCATTGTCCTGGATGATGGAGCCTGGATTTCCTGGTGATGGCTAAACACTTGTCTAACCATGTGACATGGTGAATTAATTCCATTTGTTTTATTTTTTCCTTGGATGGCTTCTGCTTTTCTTAGAAAGCTGCATTTGTCTTAACCCATTAATTTTCTCACTTTTCCCCTTCTTATTCTCTCTTCCATCCCACCAAGAGGACTGAGTGAGCAGGAAACTGCATGGAGTTCAGTTTCCCAGATGGAGTTAAACCACAACAGTGTAGACAAATGAAAAGAAAAATCAACATCCAGCTCCTTCCCAAAATTTAGTCCCTGGTTAAAACTGACAAGGTCTGTAGAAAAGATACATACAAAAGGAGTTAAGTTTTCAAAAATTATTCACAAGCCAATGTTTTCTGTTCTAAACACAAACATCAAGTCCATTCCATAAACTACATGAATGCCCTTGCTTCATAACAGTTTCC